>CM054946.1:1927381-2307060 GCA_029168755.2 Tillandsia fasciculata | reverse complement strand
TTCATCATCAAGAGAGATATCGAGGGTAGATTTTTCAGATTCAAAATGAAAAGCTTCATCTACCTTAACATTTATCGATTCTACGATCGTCTTAGATTCTAAGTTAAAAACTCGATATGCTCTGCTGTTTGTAGAATAACCTAAGAAAATCCCTTCGTCACTTCGAGAGTCAAATTTTCCAAGATTCTCACGATCACGTAAAATAAAACACCGACTCCCAAAGATGCGAAAATATTTGATGTTAGGTTTTCTACAAAACCAAAGTTCATATGGTGTATTCAATGTCCCCGGGCGCAAATACACGCGATTGATAACATAAACAGCAGTGTTCACCGCTTCAGCCCAAAAATAAAAAGGTAAGTTCCGGCTGTGAAGCATAACACGTGCCATTTCCTGTACGACCCTGTTTTTGCGCTCGACTACACCATTTTGTTGAGGTGTGTAAGGTGCGGAGAATTCATGTTTAATGCCATTAGAAATGCAAAAATCAATGAATTTGGAATTTATGAATTCACCACCTCTATCACTCCTAACTCGAGTAATCCTATCATTCTTTTCTATCATAATACGATTGCAGATTTCGAGAAAAGAATCAAAGGTATCAGCTTTTTCTTTTAAGAAGGCTACCCAAGTATATCTAGAAAAGTCATCAACCAATAAGAAAATATACCATTTACCTCCCAGAGATGGTTGACGAGTTGGCCCCAAAAAGTTAAGGCCGTTTTGTACCTACAGTCCTAGACTGTTTTCCCTTTTACACAACAATTTAATCGTAGAAAGATTAAAGACAAAGTGAAAAGTTTCACCTTTGCATAACCCAAACCTTTTGAGTTTTGGAGTATGTTGGCAATGGTTGCCAGAAATTTCCTTGATGGAAGACCGTCAAGTTGTATGTTTGATCTTTTTCTTTTGTCTTCGTCTTGTTTGAAGTACTACCAAGTTCTTTTCCTTCAAATGATTTGCACTTGATTTCTGAGGAATCGCCCTTTTGGTAGTCATTGCAAGAGGTGCTTGAGGTGTGCGTTTGGCTTCCGTCTTGCAATTTCTTCTTATGTGCCCTGAAATGCCACAACGAAAACATACCTTGGTTCTTGTCGATTCCGAGGAAGATGTAGTAGGTTCGTTGTCGTTGCTTGTCGTGAACACCGGTGTCGGAGGAGGAGATACCGACTGAGGCACAAATACTGTACCACTCGAACTTGGAATGTCTCCAGTTTGAGTGTATCCGAGGCCGAACTTATTTCTTTGACCGAGACCAAGAAGTCTGTCCAACTTACTCCTTCCAGAAGAAAATCTCTGTAAGTCATCCTTTAGTTGGCGTATGGTCTCTGTCATTTCCAATTTTTCCTGTCGAGCCTCGCCGTTGAGCTTCAAGAAGTAATTCGCTTTGTTCACCATATCCATATAATTCTTCTCGAATTGCTCATTGGACTCTTGAAGGGAAACATTTGTCTTAATCAGATTGTCCCTTTCCACTTCAAGATCGGTTGAGATAGAGGTTACTCTTTTTACTTCATCTTCAAGATCCTGTAATCTCTCTTTCAACCCCTTGTTTTGTTTAGCCAGTTTCTTTGAATCCCTCAAAAGCTTATGGTAGGCTAAAACAAAATCTTCACCTTCCGAATCATCTGATTCATCGTCCGTTGCAATCTTTTCAACAGTGGAGTTGGACAGTGAGTCGGATGTACTTGCCATTAAGCACATGAAGGGAGAAGATGTAGTGGACGCGTGGAAAGCTGTCGCGTTGTCTTCTTCATCACTTGACGATGACTCATTTGACGTGGAGTTGTCATCCCAAGTAACTACTTGCATCGCTTTCTTCTTAGCCGGATTCTTGTTGGGACATTCCGTTGCTATGTGGCCGTAGCCTCGACATTTGAAACACTGAACTTGTCCCTCAGAACTTTTCTTATCCTTTGAGAAGTTCTCTTGCTTTCTTGACTTGTGCTTGAAGGACCCTTGCCTTTCTTCGACTTTCCGAAGGATTGAGTTTTGCTTGAATTTCCCCTTCGAAAGTTGCGGCGAAACTTCCTTGTCAAGAGAGCGAGCTGCTTCTCAAAGTCCTCCATAGAAATGTTCTCGTCGTCGTCCGAGGAGGATGAATCCGCGTCTTCTTCTTTAGTTGATTTCAATGCGTAACCTGAAGACTTAGAAGAGGATGCCTTTCCAGAAGAATAGTTAGTAGGAAAAGTCATTTCATAAGTTTGTAAAGCACCTACTAATTCTTCTACACGCATTTCGTCCGGGTGTTTAATTGTTTCAATGGCTGCGACCTTCGGGCGAAATCGTTCAGGAAGAGTTCTTAGAATTTTTCTTACAACTTTAAATTCTGGAATCTTCTCTCCCAAGTTAGCACATGAGTTCACGATATCTTGCAATCGTGTGTAATAGTCAGTGAAGGATTCATTCTCTGCCATAGAGATAGAGTCAAACTTGCTCGTGAGCATTTGCAGTTTCTGAATCTTCACTAAGTTAGTTCCCTCATGCGTAACTTGAAGAACATCCCAGATTTCTTTCGCAGTCTCACATGCCGAGACGCGAGAGAACTCAGTTTGTGACAAAGCATTAAATAGAGCATTAATCCCTTTGCCATTGTAAGAAGATAAGTCTATCTCTTCCTTGGTCCATTTCGACCTAGGTTTTAAGGTGCGAACATCATCTAAAATTTCAGTTGGATTAGACCATCCTAATTCAATTGATTGCCACACCCTTTCGTCGATGGAAATTAAGAAAGCTTTCATCCGTACTTTCCAGTACGCATAATTAGTTCCATCAAAGAAAGGGGGTCGATTGATGTTTCCACCTTCAACCATTGTTTACAACCCTATTCCCGCTCTGATACCACTTGTTGGGTTTAGGTTAATAAGGATCTAATAGGGGAAAAAACACCTAGAGGGGGGTGAATAGGTGTAAACAATAAACACTCAAAAAATCATTGTGCGATAAAACCCAATGCGGAAAAATAAAAGAACACACAAGATTTTTACGTGGAAAAACTCCAAACCGGAGTAAAAAACCACGGGACCGATAACACGGCGAAATCCACTAGAATTAACACACGTACAAGGTGATATAGCGTACTCACAGACGACTCAACCTCTTACCATACGCTCCTAGTAGATCTTCTCCGCTCGCTCCACGACGCTTCTCGAATCCACGATCCGCGCCCAACGCTGAATCCACAGCGTCCAACGTCGAGTCCACGACGTCCAACCGAATCCACGGTCTTCACCCAATGGCACGCTTCGAATCCACGAACGCACCTCGCTCCGAATCCACGAGAGCGATAACACCTTGAATCCACAAGGCCACGCGAGTCCACGCGCCGATTTTGGGATAAATCGTTGTTTGTTTGGGTGGTGATGATCCGCCGAATACTTAGATTAAAGATAGATCGGAAATACCATCTAAGTATTCATTGATTTGATTCTACTCAAAATGTGAGTATGGAAAACCTAGAATCAAATCAATCAATATAGATGAAGAACCATTGAATAGATCTAATGATTTCCGTTCTTCTCTATATATGTGGATTTTTTTTTCGGCTATCTTTTCTTAATCAGCCGATCTATTGCGGATGCCCTAGAAATGAAATGGAAGGGCTATTTATAGGTTAGAAACCCTAGGAAGAATATTCGGATCAAAAACAGCCTTTTCTGGAAAGAAATCCCGACGGCGATCCGGATCAGATCTGGCGATCCGGATTGCAGAAGCACAAACCACGATTTCCAGAAAATTGCCTGTTCGGGATCCGGATCGTAGTCCCCGATCCGGATCGTTCATACAGTTTTACCAGAATATCATGTTCGGGATCCGGATTGCAATTCCTGATCCGGATCGAAGAAGCACACAGGTAAAACTAGTGTTCGGGATCCGGATCAGAGAGTGCTGCGATCCGGATTGAACCAGTGTATGAACAAACACCTTTCGGGATCCGGATTGAAAGCCACGATCCGGATCCTGAACATGTCCCATGTCCAGTTTTTGATGAATAAGCAATTAAAACCTCTTCCAGGTGTTTCTACACTATAAGAAGTATTCGGATCATCAAAATTCTTTAGTTAAACGTACCTGATCCTTTTGAATTCTTCTTTCTTGAGATTGAGGTAGACGATCCAAAATTTCTTCATCTTCAATCTTCAAGACTTAACACATTCACGAAATACGCCAACTCAAATTCCGTAACAAAGAGTTCTTAATATCTTTCTTACAACTTTAAATTCTGGAATCTTCTCTCCCAAGTTAGCACATGAGTTTACGATGTCTTGCAATCGTGTGTAATAGTCTGTGAAAGATTCATTTTCTGCCATGAAAATAGAGTCAAATTTGCTCGTAAGCATTTGCAGTTTCTGAATCTTCACAAGGTTAGTTCCCTCATGCGTAACTTGAAGAACATCCCAGATTTCTTTCGCAGTCTCACATGCCGAGACGCGAGAGAACTCTGTTTGTGACAAGGCATTAAATAGAGCATTAATTCCTTTGCCATTGTAAGAAGATGAATCAACTTCTTCCTTGGTCCATTTCGACCTAGGTTTGATGGTGCGAACATCAGAAATAATTTCAGTTGGATTAGACCATCCTAATTCAATTGATTGCCACACCCGTTCGTCGATGGAAATTAAAAAGGCTTTCATCCGTACTTTCCAGTACGCATAATTTGTTCCATCGAAGAATGGGGGTCTGTTGATGTTTCCACCTTCAACCATTGTTTACAACCCTATTCCCTCTCTGATACCACTTGTTGGGTTATATGTAATATGGATCTAAATAGGGGAAAAAACACCTAGAGGGGGGTGAATAGGTGTAAACAATAAACACTCAAAAAATCATTGCGCAATAAAACCCAATGCGGAAATATAAATGAACACGCAAGATTTTTACGTGGAAAAACTCCAAACCGGAGTAAAAAACCACGGGACCGATAACACGGTGAAATCCACTAGAATTAACACACGTACAAGGTGATATAACGTACTCACAGACGACTCAACCTTTTACCATACGCTCCTAGTAGATCTTCTCCGCTCGCTCCACAACGCTTCTCGAATCCACGATCTGCGTCCAACGCCGAATCCACAGCGTCCAACGTCGAGTCCACGACGTCCGACCGAATCCACGGTCTTCACCCAGTAGCACGCTTCGAATCCACGAACGTACCTCGCTCCGAATCCACGAGAGCGGTTGCACCTTGAATCCACAAGGCCACGCGAGTCCACGCGCCGATTTAGGGTAAATCGTTGTTTTTGGGTGGTGATGATCCGCCGAATACTTAGATTAGAAATAGATCGGAAATACCATCTAAGTATTCATTATTTGATTCTACTCAAAATCTGAGTTTGGAAAACCTAGAATCAAATTCATCAATATAGATGAAGAAACATAGAATTAATCTAGTTATTTTCTTTCTTCTCTATATGTGGATTTTTATTTTTCCGTTGTATTTTTCGGATATATGCGGATTACTAGAAAATGAATCATAGGGTCTATTTATAGGTTAGAAACCATTGGAAGAAGATAAGGATCAAAAACTTGCCTTTTCTGGAAATTTTACGGACGGCGATCCGGATCGGATTTGGCGATCCGGATTGCAGTAGCAAGAAAGACGGTTTCCAGAAAAACAATAGTTCGGGATCCGGATCGAAGTTCCCGATCCGGATCGTTCATACAGTTTCACCAAACATCAACGTTCGGGATCCGGATTGCAAATCCTGATCCGGATCGTGCAAGTAAAAAGGTAAAACTAGTGTTCGGGATCCGGATCAGAGGATGCTGCGATCCGGATTGAACAGTGTATGAACGAACACCCTTCGGGATCCGGATTGGAATGTTTGATCCGGATCCTGAACATGTCCCATGTCCAGTTTTTGATTTTTATGCAATTAAAAATTCTTCCAGGTGTTTCTACACTACAAGAAGTATTCGGATCACCAAAAATCTTTAGTTAAACATACCTGATCCTTTTGAATTCTTCTTTCTTGAGATTGAGGTATATGATCCAAACTTCTTTCATCTTCAATCTTCAAGACTTAATACTTTCACGAAATACGCCAACTCAAATTCCGTAACATTTTTAATATAATGAAGGATCCACAATGATCTAAATAGGTACTATCAAACACCTAGAGGGGGGTGAATAGGTGTAATATTTAAAAAATAAATCTCAGTGCAAAATAAAAACCAATGCGGAAAATAAAAACAGCACACCCGAGATTTACGTGGAAACTCCAATCAGGAGAAAAACCACGGGACCAACACGCAATAACAATCCACTAAGAAAAGAAGAATAACAAGGTGATTACCGACTCCACGGACTCAAACCCCTCCTTCAACTTCTTCGGATCTTGCGCTCCACCGATTGCACGTCCACTGCACACGTTCGAATCCACGAACGCCACTCGAATCCACGAGCATACGTTTCGAATCCACGAAACGCCTTCAACACACCGAATCCACGGTGCTACGTCGAATCCACGACGCAAACTTAGCCGATAGAAATATTGGCTTCGATGGTGATCCTTTGCTTAGATTATCATTGAGGAACCGTAGAAGAAATCTCTAAGCAAAGACTAGATCAATTCGACAAAAGATAGATCTTGGAAGAACCGTCGAATTGACCTAAAAGAGGCTATAAAGAAGAACGATAAAAACCTAGCCTCTAGGGTTGCTCTCAAGTGTTTTATATATTCATCGGTAGTTCTTGAGAAATCCTAAGTGTCTATTTATAGTTTAGAAACCTTTGGAAAGAGATAAGCATCAAAAACTAACCAATTCTGGAATTTTGCAGGACGACAGTCCGGACTGGAATTGACGGTCCGGACTGTCTCAGTGAAACAGACTTTTTCCAGAAAAGACGACATTCGGGGTCCGGACTGAGATCCACGGTCCGGACTGTAGTATCCCGAACCCCCAGGCAGCTTTTCCCGTGAATCCACTGTATAGACACCTGTTGATGGTGTATCTGGCCCATAGTGCATCAAAGGGATGCCACAGATGGACCCTGTGAGCTTTGGTTAGCTGTTTTGGCCTTCGGCTGCTTTTGCCGAATTTTAGAAAAGGATTTAGGCCAAACGGAGGATGGATTTGGATTCAGCGCGGAAAAACACTTGAGATTGGCTTTTTGTCTGCCCAATTCTGAGTCCGGATGTCCAAAAGCGGACTCCCGGAAGTTTTGACAGTTTTTGGCGCTTGCGGGAGCCTCCGGCAAATTTTGGAGGCGGAATTTGGCAAAATGGACCTCGTTTTTGGAATCAGCGCGCGAAAACGGTCAAGACGGGCTATTTGCTTGTCAATTTTGAGCTGCGGGTACTGTTCACGCCGGAACAGTGTCGCCGGCGGCGGCCGGCGGCGGCGGGCAGCGCCGGCAGGCGGCGGCGCGGCCTCGGGCAGGCGGCAGGCGGCGGCGCGCGGCGCGGGCAGGGCGCGGGCAGGCGCCAGGGCGCGCGGGCAGGCGCGCGGTCCACCGCGGAGGTCGTGCACCAGGGCGGTGCCACGTGGCGCCTTTCGGTTGGCCGGCGCAGCAGACGCGGTCCACGGAGTTTGGGCCCGGGTGCACGGTAGACCGGGGGGACACGTGGCGTGAGGTGGTTGGTGCGGTGCTGTGCTCCCGGTCCACGCGGCCGGTGGGGCAGTTGACCGGGGCAGGTGGCCGTACGGCCCGGGTCAGCCGCGACGTGCGCGGTCCACGGCCCGTCGTGCGAGGTGCACGAGTTGCCGGGCCACGTGGCACGTCGCCATTCGCTGGCTCAGGTGCACCGGGAGCAGCGGGGCCCGGGGACTCAGTGGACTGGGCTGTGTCGTGGGCCGGGCCGCACTGTGCGCGCCCGGAAATCCTGGGCCGGCCCGTTACTGTAGCAGCCCGGAAAAATTCGGGCGCCCGAAAGTGGGGATATGTTGGGTATTTCTTGAATTGTTTTTCAGCCTATATAAATAGTGCAATCCGAGCCTCCTTCTTTCCCTTTGTTCTCCCAACCTGTTCATCATCTCTCCGAGCTCCCTTAATGAAAGTTCTTCATCTCTAAGTCCTTGATCTCCCTGCCAAGTTTCAAGAGTTTTGGAGGCACGAATCCCGAGGTTCCCCATTTTACGGTGCGGCGCGGCGTTTCTTTCTAGTGTTCTTCTTCGGCGCAGCGATCGTATTTTTGGTCCCCTGGGCTACCCCGACATCATTTTCCTGCGATTCTTGGACCAGTGGACTCCTAAGAGGTAGGACTTCATCTTTCGTTTTGGTCGCGCTTTCCCGTTTCGAGGTTTTGGCACGGATTTCGAGGCAACAAGTGACCCCTCTTTCTGTATGGAATTCCTTGACAGCAGCGGAGTGTTTCGGCCATATCTTTGCGCACGAGCGTCCGACGGAAACGAGCCTATACAACTTTTTCATCTACGGATCGCAAGGAACGCGCTCGTATTTTTATTGGATTTTTGTGATTTTTACTTCGAGGTGAAAATTAATGATTTCTCTGTGAACAGTAATCAGTCCTTAATACAGATTAGTGTATGAGAGTGCCCTCTTGCCGAATTTTTATCTTGACTTACCGAACTCCGATTTGGACGTGCAAGGTACCGTTTCGAAGCTATCGACGCAAGGATCGCCGTGATATTTTTATTGGAATTTTCTGGACATTTGCTGCAGGTGATAATTTGACAGTTTGGTACTCGTGATTGTATGTGGTAATTAGTGCTGAATTTGGGAGTCTAGTGTAATTAGTGGATTTCTTGATGTACCAGGAATGTTTCGGGTGTGCTGAAATTGTGGAAGCAAGGAATTGGAGTTTGGGTATTTTCTGACTGTACGAGTTTGGACAGTTGCGCTTCAGGTGGGTGGTTGTTGCACTCCTCTCTTTGTATGCCCACTAGGAATATCAGAGTACCCTTGTTATGACAATGCCAAATGTGTTGATTGGTAGACTTGCATGCTCTAGGAAATTGATTATTTGTTATCAGATCTCTAATAAATTATTGTTAGATTAATCACTGATTTAATCGCTTATTGATTCTGGAATTGTATACTTGGGGACAAATAGAAATAGAGGACTGCAAAACTGATGTTTGTTCATGTGAGACGGTCACCCTAGCTTATGTCATTTCAAACTGTTATACTTGGAAATTGAACAAAATATTGGAACACTGCATGATTAAATTGGCCACATAATTATTGCCATCTTTTACTGCTACACTATTTTGGGAATTGACTTAGGAGAAACCATGCTTTTTCTCTTTTCTTCTTTCATTGTTGGCACTAGCGGCTGAATCGCTCAGGTTCGAGCGTATGTTGGACAGTGTAGGCAGGTATTGGGGATTTGGGACAGGTTGAGTTTGTCAGGGGGTTGCGGCGACCACGGATCTTGGGTGGTTGACCGGATTGTTCTTATTGCATCAGATTGGGTGTTCGGGGATCGGGCTTTCTTTAGTGGAGGGTTGTTCCCACTTCTTGAGTCTCGATCCAGTCCTGCTATTATGAGACAGTGGTTACAGAGATGTTTGATACAGTGATTTTTTTTTACTCGTGTGGGTCGCTCCCCTCGAGTGCCACTCCGGAGTAGGCTTTCCACGGTGCAGAGCGCCGGGCACCAGGCTGGGTTATTGAGTTTGATGGCAGAGCAGGCAGTGCCAGTGTTCACTGGCGGTCAGATTGGGTCCTTTGGACAGGCTTCTATTTTACTGATGCATTCCTTTTTCCCATTCGGGATGAGTTATCATGTAGAGGCATATTAGGGATAGCATTTTATCAGTTGCTTCATTTATCAGCATCCCTTCTTTTCTTCTTCCCCTTTTTGCCTCTGAGCACCTGGTGGGCATATCTGAGCTGAGGCTTTACCCACTAGGGGAGGCTACTGTTTATAGTAGTACTGACCCCCATTGTTTTTCTTGTTCCCTTCTTTTCCCTTGTTTTGCAGAGTCCTCTGTGGGAGTTGCTGGGCCATCAGCAACTGATCGGGGCAAGCGCATCGCGGACTAGTTAGAGAGCCTCCGAGGGTCGTAGCTGCTTATCTTTTGGGTACCAGAACTTCTCAGACAGTTTTCTTGTATTTCTTTTTGGGGACTGGCTTCCGCCAGCTGTATGTATTTTATAGTTGTGAGCTGGGAGAGACATCTGTATTTTATTTTACTGTTGTACCTTTTACTTCCAGCATCTGTCTGAGATACAGTAGTTTTATTTCAGCTCTGATTATTATGCTCTTTTATTATTATTTCTTATCTGGGCAGGTTACCGACGCTTCGTGTATGTGGGAAATACCGCATGCACGGCGGATCTGTGGACGGGCCCGGGTTCTGGTTTACACCCGGGGCGTGACAGATTAAGTTGGTATCAGAGCTTAGGGATAGGTCAGTTGGGACTTAGGAAACCCTAGGCTTTTGGACAGACCCTAGGATTATAGGGCGTGAGTGGCGTGACTTGTTGCGAAAGTCGGTGATTTTTATTGTTAACTCTTCCTGTGAGTGAAGAGTGATCGACATAGTCTATTTCTGTTGAACCATTATGTTGGCTGCAGACAACATAAGGTTACAGAAATAGGGGGATGTCTTTGACTTTCGCCAGATTGGGTCGTGTGGGGTTTTGTTGCTGACACTTGGTTTCTTGTGGCAGGATGCCTCCTCGACGTCGGATTCCCACTCGGGGTGTTCCTTCGCCCCCTGTCGAGCCAGAGCAGCCTACACCATCCGAGCTTACTGAGTTGAGGGCCTTGGTGGCCCAGTTGGCGGAGGGTCAGCGCCGCCAGGAGCAGAGGATTGAGCAGCTGCTTGCTCAGAGGGAGGCACCACCCCCAGCTGTTCCGGAGGTCCCTGTGCCTCTTGTTGCACCTTTTGTGCCGTCAGCGCCATCTTCGAGTAGCGGGGCTCCTGCGGCATTTCAGCCTTTGACTGCGGAGGAGGAGCGGGATTTTGCTGACAGACTCGCTGCGTTTGTTAAGCGGGGACCACCTAGATTCTCGGGGCGGGATGCTCAGCCCCGGGCTGTTGGGATTTGGCTTTCTGCGATGGAGAAGCTTTTTCGGGACTTCTTCATCGACCCGAAGTACCGAGTGCACATGGCGGTGCACTGTTTGGACGGAGATGCTGATTTTTGGTGGCAGCGAGTTGAGCCACTGGAGTTCCGGATCACCAGGCAGTTACCTTGGGAGGAGTTCAGACGGATGGTGTTGGACACCTATTTCTCTACCAGTGTGAAGAAGAAATTGGAGGACGATTTGAAGAATCTGCAGCAGGGCGAGCGACCGGCCCATGCCTATTTTCAGGAGTTCAGGGAGTTGCTGAACTGTGTGCCTTACGTCGCTCGAGACGGTCCGCACCAGGTTGAGTTGTTCGAGGGAGGTCTTCGTCCAGAGATTTATACACTTGTGCATGCTCAGAGATTTCAGACCCTGGAGGCAGCCGCGGAGCATGCACAGTGGGTGGAGAGAGGTGATCAGGAGGTGGCCAGACGGAGGGCCGCGGTCGCGCAGAGTTCCGACAGGAAGCGACCAGCCCCAGAGGACGGGGGACAGGCCAGCTCATGGAGACCGCCACGGCCACCGCAGTCCCAGTCTTATGGCCGTGGGCGATCAGAGAGGAGAGGGCCTGGTGGACCCCAGAGACCGCAGCAGCATCAGCAGCAGCCCCAGCAGCAGAGATCACAGCAGAGGCAGCAGAGATCTCAGCAGCAGTCCTCGAGACAGCAGCAGCAGCAGCAGCAGCCGAGACAGCCCCGATCTTCTGACCGATGTATTTTCTGTGGAGGTCAGCATGCCGCCATTACTTGTGACCAGAGATGGGGTCGATGCTTTCGTTGTGGACAGCCAGGGCATGTGCGAGCTACTTGCCCCCTTGCGACTTCTTCGGCACCTTCTTCGGCGTCGGCTCCATATCCCCCTCAGCAGCAGCGACCATCAGCTCAGCGGCCTTATGCTCCAGCGAGCAGGCCGTCCACTTCTTATCCCGTAGATTCTCGACCTCCAGCACCGAGCGGGCGGGTGTATGCCGCCCAGTTGGCGGATTCTTCAGCGGCAGACCAGGTGGTGGCAGGTATTATTCTACTCTTTGGTATTCGGGCTCGTACGTTATTCGACACTGGAGCATCTCATTCTTTCATTAGTCGAGCATTTGCATCCCTGCATGGTCTAGAGGTAGAGTCCTTATCTTGTGCATTGGAGGTGCGGATTCCTGATCATACTTTGCTTGTTGAGGAGCGTTGTGTGGCTTGCCCAGTGCAGTTGGGGCCTTGGATTTTGCCTGCAGACTTGCTTGTTTTGCAGCAGCTCCATGATTTTGACTTGGTGTTGGGGATGGATTGGCTGTCACGGTATTCCGCCACTATCGACTGCAGAGAGAGGACGGTGACTCTTCGCGAGCCAGGACAGGAGGAGTTCATCTTCAGAGGCTGCCAGAGCACGCTGTTCGCAGCGACCATTTCCTCGGCCAGAGCTAGGAGGATGATGAGTAGGGGTTGCACTGCCTTTTTGGCCACTGTGGTGGAGGTGCCTACGGCGGCACTGGGACTCGAGGATATCCCTATTGTCCGAGAGTTCCCAGATGTGTTTCCCCCTGAGTTGACGACGATGCCGCCGGAGAGGGAGATTGAGTTTGTGATTGATGTAGTTCCTGGAACTGCACCAATCTCAAAGGCACCCTATAGGATGGCGCCGGCTGAGTTGAGAGAGTTGAAGGCCCAGCTTCAGGATCTTTTGGATAGGGGCTTCATCCGACCCAGTGTTTCTCCGTGGGGAGCGCCTGTGTTGTTTGTGAAGAAGAAGGATGGGTCACTGCGGTTGTGTGTGGATTATAGGGAATTGAACAAAGTGACCATCCGGAACAAGTATCCCCTCCCCCGGATTGATGATTTGTTTGATCAGTTACAGGGAGCATCGGTGTTCTCGAAGATTGATCTGCAGTCCGGTTACCACCAGCTGAGGGTGAGGGCCGAGGACATCTCCAAGACGGCTTTCAGATCGCGGTACGGGCATTATGAGTTTACTGTGATGCCTTTCGGGTTGACTAATGCCCCTGCCGCATTCATGGACTTGATGAACAGGATTTTTCAGCCGTTTTTGGATCGGTTTGTGGTGGTGTTCATAGATGATATTTTGATCTACTCCCGCAGTGATTTGGAGCACGAGGAGCACTTGAGGACCGTGCTACAGCTTCTGCGAGAGAAGAAGCTGTATGCTAAGTTCAAAAAGTGTGAGTTTTGGCTTCGGGAGGTTGCTTTTCTGGGTCATGTGGTTTCAGCTGCTGGTGTGATGGTGGATCCGGCCAAGGTGGATGCTATTCGAGATTGGCCGAGGCCGACGACTGTCACCGAGGTGCGGAGTTTTCTTGGTTTGGCGGGCTACTATCGGCGCTTTGTGGAAGGCTTTGCGAAGCTTTCTTCCCCCCTCACTCGTCTGACCAGGAAAGGAGTTAAGTTTGTTTGGAGCGAGACTTGCCAGAGCTGTTTTGAGGAGCTGAAGCAGAGATTGATGACCGCTCCGATCCTTGCCCTCCCTGTTATGGGGGAAGGATTTGTGATTTACAGTGATGCCTCACATAGTGGTCTGGGGTGTGTGTTGATGCAGCAGGGTAGGGTGATTGCCTATGCTTCGCGGCAATTGAAGGACTATGAGAAAAATTACCCTACTCATGATCTGGAGTTAGCAGCAGTGGTGTTTGCTCTGAAGTTGTGGCGGCATTACCTGTATGGTGAGCATTGCGAGATATATACTGATCACAAGAGCTTGAAGTATCTGTTCACCCAAAAGGAGCTGAATTTGAGGCAACGTCGGTGGTTGGAGCTGCTAAAGGATTATGATCTGAGTATCCTTTATCACCCCGGCAAGGCCAATGTTGTGGCAGATGCTTTGAGCAGGAGGACGAGTCTGAGCTTATTGATCTCGCAGCAGGCGCCGTTGGTCGAGCAGATGAGGCGATTACAGTTGGAGGTAGTATCCCCTGGGGTCTCTGCTAGACTCATGTCTATGGTCTTGCAGCCCACTCTGTTGGAGAGGATCAGGGACACTCAGAGTGAGGACCCCCACTTGACGAGGATCAGGACGCAGCTTCAGGCGGATCAGACAGGGGATTTTTCTGTGGATAGCTCGGGAGTGCTGCGGTACAGGGACCGAGTGTGTGTGCCTTTGGATCAGGAGATTAGAGATCAGATTTTGAGGGAGGCCCACTATACACCTTATACCGTCCACCCTGGAGGTACTAAGATGTATAAGGACCTCAAGGCACAGTTTTGGTGGCCCGGAATGAAGCGGGACATTGGGAGATTCGTAGCTCACTGTTTAACTTGTCAGCAAGTGAAAGCAGAGCATCGCGTTCCTGCTGGCAAGTTGCAGAGTCTTCCAATTCCCGAGTGGAAATGGGACCACGTCACTATGGATTTCGTCACTGGATTGCCGAGGGCGCAGAGCGGGGCAGATGCGATCTGGGTTATTGTTGACAGACTTACCAAGTCGGCGCACTTCTTGCCAGTTCAGATGACTTGGTCATTGGAGCATTTGGCACAGTTATATATGGATGAGATAGTGAGGCTTCACGGCATACCTGCTTCGATTGTGTCAGATCGAGACCCGAGATTCGTATCACGCTTTTGGGGGAGTTTGCATTCTGCTTTGGGGACTCAACTCAGGTTTAGCACCGCTTTCCACCCACAGACCGATGGGCAGTCAGAGCGCACCATTCAGACCCTCGAGGATATGCTTAGAGCGTGCGTTATGGATTTTGGAGGAGGGTGGTACCGGCACTTATCCTTGGTTGAGTTCGCGTACAACAACAGCTTTCAGGCGAGCATCCGGATGGCTCCGTTTGAAGCGTTGTATGGACGCAAGTGTCGGTCTCCCTTATATTGGAGTGACGTGGGTGAGAGGAGGACTTTGGGACCAGAGTTACTTTTGGAGGCAGAAGAAAAAGTCAGGATTATTCGCCGGCATCTTGAGACAGCCCAGAGTCGTCAGAAGAGCTACGCGGATACTCGACGGCGAGACCTGGAGTTCCAGGTTGGTGATCATGTCTTCTTGAAGGTCTCGCCCTCGAAAGGGGTCCGGAGATTTGGAGTGCGGGGGAAGCTCAGTCCCCGCTTTATTGGACCCTTTGAGGTACTCGGCAGAGTTGGTCCTGTGGCTTACAGAGTTGCCTTACCCCCGCGCCTGGCCGGAGTTCATGATGTCTTCCACGTCTCAGCTCTGAGGAGGTATGTTTTTGACCCGTCGCACGTGATTGACTTCACTTCGTTGGAGATCGGCGAGGACTTGGTCTACGAGGAGCGCCCGTTGCGGATTCTTGCTCGTGAGGTGAGGGAATTGCGCAATCGGGCCATTCCATATGTGAAGATCCTGTGGAGCAATCATGAGGAGCGAGAGGCTACATGGGAGCTGGAGACAGAGATGAGAGATGCCTACCCCTTCTTGTTCGAGGCCGCAGTTTGAGGTACGTCTGCTTGTTTATCTTCGTTTCGGGGACGAAACTTTTTTTAGTGGGGGAGGGTGTAGTATCCCGAACCCCCAGGCAGCTTTTCCCGTGAATCCACTGTATAGACACCTGTTGATGGTGTATCCGGCCCATAGTGCATCAAAGGGATGCCACAGATGGACCCTGTGAGCTTTGGTTAGCTGTTTTGGCCTTCGGCTGCTTTTGCCGAATTTTAGAAAAGGATTTAGGCCAAACGGAGGATGGATTTGGATTCAGCGCGGAAAAACACTTGAGATTGGCTTTTTGTTTGCCCAATTCTGAGTCCGGATGTCCAAAAGCGGACTCCCGGAAGTTTTGACAGTTTTTGGCGCTTGCGGGAGCCTCCGGCAAATTTTGGAGGCGGAATTTGGCAAAATGGACCTCGTTTTTGGAATCAGCGCGCGAAAACGGTCAAGATGGGCTATTTGCTTGTCGATTTTGGGCTGCGGGTACTGTTCACGCCGGAACAGTGTCGCCGGCGGCGGCCGGCGGCGGCGGGCAGCGCCGGCAGGCGGCGGCGCGGCCTCGGGCAGGCGGCAGGCGGCGGCGCGCGGCGCGGGCAGGGCGCGGGCAGGCGCCAGGGCGCGCGGGCAGGCGCGCGGTCCACCGCGGAGGTCGTACACCAGGGCGGTGCCACGTGGCGCCTTTCGGTTGGCCGGCGCAGCAGACGCGGTCCACGGAGTTTGGGCCCGGGTGCACGGTAGACCGGGGGGACACGTGGCGTGAGGTGGTTGGTGCGGTGCTGTGCTCCCGGTCCACGCGGCCGGTGGGGCAGTTGACCGGGGCAGGTGGCCGTACGGCCCGGGTCAGCCGCGACGTGCGCGGTCCACGGCCCGTCGTGCGAGGTGCACGAGTTGCCGGGCCACGTGGCACGTCGCCATTCGCTGGCTCAGGTGCACCGGGAGCAGCGGGGCCCGGGGACTCAGTGGACTGGGCTGTGTCGTGGGCCGGGCCGCACTGTGCGCGCCCGGAAATCCTGGGCCGGCCCGTTACTGTAGCAGCCCGGAAAAATTCGGGCGCCCGAAAGTGGGGATATGTTGGGTATTTCTTGAATTGTTTTTCAGCCTATATAAATAGTGCAATCCGAGCCTCCTTCTTTCCCTTTGTTCTCCCAACCTGTTCATCATCTCTCCGAGCTCTCTTAATGAAAGTTCTTCATCTCTAAGTCCTTGATCTCCCTGCCAAGTTTCAAGAGTTTTGGAGGCACGAATCCCGAGGTTCCCCATTTTACGGTGCGGCGCGGCGTTTCTTTCTAGTGTTCTTCTTCGGCGCAGCGATCGTATTTTTGGTCCCCTGGGCTACCCCGACATCATTTTCCTGCGATTCTTGGACCAGTGGACTCCTAAGAGGTAGGACTTCATCTTTCGTTTTGGTCGCGCTTTCCCGTTTCGAGGTTTTGGCACGGATTTCGAGGCAACAAGTGACCCCTCTTTCTGTATGGAATTCCTTGACAGCAGCGGAGTGTTTCGGCTATATCTTTGCGCACGAGCGTCCGACGGAAACGAGCCTATACAACTTTTTCATCTACGGATCGCAAGGAACGCGCTCGTATTTTTATTGGATTTTTGTGATTTTTACTTCGAGGTGAAAATTAATGATTTCTCTGTGAACAGTAATCAGTCCTTAATACAGATTAGTGTATGAGAGTGCCCTCTTGCCGAATTTTTATCTTGACTTACCGAACTCCGATTTGGACGTGCAAGGTACCGTTTCGAAGCTATCGACGCAAGGATCGCCGTGATATTTTTATTGGAATTTTCTGGACATTTGCTGCAGGTGATAATTTGACAGTTTGGTACTCGTGATTGTATGTGGTAATTAGTGCTGAATTTGGGAGTCTAGTGTAATTAGTGGATTTCTTGATGTACCAGGAATGTTTCGGGTGTGCTGAAATTGTGGAAGCAAGGAATTGGAGTTTGGGTATTTTCTGACTGTACGAGTTTGGACAGTTGCGCTTCAGGTGGGTGGTTGTTGCACTCCTCTCTTTGTATGCCCACTAGGAATATCAGAGTACCCTTGTTATGACAATGCCAAATGTGTTGATTGGTAGACTCGCATGCTCTAGGGAATTGATTATTTGTTATCATATCTCTAATAAATTATTGTTAGATTAATCACGGATTTAATCGCTTATTGATTCTGGAATTGTATACTTGGGGACAAATAGAAATAGAGGACTGCAAAACTGATGTTTGTTCATGTGAGACGGTCACCCTAGCTTATGTCATTTCAAACTGTTATACTTGGAAATTGAACAAAATATTGGAACACTGCATGATTAAATTGGCCACATAATTATTGCCATCTTTTACTGCTACACTATTTTGGGAATTGACTTAGGAGAAACCATGCTTTTTCTCTTTTCTTCTTTCATTGTTGGCACTAGCGGCTGAATCGCTCAGGTTCGAGCGTATGTTGGACAGTGTAGGCAGGTATTGGGGATTTGGGACAGGTTGAGTTTGTCAGGGGGTTGCGGCGACCACGGATCTTGGGTGGTTGACCGGATTGTTCTTATTGCATCAGATTGGGTGTTCGGGGATCGGGCTTTCTTTAGTGGAGGGTTGTTCCCACTTCTTAGAGTCTCGATCCAGTCCTGCTATTATGAGACAGTGGTTACAGAGATGTTTGATACAGTGATTTTTTTTTTACTCGTGTGGGTCGCTCCCCTCGAGTGCCACTCCGGAGTAGGCTTTCCACGGTGCAGAGCGCCGGGCACCAGGCTGGGTTATTGAGTTTGATGGCAGAGCAGGCAGTGCCAGTGTTCACTGGCGGTCAGATTGGGTCCTTTGGACAGGCTTCTTTTTACTGATGCATTCCTTTTTCCCATTCGGGATGAGTTATCATGTAGAGGCATATTAGGGATAGCATTTTTATCAGTTGCTTCATTTATCTGCATCCCTTCTTTTCTTCTTCCCCTTTTTGCCTCTGAGCACCTGGTGGGCATATCTGAGCTGAGGCTTTACCCACTAGGGGAGGCTACTGTTTATAGTAGTACTGACCCCCATTGTTTTTCTTGTTCCCTTCTTTTCCTTGTTTTGCAGAGTCCTCTGTGGGAGTTGCTGGGCCATCAGCAACTGATCGGGCAAGCGCATCGCGGACTAGTTAGAGAGCCTCCTGAGGGTCGTAGCTGCTTATCTTTTGGGTACCAGAACTTCTCAGACAGTTTTCTTGTATTTCTTTTTGGGGACTGGCTTCCGCCAGCTGTATGTATTTTATAGTTGTGAGCTGGGAGAGACATCTGTATTTTATTTTACTGTTGTACCTTTTACTTCCAGCATCTGTCTGAGACACAGTAGTTTTATTTCAGCTCTGATTATTATGCTCTTTTATTATTATTTCTTATCTGGGCAGGTTACCGACGCTTCGTGTATGTGGGAAATACCGCATGCACGGCGGATCTGTGGACGGGCCCGGGTTCTGGTTTACACCCGGGGCGTGACACGGACTGTTCATGCAGTTTCAACAATTTTCATGTTCGGGGTCCGGACTTAAATTCCAAGGTCCGGACTTGAGACTGCGCATGAACAAGCCAACGTTCGGGGTCCGGACTGAGGTCCACGGTCCGGACTCTAAACATGCAAAATACCCAGTTTTTGATTTTTATGCAATGAAACCTTATCCAAGTGTTTCTAAACTACTCAAATGTATTCGGATCACCAAAATTATTTAGTTAAACGTACCTGATCATTCCGAATCCATTTTCCTTGAGATTGATGTATATGATCCATAATTCTTTAACTTCAATCTTCAAGACTCAAAACACTGAGTGTCAACTTGAGGTTTTGTTGAATCTTCTCTAAGTCTTCGATTGCTGATTGACAATTTGATCACTTCAAGACTCCGACTCAACTCACCGACTTGACTCACGAAATATGCCAACACACAAAGCCGTAACACCATCCGGATGCTCGCCTGGTAACTATTGTTGTAGGCGAACTCTACAAGGGGTAGGTAGCGCGACCATCCGTCTCCCAAATCTAGTACACAAGCTCGGAGCATGTCCTCGAGGATCTGGATCACCCGCTCGGACTGTCCATCCGTCTGGGGGTGAAAGGCTGAGCTGAAGTGTAGCTTGGTCCCCAAGGCTCGTTGTAGACTCTACCAAAAGTTCGAAACGAACCTTGTGTCTCTGTCTGAAGTAATCGATGTCGGTATCCCGTGTAGCCTCACAATCTCGCCGATGTAGACTTGAGCCAGTCGATCGCGTGTCCAGGTCGTGTGGATGGGTGGGAAGTGAGCTGACTTCGTTAGCCGATCCACGACGACCCAGATAGCATCATGTCCCTGCTGCGAGCGTGGAAATCCGGTGACAAAGTCCATCGTGATTTGCTCCCATTTCCATTCGGGCACAGGTAGTGGTTGCAATTTCCCCGCCGGTCGCTGGTGCTCGGCTTTCACTTGCTGGCAAATCAGGCAGTGCGCTACAAACAGCGTCACGTCCCTCTTCAACTTTGGCCACCAGAAGGTCTGTCTGAGATCCCTGTACATCTTGGTGCCCCCAGGGTGCGCCGCGTAGGGGGCGCAGTGCGCTTCAGTCAGGATCTCCTTCTTCAAATCCGGCGAATCGGGAAAGCAAATCCGTCCTCGAAACCGAAGAGTGCCATCTGTGCCCACTGCAAAGTCTCCCTTCTGCTCCGGGGAAATCCTATCCCGTTCCAGCTGTAACTGTGGATCAGTACCTTGGCCTTCTCGAATCCTCTCGAATAGGGTCGACGCGACTGTTAGAGACAAAAGTCGCTCGACCGTCCCTGCTGGTACAACCTCCAATCTCAACCGTGAGAATTCCGCGATTAAGCCGTCCTGCTGAGTGATCGTGCTCGCCGAAGTCTCTTCCGCTTGACCCTTCCTGCTCAAGGCGTCGGCCACAACATTTGCCCTTCCGGGGTGGTACTGGATTGACAAGTCATAATCCTTGAGTAACTCTAACCACCGTCTCTGTCTCAGGTTCAGCTCTTTCTGGGTGAAGAGATATTTAAGACTTTGGTGGTCAGAGAACACATTACAGTGCACACTATAGAGATAGTGCCTCCACAGTTTCAGAACAAAAACCACTGCGGCTAGCTCCAAGTCACGAGTCGGGTAGTTCTGCTCATAATCCTTGAGTTGTCTTGAGGCATAGGCGATGACCTTTCCTTGTTGCATCAGTACTCCCCCCAATCCTGTCCGTGATGCGTCGCAGTAAACCTCGTAATCTTCCCCGGGCGTTGGTAAGGTAAGCACAGGCGCTCTTGTTAACCGCTTCTTGAGTTCCTCAAAACTGTCTTGGCAATGGGTTGTCCAGATGAACTTTACTCCTTTCCGAGTTAAGTGGTTCAGGGGGGTTGCAATCTTCGAAAATCCCTCGACAAAACGCCTATAGTATCCTGCCAGGCCCAGAAAACTGCGAACCTCTGTCACCGAAGTCGGTTGGGGCCAGTCGATCACTGACTCCACTTTCTTAGGATCCACCGCAATTCCTGCTGCTGAAATGATGTGCCCTAGAAACCCCACCTCGCGAAGCCAGAACTCGCATTTCTTGAGTTTGGCGTACAACTCTTGCTCCCTAAGAGTCTGCAGAACAATTCGTAGATGCTCCTCGTGCCCCTCATCGGTGGGCGAGTAGATCAGGATGTCGTCGATGAAGACCACTACGAACCGGTCCAGGAAGGGCTTGAAAACCCGGTTCTTCATGTCCATAAATACCGCTGGGGCATTGGTAAGCCCGAACGGCATTACGGTGAACTCGTAGTGGCCGTACCGGGTCCGGAAGGCCGTCTTCGGAATGTCCTCACCCTTCACTCTGAGTTGATGGTAGCCGGACTGCAAGTCAATTTTCGAAAACACCGTCGCTCCCCGCAGCTGATCAAATAGGTCATTGATCCTGGGTAGGGGGTATTTGTTCTTCACAGTGACCTTATTGATTTCCCGGTAGTCGATGCAGAGCCGTAAACTCCCGTCTTTCTTTCGCACGAAGAGTACCGGTGCGCCCCAGGGCGACACGCTCGGTCTAATGAATCCCTTGTCCAGAAGATCTTCCAGCTGCGCCTTAAGTTCCTTCAGTTCTGCAAAGGCCATTCTGTAGGGGGCCTTTGTGATCGGTCAGGTACCGGGTGGAAGCTCGATCGGAAACTCGACTTCTCGCTCGGGGGGTAGTCCAGGTAGTTCCGTCGGGAAGACGTCTGGAAAGTCCCTCACCACCGGTAAGTCGGAGAGTGCCGTAGAGGGTCCCGTGGCCAGGGCCACCGACGCCAAATAGGCCACGCACCCTCCCTCAATTAGCTTCCTGGCTCGCCACGCTGGTATGATAGACGAAAAGGAGACACTCTTGCACGCCAAAAACACATTCTCTGGGAACTCTGGATACAGTAGCCGCACCTGGCGTTTCTCACAGTCAATCACCGCTTGGTACCATGTGAGCCAATCCATCCCTAGCACCACGTCGTATTCCTTTAATGGGATCACTACCAGATCCCAGGGGCAGGAAAGCCTCCCCAGCCTTATCGGGCAGGATGGTATAAGGTTGCGGGCCTCCAGGGATCCCCCCGCGGTGTGAACAGACATCAAACTGGGTAAGGGTCTCATCTCAAAACCATGGGTCAGTGCAAAGTCACAAGACATAAATGAGAGGGTTGCTCCGGTATCAAAAAGGGTTGTAGCGCGGTAAAAGAAAACAAGGGTGATACCTGCGACGACGTGCTCAGACGGGTATGCCTCCTGCTGGTTCATTGAGTAGACGCGGCCTCCCGATGGTGGCGGCCTGTCCCCTGCTGGTCGGGGTGCTGGCGGTCTGGAAGCTGACGCCATCGGGGCTTTTCCTCGCCCCGTGTGCTGGGATGATGGCACGGAGGCTGCTGAAGATGCCGTGCCTTGGTTCAGGGGGCAGTTGAAACGGAAGTGCCCCTGCTTGCCACATCGGAAGCAATGATCCTGCCTCTTGGAGCATTCCGTCACTCGGTGCGCCCCGCCGCAGATCACGCAAGGCCGATCGTCCGAGCGTTGTCCTCCTCCTGGCGCGCCTCTAGTCCTCTGCTGGGACCTCCACCGCTTAGAGGGCCGACTCCCACTGGAGGAGCCTCCCCCTGAAAACGTCTGAGTCCGCTTCCTGTCTTCTTGCGGATGGGGGCTATCCCTTCGAGCGCGCGTAACGGCAAAGCCGCGCTCTACAATGGTGGCCCGGTCGACCACCTTCTGAAAGGTATGCAGATCTGCCGCATCCACCACTTGAAAAATGTCGGTCCTCAGTCCATCCACGAACAGTTGCGCCTTATGGGACTCGTCCCGAATGACGAACGGGACGCAGTTCGCCAGCCTCACGAACTCCCGCTGGTACTCCATCACTGTTCTGGTTCCCTGTTTAATGTGGTTGAGATCGTCCTCTAGTTGCTTCTTGACGCTGTTCGTAAAGAACGCCCCGAACAGCTGTTGCTTAAAGGTGGTCCACGACGGGAGGGCAGTACCCTTCGCGGAGTCGGGGCGTACCGTCTTCCACCATATGCGGGCGTTCCCCTCCAAAAAGTGAACGGCTAGGGGAACCCGCTCGTGGTCTTCCATCAGTAGGTCCTCAAATAATTTCTCCATTGTATCCACCCACTTCTCCACGACCCAGGGGTCCGTCGTCTCCCCCTCAAACGTCGGCGGGTTGTACTTCTTGAAGTCCGCTAAGTTGGCACGCACGCGATCCCGCTCCGTCGGCGGAGCCGACCCCTCCCCCGTGGCAGTAGCGGCCACGACGGTAGAAGGCCCCACCCCGGTCTCCACGGGGGTGTCCCTGGCTGAAGTCCCCGGCGTCGATCCTGCTGCTGCCCCCGGAGGGGGTGCCTCTGGCACCGTCTGTTGGGTTAACGGTACCTCAGGCGCCGTGGCCAGGGTAGGGGCAGCCCCCGCCTCGGCCTTCATCGTCGGCGGTCCGGTCGCCGGTGCAGTTGGCCCCGGAAGGGGGCCCGGGGCGACCACCACCGTTGCAGCGGCCTGCTGTTGCTGTGTCAGTTGACGCACGTGATCCGTCAGGGCCGCCAACTGCCCCGCCATCTCCCGTAGCTGCTGCCTCAGGAGTTGGTTCTCCGCGGTCGCCGACGCCGCTGCGTCCGCCCCTGCGTCCTCGGCGGTAGATCTAGTTCTGACCATGATCTGAACACACGCACAAATCAGTTACATCTAGTTTAAACTAAAAAGATAACACCGCAAACGCTGGCCCTAAAAGGAAGAAAAATGCTAATTTTCCCCTCCCCCCAAGAGCACTCGCGTTCTACTTGTCTATCCCAAGTTCACTTTATTAATCAGTAGTTAGTGCATTGCGCCCCGTGGATGTTGGGCCTCGACTATTGTGGTTAAAAATTCATCGCTCTGATACCATCTTAATCTGTCACGCCCCGGGGGTTCGGACGCGCAGAAGAGGAGCCACCGATGCTCATAATTCAGCTATACTTTTTTTTTTTTTTGAAACCTTTATTCCCCGGCGCGTGCCCAGACCCGCCGCATATACAAATTCACTCTGCAAACGGGCAGAGTCTCCTTTGTATATGCACGGCGTCTCAACTACAATATGCACCACGTACAGATTTTAACCACACTAATCGAAGCACAGATACATACAACAAGCATTCCAAACATTCCATCAACTTTTACGCAAAGGAGAAGGGCCGACTGATTTGAAAGGATAAATAATCACAGGGTTTTGAAAGCGGCGCCCACTCGACGCCATTGGTTTGGAAAACTGTTTCAAAGCCACATAAATCCACAGAGTTTTGAAAACGGCACCCACCCGATGCCGAATTTTGTAAAACCAGTTCGAAAACACATAAATTCCACAAGGTTTTAAAATCCGGTGCCCACACGACACCCACGTTTTAAAA
The DNA here is from genome assembly GCA_029168755.2 of Tillandsia fasciculata. NCBI lineage: Eukaryota > Viridiplantae > Streptophyta > Magnoliopsida > Poales > Bromeliaceae > Tillandsia > Tillandsia fasciculata. Next base: position 2,282,824 of record CM054946.1, on the reverse strand, counting down.
GCTGTTTTCGCAAACGGTTTTCTTTGTTTTTCACTGTTTAAAAGCGGCCAAGTAAAGAAGGAAACAATATTCATTCGCACATATGGAAAAGAAAGAGAGGCAACATCCACTTCGACCCCACGGGGGTGTCGCAATCCACAACTAACTAACATGAGTAATAAAAGAAAGAGGGAAAGAAGAGTCACTGTGTCTGAAGTCGATCAATGTCAGAACAGCACTCTCGCGGCCTCACCGGTGCCCTAGCACTCGCCCCTGGACGAACCTGTCACGAAGTGGGAAGTCAGTGACTAGAAATAGTATGATAAGCAAAAGGGACTAAGACATAGCAAACCACAATAACCGGAGCAACCGTCCCTCTCATAAACCGTCAGCGATAATCGCACCCTATACCAAAACAACACCGGGCACCTTTCCCGACCACCGCACCGAGCCCCTGCCCCGGTGTCCCCCGCCGAGCACCTGCCTCGACCGCCGAGCACCTGCCTCGACATCACCGCTCACACCCCCCACCCATGAGGGCCCCCATTCCTAACGCCACCGTCGCGTGGGGTACACGGGTCAACGTACCACTTTTTCGGAAAAGCACACCCTCGCGGTGGCCAAACCGCCGGTGTGCGTGTAGCAAAACTAGAGCCTCAGATCGATAGTAAGTAAAATAATATAACAGGGTTAGTACATAAACAGGAGGAGACTTACTATTCACCTTTGCCCCAAACATACTATTTCTATCATTAAATTCCTATTCCCACAATCCCCGGGAATGTACCCACCTCGTGCGTGTCGTCCTGTGCTCGACTCGTCCGTGCCTGTGCGCCTGTCGCCAACAACGTCCCGCACTTCTGTAGGAACAAGGCATGTCAAGACTAAAAGGTCCGAACACCGACACTGAATCTAGGCCGAAAAGAACGACTGACGTGCCCCGAACTCGGCGCGGCGAGGTTCCCTGCACGGCACCGACCCGTGCAGTGCGCACTTCGTCTGCGTATCGCCCCAACGGCTCCAACCCGTTGCGGCGGCCAGACGGCGCGCTTGCCGCGAAGCGTGCGGCCTGTGGGTGGCCCGCGCGGCACCAGCACGCGCGGCGCCCTCCCGCGGGCAACGCCCGCGCGGCGCGCTCGTCGCGCGGTGCCCCACCTGCAGGCGGCCCGTGCGGCACCTGTCCGCGCGGTGCCTGCCTGCGGGCGGTACCCGCGTGGCGCGCCTGCCGCGCGGCGCCACGCCTGCAGGCGGCCCGCGCGGCACCTGTCTGCCCGGTGGCTGCCTGCGGGCGGTGCCCGCGCGGCGCGCCTGCCGCGCGGCTCCCCGCCTGCAGGCGGCCCGCACGGCCCCTGCCCGGGCGGTGCCTGCCTGCGGGCGGGTGCCCGCGCGGCGCGCCTGCCGCGCGGCGCCCCTCCTGCAGGCGGCCCGCGCGGCCCCTGCCCGCGCGGTGCCTACCTGCGGGCGGGTGCCCGCGCAGCGCGCCTGCCGCGCGGCGCCCCGCCTGCAGGCGGCCCGCGCGGCCCCTGCCCGCGGGGTGCCTGCCTGCGGGCGGGTGCCCGCGCAGCGCGCCTGCCGCGCGGCGCCCCGCCTGCAGGCGGCCCGCGCGGCCCCTGCCCGCGCGGTGCCTGCCTGCGGGCGGGTGCCCGCGCGGCGCGCCTGTCGCGCGGCGCCACGCCTGCAGGCGGCCCGCGCGGCCCCTGCCCGCGCGGTGCCTGCCTGCGGGCGGGTGCCCGCGCGGCGCGCCTGCCGCGCGGCGCCCCACCTGCAGGCGGCCCGCGCGGCCCCTGCCGCGCGGTGCCTGCCTGCGGGAGGGTGCCTGCCTGCGGGCGGGTGCCCGCGCAGCGCGCCTGCCGCGCGGCGCCCCGCCTGCAAGACGCCCGCGCGGCACCTGTCCACGCGGCGGCAGCCTGCGGGCGGTGCCCGCGCGGCGCGCCTGCCGCGCGGCGCCCCACCTGCAGGCGGCCCGTGCGGCGGCGGCGGCTGTTACGGCATTTTGGTGTTGGCATATTTCGTGAGTCAAGTCAGTGAGTTGAGTCGGAGTCTTAAAGGGATCAAATTGTCAATCAGCAATCAAAGACTTAGAGAAGATTCAACAAGAGCTCAAGTTGACACTCACTGTCTTGAGTCTTGAAGATTGAAGATGAAGAATTGTGGATCAATTACATCAATCTCAAGAAGAAAGTATTCAAAAGGATCAGGTATGTTTAACTAAATAATTTTGGTGATCCGAATACTTTCTTATAGTGTAGAAACACTTGGATGAATTTTTAATTGCATAAAAATCAAAAACTGGACATGGGACATGTTCAGGATCCGGATCAGATGATCCAATCCGGATCCCGAAGGGTATTAGTTCATGTGCAAATCCAATCCGGATCCAAGCCTATTCCGATCCGGATCCCGAACATGGGAGTTTGTTGAATTGCATGAACGATCCGGATCGGACCTTGCAATCCGGATCCCGAACCCTTGGTTTTCTGGAATCGTCAATCTCGTTACGACGATCCGGATCGCAGTAAATCCGATCCAAATCGCCGTCCTGAAAAATTCCAGATAAGGTATGTTTTTTATTCTTATCTCTTTCCAAAGGTTTCTAAACTATAAATAGACATTTAGGGTTTCTCAAAAACGTGGGAGCTATACCGATCAATTTATAAAACACTTGAGAGCAACCCTAGAGGCTAGGTTTTTATCGTTCTTCTTTATAGCCTCTTTCAGGTCAATTCGACGGTTCTTCCAAGATCTATCTTTTGTCGAATTGATCTAGTCTTTGCTTAGAGATTTCTTCTACGGTTCCTCAATGATAACCTAAGCAAAGGATCACCATCGAAGCCTATATTCTTTATCGGCTATTTGCATCGTGGATTCGAAACGTGTGCTCGTGGATTCGAGTGGCGTTCGTGGAATCGAACGTGTGCAGTGGACGTGCAATCGGTGGAGCGCAAGGTCCGAAGAAGTTGAAGGAGGGGTTGAATCCGTGGAGACGGTAATCACCTTGTTATTCTTCTTTTCTTAGTGGATTGTTATTGCGTGGACATCCAATCGGTGAGCGCAAGGTCCGAAGAAGTTGAAGGAGGGGTTTGAGTCCGTGGAGTCGGTAATCACCTTGTTATTCTTCTATTCTTAGTGGATTGTTATTGCGTGTTGGTCCCGTGGTTTTTCTCCTGGATTGGAGTTTCCACGTATATCTCGGTGTGCTATTTTTATTTTCCGCATTAGTTTTTATTTTTGCACTGAGATTGGTTTTATAAGTATTACACCTATTCACCCCCCCTCTAGTTGTTTGATAGTACCTATTTAGATCCTTGTGGATCCTTAAAAACCAACAATTGGTATCGGAGCGGGTTTTAGGTTTATCTATCATGTTGGGTGAAAGTGGTAATATTTTTAGACCTCCTCTTTTTGATGGGACCAATTATGCGTATTGGAAAGTGCGGATGAGAGCTTTTCTCATCTCAATTGATGAGCGGGTATGGCAAACCGTTGAATACGGTTGGGTGCATCCTGTTGAGGAAGTAGGAAATTCTACTACCCCAAAACCTCGCTCTAGATGGTCCAAAGAGGAAATCGAAAGATCTTCTTACAATGGGAAAGGTATGAACGCTTTATTTAATTCTCTTTCCTCGACTGAGTTCACACGAATTTCCGCGTGTGAAACCGCGAAGGAAATTTGGGATATTCTCAAAATTACACATGAGGGTACTAATCTTGTAAAAATTCAAAAGCTCCAGATGCTTACAAGTCAATTTGACTCTATTCATATGGAAGAGCATGAATTGTTTACAGATTATTACACTAGACTTCAAGATGTAATTAATACTTGTGCTAATTTAGGAGAAAAGATCCCGGAGTCGAAAATTGTAAGAAAGATACTTCGGACTCTTCCGGAACGGTTTAGGGCAAAGGTTACCGCCATTGAAACCGTTAGTCATCCGGATGAGATGAGTGTAGAGGAATTAGTAGGTGCTTTGCAAACTTATGAGATGACTTTTCCTACTAATCAAATTTCTTCCAAATCTTCTTCTAAGCTTACAGGTATTGCGTTCAAATCAACAAAGGAAGAAGATGACGAATCGAGTTCCGACGATGAAATCTCTTTTGCCGATTTTGAAGAACAATTGGCGCGGATCACAAAGAAATTTCGTCGAAAATTTTGGAAGAATCGAACCGATGGATCTTCATCCACGAAACCATCTAAATGATCATCGGGTTCTAAATCCTCTAAACTCAAAGGGATTTCGAAGGGGAAATCCGATGTTATCGATGCAAAGGCTATGGCCATATTTCAACGGATTGTCCTTCTAAGAAATCATACAAAAAGAAGGCTTTGCAAGCAAAAACTTGGGACGATTCTAGTTTCGATGAATCGACCTCAAGTGAAGAGGAAAAAGAAAAATTTGTTGCTTTTCATGCCTCTCAAATTCCCTCTTCTAATGTTTGCTTATCATCTTTAGTCACTGACTCTATTCCTTTGATTTTGCATGAAACATCTACATCCAATGGAGAGTCATCAAGTGAGGGGGAGTCGGACGAAGAAGAACTCGTTGAGGCATACCAACAACTTCTTGCGGAATCGAAGAAGATGGCCAAGCATATCAAGAAGTTGAGGAAGCAACGACTTGAGATTCAAGACGAGAATCATGCGTTAAAGATCAAACTTCATGATCTCGAGGAGGAACGAGAGCTTTTATTGGATAATAATAAAATCCTCCAAGAAAAGATAAATCAATCGGAAACAATCGTTAATTCCCATATTAACAAGATTGATTTTCTTGAAAAGCAGTTTGAGGAGATTCATGTCACCAATCAAGCTTTGACCAAGCAAGTTCATGAACTCAAATCCGACATACAAAGGCTTTCAACCGGTTCCAAGAAACTAGAAAGTATGTCCGGATTAGGTCAAACAAGCAAGGTTGGTTTGGGATTTAAAAAGAATCAAACTGTGAAGGCTTCAAGTTCCACAACGAAATTGAAAGGAAGAACGTGTCACAAATGTGGACTTGAAGGACACTTGGTGAAGAATTGCCCGAAAAAGAGAAAGAAAAATCCTTCGGCAACTTCATCTACGGAGCGAACTCAACGGATTCAAAAGACACATCAAGTCAATGGAGTTCACTCAACCCACCAAAGGTCCGAGCCACAATTTCGATCATGCAAGTGGATTATCGCGAGGCAAAGACCTAAGGTGGATCAACAGTCAAAGCCGACAACCCCCAGCCACAACGAATCAAGACAACCCAAAATCCAGCGATTTTGGATTCGGAAAGGTGATATCTTTCCTTGTCTTAAGTTCTAATTAGCTTATGACTGTGTGTAATGCTTTGATTGGTTTTTCCTTCATATTTTTCTTAATCTTTGCATTACATGTTTTTTTTTTCAATGCTCTTGGTTTTATGTTTTGTTCTTGAACAAAAGGTTTTTAACGAACAAGTGCATTGAATAAAAAAAAAGGGGGCTTCACGTTCATTCACTCCAATTTAATTTTATATGAATTATCAACTTTACTCCATAATCATAATCTTGAAGATATTTCATTATAGGAGTTTTTGATAGTTATAGGCATCAAATTTTTGAAATCATGTGTGATCTTTAGATGCTTAATCTATCTTGGTTGTGTGAATTCTTTGTGACAACACAAGTTGAGCATTGGTTATATTGACTTTAATTGCATCTTTTCACGCATTTAGAAATATATTATGCTTTTGACATCATAATATTTCGATGTTGCAATGATCATTTATGTTAATTAATTCACCTTTTAAGTGATCAAAGTCAATTTCTCTCTCAATGAACTCTTGGTATAGTCATTATCTTATTTGACTATTTAGTCGAGTATGAATGCGGGATCAATTTTTGGTTGAATACTTTATATATTAAATAATTGATAGCCAATTGAGGGGGAGTCAAAGAAAAGTAAAATGCTCAAAAGATGTAAAAAGAGTTACATCCCAATGAGGAGTGTGAAAACTACCACCACATGGAGTAAAAAGATACCCCATGTATGCCAAGCATGGTTTTGTCAATTTTGATTAACTAAAATGCATGATTGAAATACTTGACTCTGTCAAATTTCAAGGTTGGTATAAGGTGGGATTTTTAATGAAAGATGCTCAAAGAGCCACTCTCTTCAACAGATTGTCTAGATATATTATCTAACTTATCTGGGATTTCAAACATCTATTGATCTTGGTATTTCATTTTCTTTACCAAATTGATGATTTGATAAAGGCATTACGCATAAGATCATGTTAGATGTGATTGAAATTGTTCAACTTTAAGGATTTTAATTTTCATAAATTTTCGTTACATTTTTGAGTATTTTTGATAGATTTGGTATAATCTATTTCTTGTTGCATGAAACGATGACTTTTGTTTAAAGTTGATGCGCTAAAGTGCTTACATACTTTTTCTGATTTTTATGGAATTTTTCTAAATTATTCTGATGAAAGGATAGAATTCAAGATTGATGTCATTTGGAAATCTCCGTAAGTCATCTTTGTAAATTCGTTACATCTTGATAGAGTTTGGATCTCAAGATTATTTTTGATGACTTGTGTTTGATGAATATAACATGAAAAACTGTTTATAATGTTTTATCTTTGTTTTTCATGATTTAGGAGTAAATTCTTTTAATTTTGTGAAATTAATTGGATTAAATGACATCTTGTTAATTCATTGGTTAAAGCACTTAAATTGATTTCTTGATGGAATACAAATCGGTATTTGAAAAGATTCTATAATCTGGATTTGTTTCAAGAAATTATTTGATTTTTGCCTTCTGGTACCGGTACGCAATCTGCATTTTTGTTATATACCGGAACTGAGCTTCTATCTCTCTTTCTCTATGAACTAATGTTGTTAGTGATTTCCTTTTGTCTAGTATGTTCACTGTTTGACAATTTGTGACAAAAAGGGGGAGAAGAGAAATGAGGACGGAGATGAGATCATCAAGAGAGGAGACAAAAAAATGGAAAATGATGATCGTATCACAAAGGGGGAGAACAGAGATGCTCAAGATAGGGGGAGACAAAAAAAAAAAAAAATTGAAAGCGCCGAAAAACAAAAGAACCAAAAGGACGAATCAAATGTAGGATTTTAATTTCTAACGACTAACGTTTGATTTTGTTTGGAGTTTTGTTTTGCAGGAATTACATCACTTTAAGACTCCAAGTCCTAAGTCATAGAGTATGTTCTAGGACTGTTTGGTTCAAATGTATTTTGTATTTATTGGATCTTTCACGCAAAGAAAATCAATGTTTTGGTGATAACATTGAATTTCGATTTTTTGGTTTAAGATGAGTGACTTGAGCGTTTTTATGTATTTTTGGGTTTTGTCACGAAATTGCCAAAGGGGGAGATTGTTACGGCATTTTGGTGTTGGCATATTTCGTGAGTCAAGTCAGTGAGTTGAGTCGGAGTCTTAAAGGGATCAAATTGTCAATCAGCAATCAAAGACTTAGAGAAGATTCAACAAGAGCTCAAGTTGACACTCAGTGTCTTGAGTCTTGAAGATTGAAGATGAAGAATTGTGGATCAATTACATCAATCTCAAGAAGAAAGTATTCAAAAGGATCAGGTATGTTTAACTAAATAATTTTGGTGATCCGAATACTTTCTTATAGTGTAGAAACACTTGGATGAATTTTTAATTGCATAAAAATCAAAAACTGGACATGGGACATGTTCAGGATCCGGATCAGATGATCCAATCCGGATCCCGAAGGGTATTAGTTCATGTGCAAATCCAATCCGGATCCAAGCCTATTCCGATCCGGATCCCGAACATGGGAGTTTGTTGAATTGCATGAACGATCCGGATCGGACCTTGCAATCCGGATCCCGAACCCTTGGTTTTCTGGAATCGTCAATCTCGTTACGACGATCCGGATCGCAGTAAATCCGATCCGGATCGCCGTCCTGAAAAATTCCAGATAAGGTATGTTTTTGATTCTTATCTCTTTCCAAAGGTTTCTAAACTATAAATAGACATTTAGGGTTTCTCAAAAACGTGGGAGCTATACCGATCAATTTATAAAACACTTGAGAGCAACCCTAGAGGCTAGGTTTTTATCGTTCTTCTTTATAGCCTCTTTTAGGTCAATTCGACGGTTCTTCCAAGATCTATCTTTTGTCGAATTGATCTAGTCTTTGCTTAGAGATTTCTTCTACGGTTCCTCAATAAAAACCTAAGCAAAGGATCACCATCGAAGCCTATATTCTTTATCGGCTATTTGCATCGTGGATTCGATGTGTTGAAGGCGTTTCGTGGATTCGAAACGTGTGCTCGTGGATTCGAGTGGCGTTCGTGGAATCGAACGTGTGCAGTGGACGTGCAATCGGTGGAGCGCAAGGTCCGAAGAAGTTGAAGGAGGGGTTGAATCCGTGGAGACGGTAATCACCTTGTTATTCTTCTTTTCTTAGTGGATTGTTATTGCGTGGACATCCAATCGGTGAGCGCAAGGTCCGAAGAAGTTGAAGGAGGGGTTTGAGTCCGTGGAGTCGGTAATCACCTTGTTATTCTTCTATTCTTAGTGGATTGTTATTGCGTGTTGGTCCCGTGGTTTTTCTCCTGGATTGGAGTTTCCACGTATATCTCGGTGTGCTATTTTTATTTTCCGCATTGGTTTTTATTTTTGCACTGAGATTGGTTTTATAAGTATTACACCTATTCACCCCCCCTCTAGTTGTTTGATAGTACCTATTTAGATCCTTGTGGATCCTTAAAAACCAACAGCGGCGGCGGCGGCGGCGATCGCCCCCGCCCAAAAACCACGAACCGACCCCCTCCCCTTACCGAACTCTACGAAATCAAGAACTCCAAGAAAACATACCTTGGTTCGCGAGGGAAAGAGGAGGAAGAGAGATTGCCCGCCCTCGTCCGGAGATCCTCGAAGGAGCTTCGCGCCGCACCTTGGATCGCAATCGGGGGAAAACTAGGGTTCCTCTTCTCTCCTTACTCGCACGTCCAAATCGCATAGGGGTGGGGATCCCTTATTACTATACGCCCTTTTCCTTTAAATCAACTCGTCTGACCTAACCTGGTTAAGGAGTCAAGCCGATCGAAGGGTTAAAACCCCGAGTCACCGCCCACCCCACAGACAAATCAGAAAAGGTGTCTGGATTACCTCGATTTCCGTGCAAGTCACCAGCACGGTTCCCGGAGCGCCTACGGGGGGTCCAGACTTCAAAAATTAATTCTGGATGAACCGGGAGTCGGAATCCGAAACCGATCGCATCCTCGCGCTCCGTTTGGCGAGCTCTACCGCCTAAAAATTGTTCGCGAGCCCCGACGGACTGTCCGGAAAAACACCAAAAGTTAGACCCTCAGTCGGACGTCAAAAGAAAGGGATAACGGAAAAAGTCAAAGAAAGGCCAGGTCTTACAATCCATAAACCTACAATTGGTATCAGAGCGGGTTTTAGGTGTTGATTTTTATAGGATCCACAAGGATCTAAATAGGTACTATCAAACAACTAGAGGGGGGGTGAATAGGTGTAATATTCAAAAACCAATCTCAGTGCAAAATAAAAATCAATGCGGAAAATAAAAAACAGCACACCAAGATTTACGTGGAAACTCCAATTCAGGTGAAAAACTACGGGACCAACACGCAATAACAATCCACTAAGAAAAGAAGAATAACAAAGTGATTACCGACTCCACGGACTCAAACCCCTCCTTCAAGTTCTTCGGATCTTGCGCTCCACCAATTGCACGTCCACTGCACACGTTCGAATCCACGAACGCCACTCGAATCCACGAGCACACGTTTCGAATCCACGAAACGCCTTCAACACATCGAATCCACGATGCTACGTCGAATCCATGACGTAAACTCAGTCGATACAGAAATATAGGCTTCGATGGTGATCCTTTGCTTAGATTATCAATGAAGAACCATGGATGGAATCTCTAAGCAAAGATTAGATCAATTCGATAAAAAGTATGCCTTGGAAGAACCGTCGAATTGACCTAAAAGAGGCTAAAGAGAAGAACGATAAAAACCTAGCCTCTAGGGTTGCTCTCGAGTGTTTCTAAATTGGTCGGTGCCTCTTGAGAAACCATAAGTATCTATTTATAACCTTTGGAAACTAATTAGAGTCGGTTTAGCATTCTTATCACGACATGACATTATGTACCGGTACTCAAAGTTGGGTTCCGGTACTCAATTACACAAAACACAGATTTTTCTATTGTGTTCCGGTACTCCAAGATGAGTTCCGGTAATCACTGAGAATTCCAGAAAATCTTGTGTCGGGTTTTGAGGAACTCAAAGTGAGGTTTCGATACTCAATATAAAAACTGATTTTTTCAAGATATGTTTTATCCAAAACAAACCAAATACCGAAATCCAAACTTAAAATAAGTTGTGAGCTAAAAACCAAGTTCCCAAAACCACGTCTAAACCGGGTTTTAATAAATTCCTCATTCCAAAGATTGTAAATGTACTTAAATCACCATGATTAAATTAATCATACCTGAGTGTCAACTTGAGCTCATGTTGAATCTTCTTCGAGTCTTCGATTGTTGATTTGACAATTTGATCACTTCAAGACTCCGACTCAACTCACGAAATATGCCAACACAAAAAGCCGTAACAATCTCCCCCTTTGGCAATTTCGTGACAAAACCCAAAAATATATAAAAACACTAAGTCACTCATCTTAAACCAAAAAATTGAAACTCAATGTCATCGCCAAAACATTGACTTTCTTTGCGTGAAAGATCCAACAAAAATACATTCGAACCAAACAATCCTAGAACAAACTCTATGACTTAGGACTTGGAGTCTTAAAGTGATGTAAATCCTGCAAAACAAAACTCCAAACAAAATCAAATGTTAGTCGTTAGAAATTAAATGTCTACATTTGATTCGTCCTTTTGGTTCTTTTTATTTTTCGGCTCTTTTCCTCATCTTTTGGAGTCTTCCAATTCCTGAGTGGAAATGGGACCACATTACGATGGATTTTGTGGTCGGTTTACCGAGGGCACAGGGAGGAGCAGATGCCATATGGGTGATTGTTGACAGACTCACTAAGTCCGCTCACTTCTTGCCAATGCAGACTACTTGGTCACTTGAGCGGCTGGCGCAATTGTACTTAGATGAGGTTGTGAGGTTACACGGAGTACCCGCCTCCATAGTGTCTGATCGAGACCCGAGGTTTGTTTCACGCTTTTGGAGGAGCTTACAGGACACTTTGGGGACACAGCTCAGTTTTAGTACATCGTTTCACCCACAGACAGACGAGCAGTCGGAGCGCACCATACAGATTCTTGAGGACATGCTTAGAGCTTGCACGTTGGACTTTGGAGGGGGATGGGTGCGACACTTATCACTGGCAAAGTTTGTGTACAACAATAGCTATCAAGCGAGCATCCAGATGGCTCCGTTTGAGGCATTGTATGGACGCAAGTGTCGTTCCCCGCTTTATTGGAGCGAGGTGGGTGAAAGGCGGACCTTGGGGCCTGAGTTACTGAGAGAGGCAGAGGAGAAGATCAGGGTAATCAGACAGCATCTACTGACCGCCCAGAGCAGGCAGAGGAGCTACACAGATGTGCGGAGACGAGACCTTGAGTTCTTGGTTGGAGATCATGTCTTTTTGAAGGTCTCACCGTCCAAGGGGATCAGGAGATTTGGTGTTCGTGGGAAGCTTAGCCCTCGTTATATTGGACCTTTCAAGGTATTGGAGCGCATAGGGTCAGTTGCCTACAGGCTTGCACTTCCTCCCAGACTTGCTGGTGTTCACGATGTGTTTCATGTATCTACTCTGAGGAGGTATGTTTATGACTCGTCGCACATCATCGACTTCACCCCACTGGAGATCAGCGAGGACTTGTGCTATGTTGAGCGGCCGCTGCAGATTCTAGACCGTGAGGTGAGGGAGCTGCGCAGTCGGGCCATCCCTTATGTGAAGATTCTGTGGAGCAACCATGGCGAGCGCGAGGCTACTTGGGAGTTGGAGTCAGCGATGATGGACGCCTACCCCTACTTGTTCGAGGCCCCTACTTGAGGTATGGTTTTGTTTCGAGGACAAAACTTTTTAGTGAGGGAGGATGTAGTGGTCCAGGTCTCAGTGCAGTTTTATCCGTGAATCAATAGTGTGAAACACCTATTATTGGTGTATCGGGCCCACAGTGCATCAAAGGGATGCCACAGATGGACCCAGTGAGGTATTTATAGCTAGTTTGGCCTTTGGCTTCTTTTGCCGAAATTTAGAAAGGATTTTGGGCCAAACGGAGGTTGGATTTGGATTCGGCGCGGAAAAATGCTTGAAAACGGCTATTTGCTTGTTTATTTCTGAGTCCGGATGCCCAAAAACGGACTCCCGGAAGTTTTAGTAGTTTTCCGGTGCATGGGGGAGCCGTGGACCGGCGAGGATGCCACGTGGCGGCCTCTGGTTGGTCGGCGCACGCGGCGTGGTCCACGGAGCAGCATGGGAGAGGCCGGGGTGCATCGCGGGAAGCGTGGACCAGCGGGGGTCCACGTGGCAGCGTCGGATTGGCCGGCCCACGCGCGCTCGGTCCACCGGGGCGCGCGGGGGAGCGGTGGACCGGGGCGTGCCACGTGGCGGCCCCGGGTTGGCTGGCCCACGGGCGCGAGGTCCACGCAGCGCGCGGCGGCAGGCGCGGGGGGCAGGTGTCGTACCTGCGGGCAGGTGGGGCAGGTGGACGGCGCCACGTGGCGCCCGCTGATTCGCGGGCGCCACCTACCGAGTTGACCCGAGCGGGGGACACGTGGCGTCCACCCGCTGGGCTTGCACTGCTGTAGCATGTTCCATGGACACGTGGCGGGCCCCGGAGTGGGTCGGACGGCGGTGGGATCCGAGCGGGATCCGGTGTGCGGGCGGGCCGGGCCTTGGGCCGCACTGTGCGTGCCCGAATCAGAGCGGGCCGGGCCTTGGACCGCACTGTGCGCGCCCGAATCAGAGCGGGCCGGGCCTTGGGCCGCACTGTGCGCGCCCGAATCAGAGCGGGCCGGGCCGTGGGCCGCACTGTGCGTGCCCGAAACCGGGGACACGATGGTCATTTTGGCAATTGTTTCTTTGGGCCTATTTAAACACCTCTCCATCCCTCTTCTCTGCCTTTTTTCGAGTTTTAGAGAGGGATTTGGAGGGAGAGCCCTTTAGTGAACTTCTTTCTCTTGATGTTTTAGTCCCTGTGGTGGATTTCCAGGATTTTTGGTGGCACGTATCCCGAGGTTTCCGATTTTACGGCGCGTCGCGACATTCCTTCTCTGGAGATCTTCTTCGTCGCATTTCGGTGTGCAGACTCCCCTGGCCTACCCCGACCACCGATTTCGACGATTCTTGTACCGATGTGTTCCTGAGAGGTAGGGCTTCATTTTTCATGTTGATTGCACTCCCCTGTTTTGGGTTTTTGGCATAGTTCCCGAGGCACCTTTGTGACCCCTTTTTTGTGTGATTTTTGGGACAGCACTTGAGTATTTTGTGGATATCTTCCTCGGACATCGGATTGAGGCGTGCCTGTACTCGTTTTGCATCTACACATTGCAAAGAACGTCCCCGTATTTTTCTTGGATTTTTCTGAGTTTTCTCGAAGGTGAGAAATCCCTGTTTTTCCAGAGTTAAGTGCTACAGTTTTTTTGGCGGATTCTTTTGAGAAGGTCACCTTGTCGAATTTATATCTTGACGTACGGAACTCGGATTTGGACGTACAGGTACTCGTTTCGATCGGCTCGACGCGAGGATCGCAGCGGTAATTTTTCAAGAATTTTTGGTCTCTATCTCGCAAGTGAAAATCGAACATCTTTGGGACTGTTTTTGGGACAACGGTTAATTTGGAATATTGTGTGTAATTTGGGCACCTTGTGATCATTTTTGCAGTTATCGCGACTTGTGATCTTCAGTTTGGGCGCGAGGGCATTTTGGACTTAGATTTAGCGATCAAGGTGGGTGATGTTGTAAACTCCTTACTTTTGACTACCCACTAGGCATACTGGGATACTTCTATGTTAAGGATGCTATTGCGCACTAATGGATGGAATTGGCATGCTTGTATGAGTTTAAAGGACATGGGTTAATAATCGCCTTTTTAGAGATAGCTTGCTAAAATTGTGTACCATGCTTAAAGAAAGGCCATCTAATACTTAGGATTATTTTACATGTGTATAGGTTGACATGTGACATATTAGTACATCTTGTACTTAGGTGACCATAATTATCTGCAACAGTATACTCTATTTAAGGCAAAATTATGGATACTTGTAATTCTTTTGCTGTAAAAAGGACATTTGCATACCTTGTATGGTCATCTAGATAGGCCACCTTTTTCTGCTACACTATCATGCTGGAATTGACTTAGGAGAAACCTTTTTATTATTCTTTTCTCCTTTCATTTGAGGCTCAGGGTATTTGTAGCTCGTGCGCGAGCAGGGGGTTCGGGATAGTGTAGTCAGGTTCTTGGGTTTGGGACAGGCAGGGCCTGAGGGCAGGGTATTGCGGCGACTGCGAATTTTAGGCGGTCGACCGGGCTGTTATTATTGCATCAGATTGGGAGAGAGGGATCGGGCTTTCCTTTAGTGGATGGTTTTTCCCACTTTGATCAGAGTCGTGATCCAGTCCTGCTATATCAGGTTACTTATGGCTACTTACTTTACTCGTGTGGGTCGCTTCCCTCGAGTGCCACTCCGGAGTGTGCGTCAGAAAGGCTTTTGAGTCCTTGGGACTCCTTTGCATCGGTGTTATGCGTAGGCTGGCATACCCGATGCGGCAGGCAGAGCAGGCAGTACCCGTGTTGACTGGTGTTTAGATTGGGTTTACTCAGGCAGGTATTTCATTCTGATGCATACCTTTAGCTGTTAGCTTGACATTTTAGAGGCATACTAGTGGTAGCATTTTATCAGTAGTTATATTTCATCGCATACCACCTTTATTTTTCCTTTTTACCTCTGGTAGACCTAGTGGGCATGTCAGAGTTGCAGGCTTAACCCACTAGGGGAGGCTACTGTTTTTATAGTAGTTCTCACCCCCATTGTACTTTTCCCTTTTCCCCCCTTTGTTTTGCAGAGTCTTCTGCGGCTGTTGCTCGACCATCCTCAGCTGATCGAGGTGAGAGGATAGCGAACTAGATGACTGTCTACCCCGACTGCGTACATAGTAGCTTTTGGTTGTGTTCCACTATACACTCAGACAATTGTACTTTTTCTTTTATTTTGGACCTGGCTGCTGCCAGCATGGTTGTATTTTATTTGGTGAGCTGGGAGAGACACATGTATATTTGAGAGTTATGTTGTACTTTATTTTCCAGCTTTAGTCTGAGATGTATTAGTTTTAGTTCAGCTCTGTTTTTATGCTCCTTTATATTATCTCTTATATCTGAGCAGGTTACCAGCGCTTTGTGTACACAAAAAATTCTGTGTGCATGGCGGATCTGTGGACGGGCCCGGATTCTGGTTTACACCCAGGGCGTGACATGTCCGTTCTGTGATCGGATTCATAAGTGACCCTTTGATGTGAATGCACCGCGTGCCAAATGATTAGGTCGAGGAGGGATCCGCTCGACCGTGTTCTTCTCAATCAAACAACAAACTGAGTTCTACCAGGAAAGCCGAACTAACGGTAGAAAGCTGAGATTGACTTGGGATGCTTAATGAAATACACTTAGCCGAATAGCCGAATGACTTTGTATTACTCGAAGAGAATGGGTTACAAGGTTTGATTACAGTTAAGACTACTCCTATAAAGGCTGTAGGGAAAGTTGTAAAGGAATGTTGTAAATCTATTGAGAAAAATTGTAAGTCTAATCTAGAAAGCAGTAGATGAAGGTATTAAAGGTATTGGAAAGCTGGGGTGGTCTTTGGCTTACGCAATTGCATGACCCTTTTCTTTTGGATGATTCACTTATTTATACTAGTTTGAACCATGTGTATATCCGCCATTTCGGGCAACGGCGTGACTTGCGGGGAATCATCGCGTATCTCTCAACCACTTTCCTTTGTGGTCGTCTCTTCTTGACTGAATAATGGCTCTTTTTCGCCTACGTTCATTCCCGAGATTTGTGCGCCGAGGCGTGATCCTCGACGATCGTTGATATTGTGCACCACTTGTCATACTTGCATCTATTACGAAATTAACGCCCTATATTTTCGTACCTTTCTCTGTTAGGATCGGTACTCCTATGCCTCGGTCTTCATTTTCCTTCGGCTCATGGAGCCGAGTTCTGACCTCGCCTTTACCCCTTGTTACGCAAACGTCACGTAAGTGGTAGGTATTTAAGTTGAATATGATAAATGATCTTTCATGTTTAGATACAGTAAAGCATTTAATTATTATATTTGAAGTAATTTTTGAAATTTAATAAACGTGAAGAGAAGGAGAATTTGATGGACGGGAAGAGAATATGAAGAGGGCGAGAAAAAGCGATAATAAAAAATTCGTATGTGAAGTAATTTTTTTGAATTTAATGGACGAGAATAAAAGAAATAAAGAAGGATTTGTTTAGATGTGGTAAACATGGTGAATAGTTAACCGTTCAACTTAAACACTCACATTTTTTACGCTTCCATGGTGCTTAAGTGGGAAAAGGTAAAAGCATGATTAATTTTATAAATATAATTTTTAAAAAGTTATTTATAAAAAAACTTATTATGGGTCAATTGCAAAAAAAATAATAATAATAATAAATAATTAAATAAATAAATAAATAAATAACTCTTATTTTTCAGTTGAAAGCACTTTTCTTCTAAAATGTATTTTCAATAGTTTTACTAGGAAGCAAACTCCTCTTTGGCCCTACATTCTAAACAAGGGGGTGCCAGCAAGTCGGGTCGTGACAGCTCATTCCACACATCTAGCCCAGCCCAGAGAACTCGAGACCCCCTTCAACTTTATCAATTTTTTTTTATTTTTTTTTTTATATCGACACCCTTAAACTTTTTTATATTTTGGAAGTGAGCTCGAAGCAATTAGTTCAAAATGTATAATTTTGTTCTTTATTATAGAAACAAAAACAATGCAACAACGAAACAAAATGTTAGCTCCCAATCTTTTCGCATCTTTAATTAAAATGTGCATATTTCCAACAAATTTAAATTTAGCGCTTTCGAATTCCGGCTATGAAACATTTTAGCTTTCCTTTCAGTTTTTGCCGCGACACATAAATGTCTTCAGGCAGCCGCGGCTGTACGCGTTGGCGGATGCAGGCCGAGCCTGGCCGGGCTTGTAGGCGCAGGAGCCAGTGATGGCGCACAAGTCGATGAACCGGTTGGGACGGGGAGTGTCCGCGGCCTCGACACCAAGCTGGCCCAGCAAAAGAAGGCCCAATAATGAGAGGCCCAACAAGGGTAGGAACATGTGGGCCTTGGCCATTTTGTGAGCCCCTGAAATGTATCTCTCCTTTTTGTTTTGTTTTTTTTATTTTATTTTATTGTTCTCTCTCTCTCTCTCTCTCTTAAAAAATGCCTTGAGAATTTATAAGACAAGAGAAGGGGTTTGGGTGGATGGCCGGTTCTAAAGGAGTGGAAGGAAAGAATTGGGGTGTTTGGAGAGTTTGTTAAGAGAGAAGTTATTGTCTAAACCTTCAAATTTATAATTTTAGTAAGTTAAACTTACCTGATCTTTAAAATTTATTATTTTGAGTAATGTTTGTATACACCGTTTCAATTAAATTCTAGTCATTACTTTTTTTAAAATTAACGATTAAATATCATTTTAACTCGTTTAGAATTTACTATTGAAGTTCGGTATCAGTAACCGCAGAACTTATCAAAATAGTATTATAAACTTTTTACCATTCTAAATTTATTCTTAATATGTTGATTATTAGTTTTCTAAATACACTCCTATTGAAAAGAAAAATTAACTCCTGTTAATACTTTAAATTACGTTCAAATTATAAATTTATTACTAAAAAATCTTAAAAATTTAAAAATTGAGTCAAATTCAAAATATTCTTATATATATATATATATACTACTACTACTACTACTACTACTACTACTAATTCAAATAAAACTTTTAAATCAAATTTGAATTTTCAATTTCAATTCTAAGTAAGAAGTTGGTTTTATAAGTAGTAGAGCAAATTAAATTTTAAATAAATAATTAAAGTTGGGTTTATAAGTAACCGTATATATTAAAATCAAATTTAAATTATAAATTTAATTTTCAAACATAAAAATCTATATATTTAAATAAATAATAAATTTTGAATTCAAATTATTAGTTTAATACGTACACAATTTTAATCAAATTCAATATTTTCTTGAATATAAAATACAAATTGAAAATAAATCTTTTGATTCAATTTTAATCAAAAATTTATATTTCAAATTAAATTTTAAATTCAAATTTAATCTATGTATTGAGGAGTTAGTTACTTAACAAGTTAGCTATTAATAATATAAATTGAATTTGAATTTAAAATTTTGAAATTAATTTTTAAAAATAAAAATTTTATATTAAAATTTTATATTTAAAATTATAAATATAAATTTTAACTTAAGTTAAATTTTAAATTCAAATTTATAAAGGTTTACTATTTACCAAATTAGCCACCATCTAATTTGGTAAGTAACAAAACTAAATAAGAAAATAAATTTTTTATTGGATATTATTATATTTATTAATTAGATAATATGTGTTTTCTAATATTATACTATGATTGATTTTAATTGGTAATCTGTTGAATAAGTTACTACTCAATTTGAGCCAACTAAATTTAAAATAGGAGCATTAGACTTGTTATTGTTAGTAGACTTATATAATATTTTTAAAATCCAGCATAAATCAATAAAAAAAATCAGATATATTACTTACAATAGTGTATCTACTTTTATATCAACATTTTTAACCTCATTGATCTTTTTTATCCCTAGCAATATATATATATATATATATATATATATATATATATATATATATATATATATATATATATATATATATATATATAAAATTAAATTTCTATGCTCGTAAAAGTACAAAGTTATTTGTATTTTTAAGTTTTTTACTCTTAGATGTAGGAATGTGCGGTTATGATGATGGTGGGCCCTTTGGGTTTAGTGAGTGGTTGGTGAAATAGTATGATCCAAGAGGTAGAATTAATCAAAGGGTTAGATCTAACGGTAGAAAACTTACAAATATCAATTGCTTGGTGCTTGTACAAGCACAGTAACCTAACTATATATATATATATATATATATATATATATATATATATATATATATAATAGAATTTTCAAATATATACTATCTTTTAGGTATTGTAAATTACAAACAATAATTTACAGATTTTATAAAATCCTTTTTAGGTAAGACTATATTTAGAATTACAAAAAGTATTATATTCAATAAAAAAATAAAATATTTTATTTATTGTCGGATGACGGGTAGATTACATTAGTTTGGTTAAAGGGTATATATAAGTATACACCCCTTTAGGGATGTATATCTTACACGCCACTCCATCTTGGAGTGGGGTGAATTCCACTCGTCACTCAATGTGACGAGTGAAATAATACTCACCTCAGGATAAGGTGGGGTGTAGGATGTACACCCCAAAATGGGTGTACACCTAGCAATGCCCTTGGTTAAAATATATAAAGATCCAGCTAGAATGAAAAATAATATTTCTTCATGCTTTACAATCCCACTGGTTTTCACTTCCCTCAACAAAGTGTTAGATGTATGTCTTAGAAGCTAACTTAATCGAAACATATATTTTTTTTACAATATAAATTTGTATTTGATATTTTACATGATGAATATTATTGAATTTTTATTTTTATTCGTGTTGTGTATGTGACCATAAATTGTCCAAGAAATTAATAAGATGATGTTATGTATTCTCAAGAGTTGAGAATTTGAGACATGTATAATTAATGAGTAATTCCTAAATGCTCTCGATCGATGCATCATCACGGGCACAGTGATTGATCCGGTGAGATTGGTGCAGAAGTCACTTCCCTTTTAGGGTAGACGAGTCTTGAGTCAACGGTGTGGGGATACTGGAGCAAATGTGCAGATGGTTGTTGGAGAATAAGGGTACCGAGCGTGACCATCACGAGAAGTCACTTGGATGTCTACTCACTCATCAGTGACTTACTTGATGTTGCAGTAGTGTGACTAGTCCTTTAACCTGCGGTGTCTCGGCTATTCACAATAGAGTTACTGTAGTTTAACTGTACATACACTTGGTCCCTAGCCATTTTGGTCTTTGCAGTGCATGTTGGCTGCAGTAGGTTCGTTGTAGGAATAGGGTGTACACCTATATGAAATCTATCGCCCTTAGTAGATAAGGGAATTAGTCCTATGTGATTTATGAGATCGAGTTTAGAAGACCTTGGTCAAGGCAGAGTAAATAATGGAAAGGTGTTTCCAATATTAGAAACTCGAGTCAAATAAATTTGACATATGACAGACGGCAGGGTTTGACGAGCAATTCCATGACCTTCGTTTAATTGGGACTCCTGATAGAAGGATTGTATCACACATTAACTGCACCTAAAGGTTCAATATTTCATTCTACTGGAATGCCACTACATGCTGCTAAGCGTCACTGATAGATTGTGGAACTCACGAGAATTATCCGGATGATCGATAATTCTTATTGGACTGAGTTTGAATTGTTCTAACCCACTGAAAAGAGTTTCAGCGATATTGTTGATGGTGATCACAATATATCTCGCTACCAGATAGAATAGAACCTATGGGGTCACACACATAAGAGGTTATGACTGATCGCAGGGACGAAGCTATAGTAGGGCCCAAGGTCGCCATGGCCACCCTCAACATTTTAATATTGCTTAATAGTCCTTCATACTAATTTATCTCTTTCTCTTTTTTAGATAATAATGGTCCCCCTCAACTTTTTAATATTTATTTTTGTGGCAACATAATTTTTTTTTTATTTTTTTTTTGTATATATTTTAAATAGATGAAAATATATTAGGAGTCTCATACTTACAAGTTATTTGAAATACATATCTTAACTCCAAATTTTTTATTTTATATATTTTTAATTTCTAACTATTTTTGGTAAGCTATTTTATTTAACTAAATAAAATA
Organism: Tillandsia fasciculata; assembly: GCA_029168755.2. Taxonomy (NCBI): domain Eukaryota; kingdom Viridiplantae; phylum Streptophyta; class Magnoliopsida; order Poales; family Bromeliaceae; genus Tillandsia; species Tillandsia fasciculata. Next base: position 2,261,819 of record CM054946.1, on the reverse strand, counting down.
TTATACTAAATTTAATAGATCTTTTAGCTAAAGTTCTAATTGAATTACGGTTATATTTAGTAAAATTTTTAGTTATTTGAATAAAATAATATAAATAAAATAATTAAATATTAAATATTTTTAAATTAAAAAAAGTTAATATTTTTATATTAATTATTTAATTAATAAATTAAAAAAAATAATGATGTACTAAAATTTTTATTTGAATATATTTTGGCCCCCCTTATAATTAAATTCTGGCTTCGTCCCTGACTGATCGGATAGTTGGATCGCGATTTTTAAATCGCCTGAGGACTTAATTGTAAATATGTTGATAATTGGACTAATTTGTAATTATTACAATTAAGAATATTAAAGTGCAAATATTATAAGAGATGACTTACTAATAGTTAGTGAATTGTGAGAGGATTTACGTGCAAATATTGTGTTAATGATTTGATTTGATCAAATTAGGATTGAGTTCAAGTCGAATTAAATTAGGATTTAACCGATTACGGGTAAGATAAATTTAAATATAATTTTAAGCTTATCCTAATATTTATCTTAATGTTTATCTTAATAATTATAAAAAAAATTATATCCCTTTTATGCGTATGGATTTTTCTTTAAGAGAAAAAAGAAAAAAGAAAATTCTAATCGTCATCTTTTTTTTCTCTCTTTTCTAAATATTTACATTCAAAAGAAAGACCTTCTCTCCAAGGGAGCTAGCATCCCGGTGAGAATTTCATAGAGACCGGACGCCACCTCGATTAGAATTTCGTAAAGGCCGAATGCCGTCCCGGTGAGAATTGTGCAGAGGCCGGACGCGTGTGAGGTTTCAAGACGCGTGTGAGGTTTCAAGAGAACCAAATTTTACGATCATCAAATTACGATATAAATCTTCCCGCGCAAAGATGAAGATTAGATTTTTCTCTTACTTTTTAATCTTAAATACATGAGGACAAATTTTACGATCATCAAATTGCGGTATAAATTTTTTCGCGCAAAGATGAAGATTAGATTTTCCTCTTACTTTTTAATCTTAAATATATGAAAAATCCTATTATGCATGATTTTTTAAATCGAATCTCAAATTTTTTAAATATTTATTTATTTATTTAATTTTTTTTCCCTTTCATTTATTTATGCACAAATTTCTCACGACTCCAAAAAATATGAACCATTTCTCAGATGAAATGGCGAGCCAGGAATTGTAAATAAGTTTTCCTTCTATTAGATATTGCTGTATTTGGTGCATTGACCTGGTCATCGTCATGGGCCGGGTATGAATGGATACTGGACCGAACCGCCCGCATAGGCAACGCAATTAGTCATCTTGTCTTGAATAAGTAAAGAAAATGAAAAGAGATTACTTGTACCATTGGGCCTTAACATTTATCTAATTTTCACATTGGTCCCTAATTTTTTATCTTCACATTTAAGTCTTTGACTTTCGATCCTATAGGCTAATAATGTCAACTCTGTTAATATAGATCTAGAGATCTTAAGCAATATTGACGCCAACCTTTTTAAGATTTTTAAAAGAGTTTACTCCACGTCCTGCTCGACGCTGAGATTGAGCTTTGTCACAATAAGCAATAAGCGTGCACATAGCAGAATAGGTCAAGATGTCAGAGTGAAAAGAAAAGGTATAGGTTAGAGATCAATGGCGCAACTAATCATAGAGTTTAGGAATATCTATCTAATTGCCGGTACCAAATGGCGCAACTAACCGAAACGTTGGAACTCAGGAGTAGCAGATTCATAAGGTAGGATCAAATTGTGCAACCACCGTGCGCAACCTACTACTCCCTATTGTGATTTGCATAAGACCATCCTAACTGCAATTTACAGTTGAAAATTTTCAATTCAAATGCTATGCTAATCATAATCATGACCATAAGTCAAACAAACAAAAGGAGGGTATAAAACACCATCACTAGAGTTTATTGCCCAGGATAACAAGCCCTACAATTATGGCAGCGGATTACACCTCATTTGATGCAGCAGCAGCAGCACTTGTTGTCTCTTATCGATAGAATAATCTTAAAGAGGCTCTAAGAAAAAGAGAGATTTCGATATACGAAATCGAAACAAGGCAGAAGGAGAGACCTAAAACAAACAACCAAAACCAAAACCAAAGGGGCATATTTCATTTTTCCTTCTTTGTTTAATCCTTGTACTTCATCTCGGACGTTCGGAACCCGGGCATGTCGAAGGAGGCCGAGAACTTCTCGACCGCAGCCTTGAGGTCCTCGATCTGCTTGTTGTTTGCGAGGCCCTTGTTGAAGTCCTTGAGGAGCTTCCCGTGCTCCTTCTGGATGCTCAGGCATATCGTCACAGACTGGTGCAGGAACTCGGCGATCTGCTCAAAGTCCTTCTCCACCAATCCCCGAGACGTCATCGCCGGAGCGCCTAGAAAATACACAAACAACAGTTGAGTATTTAGTACCGAGAATTCTACGGAGAACAAGTTGAGTGCTGCATTATGGGGAAGGTAATTCTTTAAAATGCCTGCGATTTTAGGGTTATTCAGACTGTAGAACAGAACAGAGCATGCCTTGTCCTTGACTGCCCCAATTTACTGGGAGGGAGAGATGCAAGATCTGCAAGTACAAATGAATGTGTCGGCATTGGTGCATGCAACATATATCACCATTCACTCATGTATGTGTCGGCAGGTCAATGGGCCCAGAATTTGGGGCTCACACAATGGAGGGTAGCATAAAAGAGCGACCCATAAATACAAGATTTATGCAAGATATAGTTAGTCTTAAACAGGTTTATGGATAGGTTTTGTTTCTCCCTTTTCCCCCTCCATTAGTGCTGAGTTAGCTTTGGCTTCTGTAATGCTCGGCTACGGCAGTAAGCCACAATGAGCTTTTAGGTCCCAAATGGAAAAGCTATATTTGAAGTTTTGCATCGAAGCATAGGTTAGGAGGGTTGGCTCTTCGTCAAACAGCTCTACCAAAGAAAGTATTTATAACCAATACGCACTTGATTTTTATCTTTTTTTGATCCCTTTTGTGCAGAGTAGCCTAACCAACAGTGAAAGCATCTTACTTCAGCACATGAGCTTGACCAAAATAACCTACAGCAGTAGTGAAAGATCTTCCTGATAGTGAAAATCTGTTGACAACTTGATGCAAAACTCAATACTTGCTATAAAAAATAACAACTCATGACAAAAAATGAATAGAGAACAATGAAAAATCAATAGAAACATAAAGTATCCCATAAAAATGGCCCAAGGTCAATAAGTTCTCACCAATCCGAACTCCACCAGGAGCCAATGCGCTGCTGTCCCCAAAGACGGCATTCTTGTTGACTGTGATATTGCACAGATCGCAAAGTTTCTCAACCTTATTCCCTGAAAAGTTTTCCATGGCGACTGTAAAATAAATTGCCATTCATCGAATAAGCAACAAGCTAAAAAAGAAAAGGCACGATTTATAATACCAGTCAATCCGAGGGGGCGGAGATCCCAGAGCACAAGGTGGTTCTCAGTCCCACCAGTGACCAATTTGTACCCCTTGTTCATCAGATAGTTTCCTAGGGCAACAGCATTGGCCTTCACCTGCTTAGCATAGGCCTTGAAACCAGGGGTCGCGGCCTGTCTCAGGGCCACGGCGAGGGCGGCAATCTGGTGATTGTGAGGACCTCCTTGGAGCGATGGAAAGACTGCGAAGTGGATCTTGTCTTCGTAATCATAGACAGCGTCCTCAGGCTGGCCCTTCTTGGGAGGCTTGGGGCCCTTTCTGTAGAAGATCATGCCGGCCCTCGGCCCACGAAGACTCTTGTGGGTTGTGGTCGTTACCACATCGCAGTACTCGAAAGGATTTGCAGCTTCCTGATGAACAGATAATAGAGGGGGAATTATGAAATAATTCTAAAAGGTATAGAAGAGATGAATTAACAAATTAAGCAGAATTACATGCAACAACAATGCATCTAACAAGCTTTAGAGAACATTGCAGATCTAAACCACTCTATTTGTTTCTGACATGCATGAATCCAGCAAATGAAGGCCGAGAGTCCAAAAGGTGCAAACATGCAAGATTTTCTTTCCGTCACAACGTATCAAACAAAATTCAAACAATGTAAAACAGATCAAGAGAGGTAATATTCAAATCCAAGCTTATAATCTATAAAGATCATTGCTTTCTAAGATCCGCAGGGAAGCAAAGAAGCCTGGAGATCAAAATGCTCTAATCCTTACAGGACCAATAAGGATCTCAGAAAATGTTCAATTAATATGAATCTAATCAATTCAATACAAATTCAGAATAAATTGAAGAAAACCTAACTTCCGAGATCGAACGCATCATCACCATTATCAATAGATCTATGCTACCGAATATTAACGAAAAACACACAGGTAAGAATTACTAAAAGCAATCCAAAAATTTCCAACACCCGAGTTATAAAAATCCCATCTGTTTACAAAAACAGATCTCGAAACCGATCAAAACCCCAGTATCCGGATCACAAATCACCATTACCTCGCATTTCCACCACGGCAACAACATCAACAAAGATAAAAAGGAGAACCTCTCAGAAGATAAGAGGGCGACAATACCTGAGCGGCGACGAGGCCGCTGATGTGCGCCATGTCGCAGAGGAGCATGGCGCCGCACTTGTCGGCGATGGATCTGAACCTGGCGTAGTCCCAGTCCCTGGGGTACGCGCTCCCGCCGCAGATGATGAGCCTGGGGCGGAAATCGAGCGCCTTCTCCTCGAGCTTGTCGTAGTCGATGTAACCCGTGGCGGCGCTCACCTTGTAGGGCAAGCTCTCGAAGTAGATGGAGGTGGCCGAGATCTTCTTCCCCCCGGCGGTGTAGTAGCCGTGGGTGAGGTGGCCACCCGAGGGGAGATCGAGCCCCATGATGCGATCGTGGGGGTTGAGGAGCGCGGTGTACGCGGCGAAGTTGGCGGGGCTCCCGGAGTAGGGTTGGACGTTGACGCCCCAGAGGGCGGGGTCGAGGCGGAACGCGTCGAGCGCGCGCTCGCGGCATTTCTCCTCGATCTGGTCGATGAACTCGTTCCCGCCGTAGTAGCGGTTCCCGGGCATGCCCTCGGAGTACTTGTTGGTGAGGGCGCTCCCGAGGGCCTCGATCACGGCGAAGGAGGTGAAGTTCTCGGAGGCGATGAGCTCGATCCCGCGGCTCTGCCGCCGCTTCTCGTGCTCGATGAGGTCGTAGATCTCGGGGTCGACGGAGCTGAGCGGCGAGAGCCCCCAATCTGCGACGGAGTCCATGGCGGCGGCGGCGGAGGTAGCGGCGGCGGCGGCAGCGGCAGCGGTGGCGCCGGAGGGGAGGAGGATGCGGCGGCGGAGGGGAGGAAGAAGACGAGGAGGAGGCTGAAGGGGGTGGAGGTGGTGGAGGCGAAGGGAATGGTGGGGATGGGGAAGGGGATATATAGGGGAGGGGGTGGGGGTGAAAAGCTGCGTCCACATGATTTGTGGGTATGCGGTTGAGTAATGAGTAGAGAGAGAGAGAGAGAGAGAGAGAGAGAGAGAGAGAGAGATGAGGGTTGGGGGAGAGAGAGAGAGAGAGAGAGAGAGAGAGAGAGAGAGAATTAGGGTGCGGGGGTGTTGATCGATGGTGGAGTTGTTTTTTTTTTTTTTTTTTTTTTTTTTTTTTGAGCTTTTGTACTTTAGGATTCATCGGTGATGATGGATGGGTTGGTGGTTTCATGGACGGTTGTGATTTATTTGGATTAGGTCTTTACTTTTTTTGGTCCTAAAAAAAAAATTGTACAGAACTGGTATAAACTTTGGATCATTTAAAAAATATATATATTATTCATCCGCATCTAAAAATTATAATTTTGTTTTTTGATTTTGACCTTTCAAATTTGCTTTTTTTTTTAAATAATTGTCCTTATTCGGTACATCTATCTAGATATTTAAATGTGTTTTAAATTATTAATTTAAAAATTAAGTAAAAAAATTATAAATTATTAAATAATAAAAATTGAACAATCATATAAAATAAATTATCAATGAAAGTGCAGTTCAGAAATATACATATGCATGGGGTGCACACAATAATTTTTCAAAATTAATAAATAATTAAAATAAAAAAACAAGAAAAAGATTATGTACTCAAGGCTAAATTATTAAAGATTTGGTAGTTGTTCGCAAACAACCTAATATTACAATAGAAAATGCTTTTTTAACCCCAAATCGGGTATATATTTTACACTCCATTTATTTTTTAATGCGATAAATTTTACAGGTCACTTCAAAGTAGGGGTGGCAATCCAGCTCGCTGTTCGTGAGCCAGCTCGTGTTCGGCTCGAAATGAGCTCGAGATCGAATCGCTCGTTTAGTAAACGAGCCGAACACGAGCTAAAATTTTCAGCTTGTTTAATAAACGAGTCGGACATGAGCTGGGTTCAGCTCGTTCGTGTTCGGCTCGATAACAACTCGAATATATATATATATATATATATATATATATATATATATATATATATATATATATATATATATATATATATATATATATATATATATATATAATTAGGTTGGAATACTATCGATAGCACCAAGTCATTGGTGCTATCAAATTTTTAGCCGTTGGATTAAAGAATGTGTGGTTAAGTTAATAGTGGTCCCCTAGGGTTTACTAGGTGGTTGGTTGAATAGTAAAATTTTAGGGGACCACTATAATCCCAACTACTATATATATATATATATATATATATATATATATAGAGAGAGAGAGAGAGAGAGAGAGAGAGAGAGAGAGAGAGTTGGGCTCGAATGCTATTGATAGCACCAACCCAACTTTGCCACCCATTTTGTAGTCCTTGGATCGCATTGAGATTCGCACAGGCTCTTTAATGAAAAAAAGAAAAAATAAAAAGTAAAAATAAAAAGTAAAAAGTAAAAATCTTTTTTTTTTAATTAAAGGACTTGCACGAATCTCAATGCGATCCAAGGGCTACAAAATGGGTGGCAAAGTTGGGTTGGTGCAATCAATAGCATTCCAGCACCTCTCTCTCTCTCTCTCTCTCTCTCTCTCTCTCTCTCTCTCTCTCTCTCTATATATATATATATATATATATATATAAACTTTAATTTTAAATTATCAATTTTTTATGAATTTTAATTACTACATTAAAATTTTAATTTTTTAATTTCTTTCAACTTTATATCTAATCGTATGAATGAAAATCAAATTTGTTGTTCGAGAGCCAGCTCATATTCAGCTCATTAATGAACGAGCCGAACACAAGTCAAAATTTTCAGCTCGATATTTAAATGAGCTAGCTCGTGTTCGGCTCGTTTATTCGAACACGAACCGACCCCAACTCGCTCGCATTCGGCTCGTTGACACCCCTACTTCAAAGTGACAAGTGGAGTAGTTATTATCCCAAGATGGATGGAGTGTACATCGTACACCCGATTTCGAGTGTACGGATATAGCATTGCTCTCTTTATTTTTTTTTCTTTTTTTTTTTTTTATATAACCCACTGAAAAAAAAAATTACAAATAAATTCGTAAAATTAAAATTGTAAAAATAGTTCTATACTTGCCACGTGTGCGTCACGTAAGTGCCACGCGAGCGACTGGGTCAATGATGTGTTTGGATATTGTGATTTAGATACGATGAATAGTTTATCGTGTTCCGTGTATAAACCATCACGTAAGCATCAGAAAATAAGGTGTTTAAGTTGAACATGATAAATTATATTTCATGTTTAGACAAAAAAGAAATGAAAATTTTATATTTAAAGTAATATTTGGATATTTGATAGAAGTAAAGAAGGAAAAGAGGATAAGACAAATCGGATAATTTTTGAAGATTTGATAGACGAAAAGAGAAGGAGAAAATAAGGAGGTAAAGTGGGAATGAAAAATTCGTATTTGAAGTTATTTTTAAAAATTTGATGGACGAAGAGAGAGAGAGAGAGGATAAGAGGAGTAACACGATAAATCATTCACCGTATTTAAAACACGATAAATGATTAACCATTTTCAACTTAAACACCTCCGCCTATGTGGCGCTTGTGTGGTGCTTATGTGAAAGAGATAAGACCAATTTTATAAATATAAATTTTAGAATATTATTTGTAAAAAAAAAAAATTATTAGAAACCAATTGTAAAAAAAATCTTATTTTTTATAACTATTTTAAGGCTTATTTAGTCTTGCAGTTATAACTTTGGTAATAATTATTTTAGCATATTTTTGACCATTTGAAAAGTTTAAAATTTTTAACCAAAAATATAATTTGAAGACGAAATTCTCTCAACGAACGATTAGAAATAATTATTATTTCTTTAAAACTACTATTTTGTTCTTTTAAATATTTTCTTATGTCATCATCAGCTTTTCTTATTTGTCTTTAAGTTACAGATAAAAAATATATATATAGATTTCTAAGAAATTAAATTAGTTGTTTTAAATTCTATTTTTAAAAATATATAGGAATTCAATTATATTAGTTTTAGATATAATTACTTATATACCCCTCAAAATTTTTTAGAATATTTGATATACTCTCTTTTATTTTTTCAAATATATCTCGTATATTTCTTCGTTACTCAAAAATAGTAACGCCGTCAGTATTCATTAAGTCATGTCACATTAAATTTGAGTTAAATGTTTACTAAAATTTTTTAAAAAATCAAAATATCTCATTTATCCCTATTTTAAGAACAAATAAAAAAAAAAAATGATGACGATAGATTGATATTTACACAAAAATTATAATCACACAATAATAAAACTCCAGAGAAAAATAAAAATATATATATATTAAAAAAAAAAAAAAAAAACTTACACTTAACTAATCAATTTTCGTAACGTTTCAAATATGCAAACTAAGTTAAAAGAAAATTACTTAAACTTAGCTTAAGAATGTTACAAACATGCAAACTAAATAAAAGAAAAAGTATTACAACAATCAAATATATTTAAATAAGAGATAGTAATTCTATTATGAAAATAATTAGTTTTTTTTAATAATATTTTATTTTATTTTTTCACTTTTCTTATTCGTAATTGACTTCGGCCAAATACACTATTTTGAAAAGCCTAAATTTTGGCTATAATTGTATCACCATGAGTCAAGTTGCAAAAATGATTGTTTATGGCAAAAAATTACTTTATCTCTCTCCACTTTTAACAAAACAAACATTCCCTAATGTAGTTTTCGAAAATTCGTTACCTCGCATAGATCCCTTTATTTAAACGGTGATTTGGCCCTTGTGGATTATGGACGATGTATAGATGGATGATTTGGCCTCTTGTGGATTATGGACCATGTTTAGATGAGTGATTTGATTTGTTACGGGCGATATTTAAATACGATATATTATTCACAAAGTTAAACTTTGATAGTTTTAAGTAATAAGAGTGCTACACTTGTGTCCGGCTTTGTTCCGAAGAGATCGATTAGGCTTGACTCAAATAAAAAGTTCCCAATCTAGAAAGGAGTGCTTTCCACCTTCCCGTGCTTCAACTCCTCCACTTCTCACACCATCGGGAATGGCAAGTCGGTCTCTTTCTGGAGCGCGTGTTGGAGTGGGGACTCGATGCTACGTTTTCAGTTTCCTGTTTTGTTTGCAGCTTCCACTTCTAAGCACTTGTCGGTCCACGATTGGCTTCTGCCTTTCGCTCTCAGTCCCAACTTGGGCTTCAGCCTAGTCTCCTCTCCGGAAGGGCAGCAGGAGTTGTCTCTGTTGAGGGCTAAAGCAGCTTCCACCGGCCCTTCTTTTGGTCTGGATTCGATCACTTGGAGGTAGAACCTTAACGGGATCTTCACGGTTAAGAGTGCTTACAACTTCCTTTGTTTTGATTGTGACGCCCCACTTCCCAGGGGGTCACCCATCCTAGAACTACTCTAGCTCTAGCACGCTTAACTCTCATGTTCCTCTTGGATCTTGCTACCATCCAAAATGCTATAGCCGGGTTAGAGATTCTAGTCCTATTATATCATTTATATATAGGACTAATCCAAATTCCGGGGGTGTCACATTCTTCCCCCCTTTAAGTCCTGACGTCCACGTCAGGCTTTAAGCCCGTACGACGGCGAGGGCAATGTGACACCCCCGGAATTTGGATTAGTCCTCTATATAAATGATATAATAGGACTAAATCTCCAACCCGGCTATAGCATTTTGGATGGTAGCAAGATCCAAGAGGAACATGAGAGTTAAGCGTGCTAGAGCTAGAGTAGTTCTAGGATGGGTGACCCCCTGGGAAGTAGGGGCGTCACAGTTGGTATCAGAGACATTCACCAGCCGGAAATGTGAGATGAGTCTCGGCTGAGCCAGGATTATATAGCGGGTAGAGCGAGGCTCCCCGGCTAATGACCGTTGTGAGTGGAGTGCAGCTCCTCACAAGGTTGGCTAAGGCTAGCGAGACGAGTCTCACATCGCCTAGGGGGGAAGAATGTGACACCCCCGGAATTTGGATTAGTCCTCTATATAAATGATATAATAGGACTAAATCTCCAACCCGGCTATAGCATTTTGGATGGTAGCAAGATCCAAGAGGAACATGAGAGTTAAGCGTGCTAGAGCTAGAGTAGTTCTAGGATGGGTGACCCCCTGGGAAGTAGGGGCGTCACATTGATGGCATGGACGATCGTAAAATTTTTCATCTTTGGAGCATGGGGGATATTGCTTCAAGATACAAACTGCTTACTGCAGATCTTCTCGCCAAACGAGGGTTGGTGGGCCCTTCCATCTGTCCGCTCTGTTGTGCTGGGGAGGATATCTTGGATCACTTACTTTTCTTTTGCCCCTATGCGAGATCTGTATGGGCTGGAATTCTTTACAACAGGTCGGTCATCTGTCATCGGCTCCTGAACATCCCTCGGGATCTTGCCAGTAGGTGGAGGGTTGATCGGGCGTCCTTCACCGGTCATTCCAAAGCGGTCTTCGACTTTCTGTTTGCCGTCGTTTGTTGGGAAATCTGGACTGAACGAAATAGGCGAATCTTCGAGGATCTTTTAATTTCGAGCGACATTTGCGCTGTTAGAGCCCTTAATTCAGCAGTTTTTTGGGGCTGCGTGTTCCATACTCCGGGACCTCGGTAATACGACGGCTCTTTCTTTGGAGTTCCTCCTCCTATCATTTTCACCATTCTTCTTCGTCTAGGGCTGGGACAGCTTTGTCGACCCTTTTGTCTCTCTCCTCTTATGGTGGCTGGTTGTTTCACCCCTTCTGTCTGCCCTCTTGCTCTGCCACTGATGCTCTTGTTGTGTTAAGATGCGGTCATGGATGGAGCTTCTTTGAATCTCGCTGTACATAATGTTGGGGCTGTTATTTTTCTCTTAATCACAGATTTTCATCTCAAGGTTGGAGTGGTTGATTGGTTGACTCCTCTGATCTAACGGCTGGGCGTCCTGGCATCAATGCTAGTATGGGAGGTATTTTGGTCTCCAGAGTTTCTTCACAAGGTTGGAGTTATTGCTTGGTTGGCTTCTCGGAACTGGCGATTTGGTGCCCTGGCAACATTGCTAGAACGCGTGGTACTCTTCGCTGTCTACCAGGGGACTTTGTGCTCCTTTCGTTTGATCCTGGGTACCTTGGGTGTTGGCGGGCTCTCTGGGAGCTGCAGTTGGAGCGGTGGTGCGTTTAGTCGTATCTCGAATCCCCTCAAGTTCGGCGGCCGCGGGTGGACAACCATTGTGTTTTATGTTTTTTTCCAGTATTATTGTTGTTGTAGGTTTCTTTTGCTTGTATGCTTGTGGTTCTTCAGTTTCTGCTGTTGATGTTTGGATTTAATTGGGTGTTGCATAGTATGACTTGGTATTAGTAGTGGTCATGGGGAAGCAGAGGGGGGTGAAGTCAGTAATTTCTCTTGTTGGGGGCCTTGTCCTCAATTGCTATTGTTCTTTTTTCTCCTGTTTGGGTCCTAATACTCTCTGTGTGAGTAATTGGGTTGCGTCCTTTGTATTCCTCTTGTTCAATCAAAGTACATCCCTGTTTAATCAAAATTTGAACACTAATTAGGTTGAACAAGGTCGCTTGAAATTGGCTTAAAATTATATACATAGATATGTTGCATATATCTAGTTTAAAATGAAGATTTAGTAAAAAAAGTTACAAAAATGTATACATTTATTTTAAGAAGACTAAAATATAGAAATTTTTTTTTATAAATATTCTGTTTTTACTTTACCTTCTGTTGCTTAAAAATTTCTAATTTATTACCTTAAAATATGAAGTTATAGCATTTAATTTAGTACTGTTATACTACTTCCTATATAAATTGCATAGTACAATTAAATAATTACTAATATACTTATTAAATCCTTAATAATGTTAGATTAAGCCCGATTGGCGATCATTAAAAAATAAAATAAAATTTTATTTTACAATGTATTTGATATTTTGAAAAATTCAATACTCTATAAAAATATTACTCTATTTTTACTGTTTGGATTATGAACTTTTAAAAAAATATATATATTTTACATTTAAACTTTCAATATAAAAATTAAATTTAAAAATATAATTTTTAATTTTTAATTTTAAAACTTTTAAATTAGTATTTAAATTTTAAATTTAAAAATTTCAAAATTGAATTTGAATTTTAAAATTTTAATGTGAAATTTTAAATTTTAAATTTTAAATTTCAAAATTAAATTTGAATTTTAAAATTTTAAAATTTGAATGTGAAATTTTAAATTTTAAATTTTAAATTAAAAAAGTTCAAATATAAAATTTAAATTTTAAATTTTAAATTTTAAATTTAGATTTAAAATTAAAATTTAAAATTAAAGTTCAAAATTAAAATTTAAAATTTAAAATTTAAATATAAAATTTCAAATTTTAAAATTTAAAATTGTATAATATTAATTTTAAGTTTTAAACATAAAATTTTATTATTTTAAAATAATAAATTTAATTTTAAAATAATAATTTTTAATTTTAAAATTATAAATTTTAATTTTAATATAATAAAATTTAATTTTACAGTTTAGCATTTTAAATTTCAAAATTTAAAATTTAAATTTAGATTTTATTTTTTAATTTTTTAATTTGAAAATTTTAAATTTTAAAATTTTAAAATTTAAATTTCAAAATTTTTTAATTTTAAATTTTAAATTTTAAATTTTAAATTTTAAATTTTAAATTTTTTAATTTTAAATTTTAAATATTTAAAAAGGGGTGAAATGCGAAAGAAGCGAGTGAGAATCGTACGCAGAAATAGAAAAAAAAATTTCGCCAGTCTAAACTTTTTTTTTTTTTTTTTTTTTCAAAAATACTCTTAAACGTCAGTAATACGTCATTATCTTTTTACATTGTTGGACCATCCAAACGGGCTATCTAATAAAAAAATAAGACTTTTTAAAAAATAGAAGGTTTCCTAAACGGACCCTAAAAATATTAGCAAGTAAATAGAGGCGGTAGTCTTTCAAAAAATTACCTAATTTATGAAAATGCATAAAAATTTTATGTATTTTTATTATTTTTAAAAATATAATGAATATCTTAGTAAAATTTTCAATTGTATTAAATTATTTATGTACGAAATAGCAACAAAAATATAACAGTACAGAGTTAAGTACTATCTAAATTTTAAGGGAGATAAATGGGGGTTTTTAAAAGAAAGAGCGATAGGATAAAAAATAAATAAATAATTATATAAAGATTTTCTTTATTTTAGCCTTTTAAAATATTAGTTTTTTAAAATATGGGTTTTAATATGCTCCAATTGATAAAAGTGGCATGAGTGAGCTCATCGTGAAATGTATTTGATGTTTGGTGTAAATTTTGAAAATTTAATTTTAAAATATAAATTTTAAATATAAATTTTAAATGTTTTTAAATTTTAAAATTTTAAAATTTTGAAAATTTTAAATCTAAAAATTTAAATTTAAAAATTAAAATTTTAAATCTAAAATTTCAAATTTCAAAATCTGAATTTAAAATCTAAAATTTATAAAATTTGAAAATAAAATCTAAATTTAAATATTGAAATTAAAATTTAAAAATTTTGAAATTTCAAATGAAATTTCAAATTTAAATCCAAAATTTAAATTTAAATTTAAAATTTGACTATAAAATCAAAATAAGATTTTAAGAATTAGGTTTAGTTTTTTCAGATTTTGGACTGCTAAAATTAAAAAATTAATTTTAAAAATTAGAATTAGATTTTGCAAAAAAAAATTACCATCAATTCTATTGAAGAAAAAATCACTTTTGATTCTAAAATTACTTTTCAGAATTTAGGCCAAACACTCGCTTAATCTGTCACTTAAATTCCTAAAAATATAGCTCATATTTATTTCGCGTGCATCAAATTTATTTATAGATAATGATGCCGCTAGTTTGGCGATAGCGTTTCCGAAGAAACGCGATTTCACTAAGCCGAATAGAAAATTCCGTTGAGTTTGGCTCTCGGTTTTTGGCTCTCCACTCTTTAGAGTCGCTCGGCTTTTTAGTGCCACTCGGCTCATTCGGATAGCGTTTGACATTTAAAATATTTATGAAAAGTCTTATATTTATTTTATTTTGATTCTGATTATATAGTTATTTTAAATCTATTTAGATTTAAAAATATACTAGAATCAGTTGTAGTAGGAAAATTATTAAAATTTAAGAATTTGATTTATAATATGATTCGAATATTATTTAGCAGCGGTGTTGGGTATATAATCAGATTTTACAAAGTTTAAGATTTAAATTATACTTTTTAGTAGTTGACAAGAATTGATTCTTCATGCATCCTCTGTCTTGTTTTTGTGCTTCTTCATCGGATCATGTGGTTTTTTATCGGCCTACGTCAGAAAAGCGCTAATTTTGATATGACAAATAGTTTAGGACATGAGATTTTTCAAACATTTTGTTAGACATAGTCTTCAATTTTTATAGTTCTATTTGTTATTAGTCATAAAATAGTGAAATTAATAATTTTCTTTACTAAGGCTATATAAATAAGAAAACAAAAGTTGAAAGAATATCCACTAAAAAATATATATAGAACTAAGCTATTATACTATGTGGAACTAGGGTACTATGCTATTAATTGCATTAAGTCATTTGTGCTATTAAATTTTTAACTGTTGGATGAAAAAATGTACGGTTAGGATGATAGTGAATCCTTAGAGTTTAGTGGGTGGTTGAAAAAATAATATAATTTAAAAAATAGAAATAATTGTAAATCTAATGGCGGAAAACTTGGTAGCATCTAGTGTTTGGTGCTATCAATAGCATATTAACCGATTTAGCGAATGATTGAAAAAATAGTATAATTTAATGGATGAAAACGATCAAAGGGGTAAATTTAATCGTGAAAATTTTGGTAGCACTAAATGCTTGATGCTATCGATAGCATAGTAGTTGAACTCTTATACATGATCTAAGGAGTGAAATTAGTCAATAAGATAGACCTAACGGTAGAAAACTTACATGCACAAATTGCTTTGTACTTTTAAATGTATAGTAGTCGTACTATTGATAGTATAGCAGTCTTGTTCTATATAAGTCCGGCTACTATACTATCAATAGTACCAAACACTTGGTACTATTAACTTTTTGGCCCTTGGATGAAGAGATGTACGATTAGGATTATAGTGATCCCCTAGGGTTTATACTATTTCACCAACAACCCACTAAACCTGGCCTAGGGGACCACCCTTAGATGAAAGAATGTACGGTTAGGATGATAATGAACCCCTGGGGTTTAATGGGTGGTTGCCTGGGGTTTAATGGGTGGTTGGATAAATAGTATGATCTAAGGAATGGAAATGATCAGAGGGGTAGATCCAACGGCGAAAAATTTGGTAGCACTAATGCTTGGTGTTATCGATAGTTGTTGAGACCAAAATTTTCCGTCACCCAAGAAGGTGACACGTGGCGTGTATTATCGGCTGAAAACATCAGCCAACTAAAGAATAAGTCGACGCAGAGGGGCTCGAGTCCCAATTGAGACTGGTCGCGGTCACGTGACATACGCCAATCAGCCAAAGGCATCAGTCGACAGGATAAACGGCCGAAATAGGGAGATCATCGCCTCGTCCAAAAACGGCTTCCACTGAAGACGAAAGCCAGACCACCCAGTCTAGCGACGAAAAGGCAGAGTCAAGGTCCATTCTTGGGTGTCCGAGCTGAAGATGGAAAGACTTTGAAATGAAGGAATGCGAGATTTGGACATAAATCTCATAACGGATTCCAAAAAGGGCAAGCAGCGCCCTGCATTGGAAAGCGTCGAGCATCACGTTTCAGCGCAATAATTAGGGGATGAGCCTAGACGGAAAAAACGATTACTATCCTATTATGGACAATCAATTCAAAAGGAAGTAGTTGAGGATTTCCCGATAATTCTCCGTAAATCACGCCGATCATTTAAATCGGCGATTATACACATGGTTCGAAAATGTATAAATACCCGAACCATCGAAGAAGAAGGGGTCCTGCAACCTCGTAAGCCATGACCACCCCCCTGTTTTTCATATCTTTCATATCTGCATTTACTGTCTTCCTAAATAACTTTTATCACATTTTCTAGGAGTAGATTGACCGTAATTAGCTACCAGTTCCCTTTATAACCCTACTTAAATCAATACAAAATTTTAATCAACTCATCAGCCATATTAATTTATTGTCTTTGTTCTCTGATTCGGCTACTCTAGGCCGAACTCAACCTCTCTCCACCTCAATATCCCGATTCGGCTAATCTAAACCGGACGGTCGCGAGAGTTACTGAGAAGAACCCGGGCGAGCAGATTCCTCCTCGGCCCGATCGCTTGATCCATTGGCATGTGGCACATTACATCTCATAGGGTCAAACGAACACCCGGAGCCGATCGACCACCGACATTTTCGGCCCCAATAATAGTATAGTAGCCGAACTTTCTCTCTCTCTCTCTCTCTCACTCTTTATATATATATATATATATATATATATATATATATATATATATATATATATATATATATATATATATATATATATGCTACTATGCTATCGATAGCACCAAGTCATTGGTGCTATTAGATTTTTAGCCATTGAATTAAGAGATGTGTGGTTATGATGATAGTGGGCCCTTAGGGTTTAATGGATAATTAGAAAAATAGTATGATCTAATGGGTGTAAATGATTAAGGGGCAGATCTAATAGTAAAAAATTTGGTAGCACAAAGTGGTTGGTACTATCGATAGCATAGTAGCCGAACTATATATATATATATATATATATATATATATATATATAGAGAGAGAGAGAGAGAGAGAGAGAGAGAGAGAGAGAGAGAGAGAGAGAGAGAGAGTCCGGCTACTATACTCTCATGAGTATTGGCCCATTTCGTACTATAAATTTTCGACCCTTGGATGAAAGGATGTGCGGTTAGAATTATAGTGGTTCCCTATGAGTTTATACTATTTCACCAACAAACCAACTAAACCCTAGGGGACTATACTATTTCATCCTAACCACACATCCCTTTATCCAAGAGCCGAAAACTTATGAGTACAAAAGGATCTATGCTCATAAAAGTATAGTAGCACTACTCTATATATATATATATATATATATATATATATATATATATATATATATATATATATATAGAGAGAGAGAGAGAGAGAGAGAGAGAGAGAGAGAGAGAGAGAGTCCGGCTACTATACTCTCATGAGTATTGGCCCATTTCGTACTATAAATTTTCGACCCTTGGATGAAAGGATGTGCGGTTAGAATTATAGTGGTTCCCTATGAGTTTATACTATTTCACCAACAAACCAACTAAATCCTAGGGGACTATACTATTTCATCCTAAGCACACAACCCTTTATCCAAGAGCATATATATATATATATATATATATATATATATATATATATATATAGAGAGAGAGAGAGAGAGAGAGAGAGAGAGAGAGAGAGCTAGGCTGGAATATTATTAATAGTACAAAGTAATTGGTACTATTAAGTTTTTAATCGTTGAATTAAAAGATGTGTGGTTGAGATGATAGTGGGCCCTTTGGATTTAATGGGTGGTTGGGAAAATAGTAAAATCTAACGGGTGAAAATAATTAAAGGTGTTGATCTAAGGGTAGAAAACTTGATAGCACCAAATGCTTGGTACTATCAATAGAATAGTAGCCGGACTATATATATATATATATATATATATATATATATATATATATATATATATATATATATATATAAGGATGAAAAGATGTGTGGTTATATATATATATATATATATATATATATATATATATATATATATATATATATATATATATATAAGGATGAAAAGATGTGTGGTTATGATGATAGTGGGCTCCTTGGGTTAAGTGGGTGATTGGTGGAATAGAATAATCTAAGGAATGAATAGAATTATATAGAGTCCGGCTACTATGCTTGTACAAGCACCAAACAATTGGTACTTGTAAGTTTTCTACCGTTAGATCTGTCCCTTTAACTAATTTCATCATTTAGATTATTCTATTCTATATATAGAGTCTGTCTACTATGCTTGTATAAGCACCAAACAATTAGTGCTTGTAAGTTTTCTACCGTTAGATATACCCCTTTGACTAATTTCATCTCTTAAATCATTCTATTCCACCAACCATCCACTTAACCGAATGGGCCCACTATCATTCTAACCACATATTCCTACATCCAAGGGCTAAAAACTCACAAGTACCAATGGCTTTGTGCTTTTACAAGCATAAGAGCATATATAGGAACTCTCTCTCTCTCTCTCTCTCTCTCTCTCTCTCTCTCTCTCTATATATATATATATATATATATATATATATATATATATATATATATATATATATATATATATATATATAGAGAGAGAGAGAGAGAGAGAGAGAGAGAGAGAGAGAGAGAGAGAGCCCGGCTACCATGCTATCGATAGCACCAAGCATTTGGTGCTATTTGAAACAATAGGATTGAAAATTTTCTGTATATTATTTATCTAAACCCATTCTCTTATATAGACAGAAGGAAAAAAGTTTTACATGGAAGAACAGGATTGTATCCTATTATATAAAGAAAATATGGTAATATATTATAAAAAAAAAGAAATATATATGGTAGCATACCATGTAAAGAAAGTAAAATATATGGTAACAATTCTAACAAAGAAATATATATAGGGTAATAATATATATGGTAACACTCCCCTGCAAACTAAAGGTGGGTTAAACTGTCACACCTCGGTGTCGAAACTGCGACCCAGACTCGCTAACAGATTTACCATCCATACGGGAAGCCCCGCATAAACGAAGCGTCTAATCTGCAAAAGATAATACTACAACTACACATATATCATAGTTGTAAAATAAACTATTGAAATATAAAAGTACAACTCCAAAAAGTACAGATCTGAACCTCACAATATATAAGTCTCTCGAAAATAAAACTCTCAACAGCAACTATCTACAGTAATCCAGCAGACTGTACTTCAAAGCTCCAAAAAAAGGGTTACAGCAATACTCCAAAGACGGGTAGGGATGCGTGTCCCTTACCTCGATCAGCTGGTGCAACAATAGGAGTAGGAACAGGGGTAGATGCCTCTGAAAAATCTATCACCAATAGAAGGTGTGAGAACTACACCGTCACGTAGTTCTCAGTGGGTACCGTCTCGAAGACCAACGGTCTGTCCACTAAGTCTACTAGAGGCATAAGATAACAGAAAAACTGTAATAATGTAAAGATAAGCTGGAAAGAATCTACAGCTATCATGCCTCTATCTACAATGCTCAATGGGTGATATAGATGAAAATGATGCATCGACTCTAACCCAATATAATCAATCAACCCAATCACAGTGACTGCCACATAGGGTCCAGTCAAACCTGCGCTCACCTACTGCCATTACATCCACAGAGGACTGGACTTATGTAGGGCGTTCCACACGGACTGCGTCGACAAGTCGCGATAGTAAAGTAATAGGTCCAACTCCGAAGCGACACTTGAGGGGCGCGACCCCAACGAGGAAAGTATCCGCGCATCTCTGTCGAGCTCAATATTGCTCATGCAGGCTATAATCCAAATCCACGATCAATCAGATCGACAACAATAACTCAACACTGACAACATCAGCTGGAGACACTCAACAACTCGGGACCACCGTCCCCAAACGGCTCCCAGAACAAACCACTCGACTCACAGACAAGAAGAAACAAACTGACGCAATAAGGGTCCGAGAATCACGAAAGGCCGGTGGCTAGAACCCCAATCAAACAAGAATAGGTTCCAAGCTAAACCTTTCGAAGTTCTCAATCCCCGGGGAAATCAGCTCTCTTCGGTAAAACATTCGGAGGGAACCAATCAGGGTCCGAATGTTTCAGGAGATTAGCACCTACAACCCTATCAAACAAGAACAGGTTCTAGGCACAAAACGACTGCTAGAACCCAGATTACTCAACCTTCTCGGGTGAGGAAGTTTGTAAGAAGAAATGACAGTTACTTTCGAAAAAACCCATTTTTGATTTGAGAAACCCAATTTAATGAATTTTAGTTCTTTAAGAAAATCAGTTAAAAATAAATTTTATTTTTTTCAAACCCCAAATGGCTAATGCCTTCACCCTATCAAATAAGAACAGGCTCCGGCGACCCTTCGAAATTCGGAAGGAAAAACTTTTATTTACTGAAATTATGTGTGTCCAAAAATAGTCCGGGTTCAAGGTCCTACTATCAACAACTCAACACTACTACAAACACAGTGCTAATGACACTAGTCAGAGAATACACGACAACTTGGGACCACCGTTTACCCAACGGCTCCCAACATTAGCACAACAATAACCACAGCTACCAGACTCCACTCGGCCCCCAGGCACGAGTGTAACATGCATCCCACACTATCCCGACTACTCGACCTGTAGTGTCCCAGGTTCCCCTGTGGTTTTTCCCCTGTTTCGGGGTGTGGAACACCTATTGTTGGTGTGTTGGGCCCCAACATGTCAAAGTGATGTGTTGTTTGGACTCAGAGAGGATTTGGGGGCAAGCCTGACCTTCGGCTGCCTTTGCCGAATTTTAGGAGTGGAATCAGGCTGAACGGAGGCCGTATTTGGATTCAGCGCGGAAAAAAGCTTGAAAACGGCTATTTATTTGTATTTTTCGGAGTCCGGATGCCCAAAAACGGACCCTCCGAAGTTTTCTGCGCAAATGGTGCATGGGGGGAGCCGTGGACCACCCCGGGACACGTGGCAGCTTCCTATTGGGCCGGCGCGCCACTCTCGGTCGACGGGATGGGCCGCCGGTGCACGGTGGACCGGCGGGCCACGTGGCGGGCTTCCGTTGGACCGGCGCAGCACGCGCGGCGCATGGAGCAAGCGCGGGCAGGTCGGGCAGGCTGGGGCTGCGGCGCGGCGCATGGTGCACCGGGGCGCGCCACGTGGAGGCCCTGGGTTGGCGGGCGTACGTGCGCGCGGCGCGCACGCGCTGCAGGCGTGCAGGCGGCGCGCAGCGGCCGCCGGCGGGCGTGTCGGGCGGGAAATGGGGGGACACGTGGCGCCACGCCATAGGCGGGCGCCACCCACCCCGCCGCCCCCGCAGGGGGCACGTGGCCGCGCCCGGTTCGCCGGGCGCGCTGTCCCCTGTGCGGGGGACACGTGTCGGACGCCCAAGCGGGTCGGACCAAAATTCGGTCCTACCGGGATCCCGTGCGGGATGGGCCGCAAGTTGGGCCGAGTTACTGTGCGGGCCCGAAAGAACCGGGCGCCCGAATCTGGGACTTATTAGTCATTTTTTGAAATGTTTTTAGTGGGCCTATAAATAGGCCCCCTCCCCTCCTTTTTTCTGCTTTTTCCGAGAGTTAGAGAGAGAATGAGAGGGAGTGCACTGTAGCAAAGTTGTTCCTCACTGTGTTTTCTACCTCGTGGTGCGTTCCTAGATTTTTTGGAAGATCGACAGCGGCGATCCGGATTTTACAGTGTGCCTCGGTTTTTCCCCATTTTCGGCCCGTTATCGTCGCATTTCAGTCCGAGGAGTCCCCTGCGCAGTACAGGAGTCCTTTTTCGACGATTTCTTCGCCGGTGTGTTCCTGAGAGGTAGGGCTTCGTTTTTCGTGTGATGATTTTTCTTGATTCCGCAAGTTTGGCACGGTTCCCGAGGTGATTTGACCCCCTATTTTGCTGTTTGGGCTTTTGGACAGCGGCGACTTCGATGAATTGTTTTTCGGCGTAGGAATATCAGATCGAGGCGATTCAATAGTCGATTTTGGGATACTTTTCGTGAGGAACACAACCGTGATTTTTCTGGGATTTTAGGAGCTCGGGACAGAGGTGAAATTTCTCGTTTTGCGTGCTGATTTTAAAAACAGCAAAAGCTGTTTTGGGATTTGTTGTTTTTACACCGTGTACACTTGTGTGTTGTTGTAGGATACTGTTTCAGCTGACGGTGTGCTTAGAGGACAGCGGGTATTTTCTTGGAGTGTTGTGCACGCTTTTCGAGGTGGGTGGTTGCGTTTCCCTCTTTGTTGACTCGCGCACTAGGAGTAGTAGAGTTTCCCAATATTAAATGATCCGGGACGATCTAAATTTTGGATAAGTCTCAACCATTGAGGATAAGGCGGAGGCGGTTACAACTACTCCGGATAAGTCTCAATCATTGAGGATAAGGCGGAGGCAGTTACAACTACTTCGGTTAGGATAGGGATCGATGTAGTTTAATTGGATCGGGTTGTTAAACCAAATTGGATAAAGCCAATTTGGTTAAGAATAAAATTGTTATTGTTTCTTATCTTTTGTAAGCCTAAGGGCTATAAATAGGGGTCTATAGGCTCTTGTAAATTCATTCCCAGATAGAGAGTAAAAATAGAAACACTCTTCCATCTACAAATATATTCCTCCTTATTCCTTTTTTTCTCTCATCCGGGTTTCAGATATCCATCGGGGAGGCGCTGCGACATTTTCCTCCTTCTCCGACGGATCCAGTGGTATCAGAGCGCCAGATCCTGGCGTATGGTGCGAACCAGAAGCGTCTACAAAACTACCAGCGAACAACTCTCCGTCCTCGACATCTTCCGCAGGCCATCGACGAGGAAAACGAAGAGCCCGCCTAACATGTCCGCAGACGAGCAGATAGCGACAACGACCGACCTTGCCGCCAAAGTTGCGACGTTGTCTGACGACATGAAGACCGTCTTAGATTGGATCAAGGCCCAATCTGCAGCACCATCGGCAATACCGGTGGAGAAGAGCGGTCGACTCGCAGGAACTCCTCCAAAGGCGCATGTGACGCCGATGAAGGGCGCTGCCGAGGGTACCTCGAGTGCGCGAGACGACGACGACTCTGATGATGACGGAAGCATCGCTCCGTCGCTTGCAGAAGGAAGGCCACAACCGTTCAAGGTTGAGGCCAAGATCGAGATCCCCAATTACGACGGCACTGTCGACGCTGAAAAGTTGGACGCCTGGCTCGACCAACTGGAGACGTACTTCGACCTCTACAACTATAGTAGCGCGAACAAGGTAATTTTCGCAAAACTAAAACTTGTAGGTCATGCATTGACTTGGTGGAAGGCCATCCTCCAAAATTTCACCAATGAGGAGTTTACCTGGAGTCAGTTTAAAAGATTGATCCGCCAGGAATTCTACCCTATGGGGTATGAAGAAGAGCGATGGAAGCGCTGGCATGTCCTGCGCCAAAGGCGCGACCAGACTGTGCAGGACTACACCACCGACTTTCGGCGCCAAGCATTGGCGCTTGGCATCTCCCTTGACGATCCGCAGATTTTTCGCAAATTCACTGCCGGCCTACAGGAGCGTATCAATGATGAGCTCCGCCTTTTCGGTGTTCGTGATATCGCCTCGGCAAGCCAAACAGCCATGGCGATCGAGCGGAAGAATAAACAGTCTCGCGGGGAGAAGCCATTTAGGGAGTCTGCCGAGGGCTTCAAAAAGGCCAAAAAGAAGGGCTCTAAAAAGAAGGGCCCATCTGATCCTGATTTGTACTGTGATCATTGTAAAATCACAGGACATGTCAAGGATCAATGTTGGAAGCTCCATCCAGAGTTGAGACCGAAGAAGAAGGACGATCGTGGCAGACGCACAACAGCAACGACAACAACGATGGCAGCATCGACAAGTGATGCTCCTACCTTAATCGGACGGATTGATCAAGCGGACACTAGTTTGTCTCTGATGGCTATGCCGAAGGAGACAAGCCTGTGCCCGTCAAATCCGACTGATAAGAGAGAGGAGTTGTTCACTTTCCGAGTTCAAGTCAAAATGAGGTGATCGATGCTATTATCGATCCCGGCAGCCAAAAGAACTTGATCTCGGAGAACCTAGTTCAAAAACTGGGTTTGTCGACTACACCACACCCACACCCATATCCATTGGGGTGGATCAACAGCAATATCGAGATGAAGATCGATCGCCAGTGCAAGGTGAAGTTTGCAGTGACTGGCATCTATATCGATGAAATGGTGTGCGAGGTTGTGCCGCTGAACATTTGCAACATCATCTTCGGCAGTCCCTACCTATGGGACCGCGACGCTATCTTCTTCCGTCGTCCTCAACAATACCAATTCATTAAGGATGGACAAAAGTTTTTGTTCACCACAGAGCCACTGTCAACAACAACAACTGTAGACCTGGTAACTGCTTGCCAGGCCAAGAGGATGATCAATGCCTGTCAAAAGTTTGCCTTACTGGTCATTCGGCCAGTTGAATCGGAGGAGGCAAACAGCAAGGTATTGAGCCTAGCATGCAAAGAGAGAACGGACGACGTCGCCAGGCTGATAGGCGAGCATCAGGATCTGTTCCAAGAAGTCCAGGGACTGCCACCAAAGCGAACCGTGGAACATGAGATCCAATTGATCAGCGACGCTCCGTTACCGAATCTCGGCATGTACCGAAACTCGGTAATGGAGAATGAGGAGATAAAGCGACAGGTGACCGAGTTACTCGAGAGTGGTGCTATCAAACCGAGTAGCTCCCCCTGTGGCTCCCCGATCGTGTTGGTGCCAAAGAAAGATGGCGGGTGGCGAATGTGTATCGACTACCGCGCCCTCAACAAAATCACCATCAAGAATCGGTACCCCTTGCCGCGGATCGATGATCTCTTGGACCAATTGAAGCATGCTCGCTACTTCACCAAACTGGACCTGAAGTCAGGCTATCATCAGGTTCGAGTCCGAGAGGATGACACTTGGAAGACCGCATTCAAGACGCGACAAGGCCTGTTTGAATGGCTCGTCATGCCGTTCGGCCTTTGCAACGCACCGGCCACCTTTATGCGACTGATGAACGACGTTCTACGCCCCTTTCTTGATGACTTCGTTATCGTCTACCTTGACGACATCCTCATCTACAGTCCATCGTGGGAGGAGCATCTGGCCCATGTCGAAAAGATTTTCATACTGCTCAAGGAACACCAGCTCCGTTTAAACCCTAAAAAGTGTGAGTTTGGCAAGCAAAGCCTGGTGTACCTCGGGTTCGTGGTGGGCGGCGGCGAGCTTCAGATCGACCCAGACAAGGTCAGGGCCATCAAGGAGTGGCCTCAGCCCAAAAATGTGACGGAAGTACGGAGCTTCATGGGCGCTTGTCAATATGTCCGAAAGTTTATCCGGCATTTTTCTGTCCTAGCTGCCCCTCTGCATGCACTAACAAAAGCCAACCAAAAATTCGAATGGAGTTCGAAACATGAGGACACATTTCGACTTTTGCAACGGAAGATATGCGAGGCGCCGGTCCTTGCCCTACCAAATCTGCAACGACCTTTCTAGTTGGAGGCGGACGCGTCGGGATATGCTATGGGGGTTGTCTTGATGCAAGACGGTCGGCCTGTGGCATACTACTCCGAGATGTTTCAAGGAGCTCAAAAGAACTACCCGACTTACGACAAGGAACTCTTGGCACTACACCAGGCAGTAAAGCATTGGCGAATCTACCTCCTAGGCAAGGAGACAGTGGTGCACACAGACCACCGCCCACTACAATATCTCCAAACGCAATCCAAATTGCAACAGGCGCGGCACATGAAGTGGATGACGTACTTACAGCAGTTCAATCTGGTGATCAAGTACAAGAAAGGTGCTCACAACAAGCTGGCTGATATGCTATCACGACCACCGGTGGCAGCACTTTGCTTGACGACATTAATGCAGATTCAGCCAAATTTTCATGACTATGCCAGTTTGTATGCAGAAGACTCAGATTTTCGAGTGGCGTTGGCCGACATCGAAGCAGGACAACCTACCGAGTTTGCCTTGCAAGAAGGTCTACTGTACAAAGGTGCACTACTATGTGTGCCTAGAGATGGTAATCGAGCACGGTGGATCCGAGAAGCCCATACCTCGAAGGTGGCAGGTCACTTTGGGGTGAACAAAACCTTGCAGAATCTCCAGCGCTATGTCTATTGGCCTCACATGCAAAACGATGTGGCACGATTTGTGAAGGGATGTGTTTTGTGCTGCACATCCAAACCCGCTAATCGAAAGGTGGGCCTCTACACTCCTCTTCCGGTGCCGACTCGTCCTTGGGAAAGTATCTCCATGGACTTCTTAGGAGGCCTTCCGAGGACCCGACGGGGACATGACTATCTTTATGTGGTGGTCGATCGGTTCTCCAAAATGATAGCACTTGTGCCGTGCAAGAAGACAATCACCGGCGAGGAAACAGCTCGGCTGTTCTTCCAACACGTTTGGACACATTTTGGGCTACCAAGCTCAATTGTATCTGACCGTGACAGCCGTTTTCTAGGCAACTTTTGGCGGTCCTTGTGGTCCATGATGGACACAAAGCTACAACGGAGTACGGCTTTCCATCCTCAAACCGATGGGCAAACAGAAGTGGTCAACCGGACAGTTGTACATCTGTTGCGAGGATATAACGCTCGACATCCCAAGACTTGGGACGAGAGCCTTCCGTACCTGCAGTTCGCCTTCAATCGAGCTATACACAGTTCCACTGGCAAATCTCCCTTTGAGGTGTGCTTAGGTTACTTACCCCCCAGCCCTTTCGACTTGTCTTTCACGGTCGAGCAACCGCGGACCACCAAGGAAGAAGGTGAGATAGCGAAGGCACAGCGGTTCTTAGAGAGTATTCAGAAAGTGCATAGCGAAGTGGAACGACAGCTGCAAAAATCTCAGCAGAAGTATAAAGAACGACATGACCGACATCGGGTGAAAGGCGACTTCCAAGAGGGTGATCTAGTCTGGCTCCATCTCAGCAAAGAGCGCTTGAAAGGCGAGGGTAAGAAGCTTAAGCCCATCCGTTATGGACCTTTCAAGATCGTGCGCAAGATTGGTGAGAATGCGTGTCAACTAGAGCTGCCCGCATACATGAACATGTATTCGATCGTCAATATCGAGAATCTAAAGTCCTTCGAGCCGTCAATGCTAGACGATGAGCCCGGAGAAGTACTGCCATCCATGGAGGATCTCGTGGTAGAACGTGAAGAGCAGCTAGCTGATGATACGATTCTGGAACGCAAGGTCACAACGACACGCAAAGGTGAACGTGAAGCCTTCCGTATTGGACGGAAAGGGCAAAAGCCAAGTGCCGCTAAGTGGTTCACAAGGGAAGCTGGAGAAACCCAATTTCCTCGCTTGCAGTTCTAGATCCAGCAGGTGCTGGTTCCTCTCAAAATTTGGGGAGCCATGATCCGGGACGATCTAAATTTTGGATAAGTCTCAACCATTGAGGATAAGGCGGAGGCGGTTACAACTACTCCGGATAAGTCTCAATCATTGAGGATAAGGCGGAGGCAGTTACAACTACTTCGGTTAGGATAGGGATCGATGTAGTTTAATTGGATCGGGTTGTTAAACCAAATTGGATAAAGCCAATTTGGTTAAGAATAAAATTGTTATTGTTTCTTATCTTTTGTAAGCCTAAGGGCTATAAATAGGGGTCTATAGGCTCTTGTAAATTCATTCCCAGATAGAGAGTAAAAATAGAAACACTCTTCCATCTACAAATATATTCCTCCTTCTTCCTTTTTTTCTCTCATCCGGGTTTCAGATATCCATCGGGGAGGCGCTGCGACATTTTCCTCATTCTTCGACGGATCATTAAATGTGACAGTTAACTCGGGATATTTGAACCTATTGCATTGGCCCCCCTAAATTAATTAATAGCTTCTATATGATAAATCTGGGACAATAAAGTTGGACAATTGCTAAATCGTAAACTGCATGCAAATAAGTAACCCAATAATGTTTTAAAATGATTCTTCACATGAAACTTTAGTCACTTTTCAAATGCTTTTAAAAAGAACACTTGCATGCTTATTTGGACAACTGGTTAGGCCACTATTTTACTGCAGCACTATATTATGGGATTTGACTTAGGAGAAAACATAGTTTATTATTATTCTTCTCTATCGATGCATGATGCTCGAGTCTGATCGGGATTTTGAGATAGTATTGTCTAGGACAGTTTGGACTTGTCTTAAGGGATTGTGGGGCATAGTGGCAACCGCGGATGTTAGGCGGTTGACGAGATGTTTTTACCTTATCAGATTGGGGGTTATGGGTTCAGCGGTGACTGCGGATTTTGGGCGGTTGACCGGATGTTATTATCATATCAGATTGGGGATCGGGGTTGCATTAGTGGATGGAGTATTCCCACTTTGATCATGGTCATGATCCAGTCCTGCTATTGTGAGACATTGGTTACAGAGATGTTGATACAGAGATACTTTACTCGTGTGGGTCGCTCCCCTCGAGTGCCACTCCGGAGTAGGCTTTAGACCGTGTTGGGTTCCGGTCATTCAGACAGTGGATATACTGAGTTCATGAGATTGATGACAGAGCAGGCAGTGCCAGTTTTTACTGGTGTCTAGATTGGGTTTCTTTGGGCTGTTAGCTTCATTGTTGCATGCATACAGTTATCTTTGGCACTGCATATTAGGGGCATTGTAGTAGCATTCCTTTCTCAGCAGCCTTTATAGCTTAATTACTACTGTTTCCTCATTTTGCCTCTTTATTCCTAGTGGGTGCGTCAGCATTTGAGGTTTTTACCCACTAGGGGAGGCTACTGGTTTATCTAGTAGTTCTCACCCCCATTGTTGTTTCTTGTCCTTTTTCCCCCCTTTGTTTTGCAGAGTCGACTGTGGGAGCTGCTGGGCCTTCAGCGGCAGATCGAGGTAAGAGGATCGCCGACTAGCTAGATCGTCTACCCCGAGCGAGAGATTAGCTAGACTTTTACTGTACTCCCTTTTGTATCTCAGACTACAGTAGTTTACTTTTGGGTCTGGCTTTGGCCAGCTGGTTGTATATTTATGGTGAGCTGGGAGTTTATTGTACTTTTATTTCAGCTTTTACTTTATTTCAGTCTGGAGATTACTTGTAGTTCTTTTAGTTCAGCTTTGTTTGTGCTTTTTTATTGTATATTATATATCTGAGCAGGTTACCAGTGCTTCGTGTACATGGAAAATTCTGTGTGCACGGCGGATCTGTTGGCGAGCCCGGGTTCTGGTCTACACCCGGGGCGTGACAGATTAAGTTGGTATCAGAGCTTAGGGATAGGTCAGTTGGGACTTAGGAAACCCTAGGCTTTTGGCAGACCCTAGGATGATAGGGCGTGAGGGACGTGACATTTTGCGAAAGTCGTTGATTTTATTATTTGACTCTTCCAGTGAGTGAAGAGGGATCGACATACCCAATTTCTGGTAGACAGTTATGTTGGCTGCAGACAACATAAAGCCACAGAAATAGGGAGATGTCTTTGACTTTCGCTAGATTGGGTCGTGTGGGGTTATGATTCTGATGGTGGTTTCTTGTGACAGGATGCCTCCGCGACGCAGGATGTTGACCCGTTCACAGCCTTCTTCCTCGGAGCCCGAGCAGCAGGTGTCACGCCCCGGGTGTAAACCGGAACCCGGGCTCGCCAACAGATCCGCCGTGCACACGGGACTTCCCGTGTACACGAAGCGCTGGTAACCTGCTCAGATATAATATAACAATAACGGAGCATAATACAGAGCTGAAATAGAAGAACCACATAGTATCTCAGACTGGAAGTACAAATAAAACTGTAATAAGTACAATAATCTCCCAGCTCACCAAAATAGTACAACCAGCTGGCTAACGCCAGACCCAAAATAAAAGTGCTACATTCTGAGATAGAAAGGGGTACAATATAAGTCCAGCTATTCTTATGGTCGGGGCAGACGATCTAGCTAGTCCGCTATCTTCTTACCTCGATCTGCCGCTGATGGCACCGCAGCTCCCACAGATGACGCTGCAAAATAAAGGAGAAGAAAGAGAGGAACAATAATAGGGGTGAGAACTACCAGATAAACCAGTAGCCTCCCCTAGTGGGCAAAAACCTCAACTCTGACGCATCCACTAGGACTACTAGAGGCAATGGGAAAAGATGAAGTGGTAAGGTAAATAAGGTACTGAATAAGGGAAACTACCACTACTATGCCTCTAAATGCAATACTAACAGAAATGACTGTATAAATGCATCAGGAAACAGTATCTGATCAAATAACCCAATCTTGTGCTACCAGTAAAACTGGTATTGCCTGCTCTGCTGTCGAACTCAAGAACTCAGTAGGGGACCAGCACACAAGGCTCGAAATCCCAAGGGACCAGCATACAAGGCTCGGTCCGAAAAGCTCACCTCCGGAGTGGCACTCGAGGGGAGCGACCCACACGAGTAAAGTATCTCTGTCATCAGTATCACAATATAGCAGGACTGGATCATGACTATGATAAAAGTGGGAAAAATCATCCACTAAAGAAAAGCCCAAACCCCAACTGATGCAAAGAATAAACCAGACTCAACCCCAATGTGATGCAAGGATAAACATCTGGTCGACCGCCTACTGTCCGCGGTCACCGCAATATCCCACAAATCCACAATCTAATGCAATCTCGACTACACTATCCCAAACCCCTGCTCATACTTGAGCAACAAGTATCTGGATGCAAAGGACAACAATGAAACATGTACAAATCCCAATATGATAGTGTAGCAATAAATAAGGCTAACCAGATGTCCAAGCAAGCATGCATTTGCACTCTTCAAAAACTATAGAAAGGTGTTAAATATTTGTTTGAAAAGAAGACTGATTTACGGAAAAAATTATTTGCATGCGAAATTATAGCCTTTGTTCCAATCACAGTGTCCCGATATAAGTCATCATAAAATCTGTGGGGTCATATTAAATTTTAGAAGAGTTCGTCCCAGCGGTTCTCATCAATTGTCACATTAGTTCGTCCCCATAGTTCTCATTAATTGTCATATTAGTTCGTCCCAATAGTTCTCATTAATTGTCATCTTAGTTTGTCCCAATAGTTCTCATTAATTGTCATATTTGTATGTCCCAATGGTTCTCATCAATTGTCCTGTTAGTTTGTCCTGTTAGTTTGTCCCAATGGTTCTCATCAATTGTCACATTATTTTAGGGGATTTCTAGTAATCCCAGTGAGCTTGTCAAAAATGAGGTAAGCAACAACCGCCCACCTCCAGCAGCTCAAAATTCACCCCAGGTAGTCTCCTGGCAGTCCACAATCCTTAGATCCTGCAAATCAGCGCACAGCTGTTCAATATAACTCCCAAAAAGTACAATATTTGCTGTTTTTCAGACAGCACGGGAAAAGAGGAATTTTTCACCTCTAAATAGTGCTCAGGAAAATCCAGAAAAATTATGGTTGCGTTCCTTACGAAGAGTAGATCAAAATCGACTCTTAAAACGCCTCGATCTTATGCACCTACGCCAAGATAAAAATCGAAGAAGTCGACGCTGTCGAAAAACTACCACAGTAAAAAGGGGGGTCAAAGAGGACTTGGGAATCTTGCCAAAAGTACAAAACGGAGCAAAATGATCAACACGGAAATCGAAGCCCTACCTCTTACGGTCTTGCTGTCGCAAAAATCGTCCAAAAATTCCTCCTGGTTAGCCCGCATGGATTTTTCGACTGAACTGCGACGGGAAATGGGCCTAAAAAGAAAATCGTCGCAGTGCGCCGTGTCGCAGATAACTCACTATCTGTAACTCCAAAAATTCTGAGATTTTAGAGAGGGAGAGAAGAGAGAGAGAGGAAGATTTTTTGTAGAGAGCTCAACCTCAGATTCTCTCTCTAAGGGCTCGGAAACCGAGGTGCAAAGAGAGGGGGTGGGGGACCTCTTATATAGTGGGCCAAAGGGAATATTCCCACACGGGATCCGGATCCGAACAGGAAACACCGAAAATTGGCCAACCAGATTGCGCCACGTGTCCACAAAACAGGAAACAGCCCGTGCAAGCCCAATGAAAAATCGCCACGTGGCTACGTGGTGCACGTGGTTGCTCCGCGCTCCGGGTTTTCCGGAAGTTGTCGGCCAATAGGATCTTGCCACGTGTCACAGTCCCCGTGGGCTTCTAGAAGCCGGCCAGCCAATGGGAAGCTGCCACGTGGCAGATGCAGGGTTCGGTGCTCCCGGTGCACGCCAGGCCCATGGACCGCGCACCCGAGCGCCTGCCCGCGCTGCCCGCGCCTGCCCGCGCCGCGCTCCCCCGCGCTCCGCCGCTGCGCCGCTGCCCGCCGCCGTGCGCCGCCGCCCGCCGCCGCTCGCCGGTTGCCGGTTGCCGGAACAGTAATTCCGGCTGCCGGAGTTACTGTTCCGGCGTGAACAGTACCCATAGTGCCGGAAAAATTAAGTAAATACACCATTTTGACCGTTTTCGCGCGCTGAGTCCGAATCCGATGTCCGTTTTGCCAAATTCTCATCCGAAATTTTGCCGAAAGCTCCCGAAAAATTCCATTTACTCCGATTTTCGCGCAGAGTCTATATTAAATGTCTAATTTCGATTCTACAAGCTCTGTTTCACCGAATAAGCTCCACAGTCACTGTTTTAATGTTGCACAGTTCCTGCGGGAGTCCGGATCATCACATTCTCCCCCACTAAAAAGAGTTTCGTCCTCGAAACAACAATCCTCAGTCCAAAGTCTCAGATAAGTAGGGGTGGGCGTCCCTCAACTCCGACTCAAGCTCCCATGTAGCCTCGCGCTCGTCATGATCGCTCCATTGGATCTTTACATAGGGAATGGCCCGACTGCGCAATTCTCTTACCTCTTGATCCAGAATTTGCAGTGGGCGCTCCTCATACCTCAAATCCTCGCTAATCTCCAGTGGGGTGAAATCGATGAAGTGCGACGGGTCGAAGACATACTTCCTCAGAGTAGAGACATGAAATACATCATGGACACCAGCAAGCCTTGGAGGAAGTGCAAGTCGGTAGGCAACTGGCCCGATACGCTCCAATATCTCAAAGGATCCAATGTATCGGGGGCTAAGCTTCCCACGAATGCCGAATCTCCTAATTCCTTTGGACGGCGAGGCTTTTAGGAATACATGATCTCTAACTTGAAATTCTAAGTCTCGTCGCCGAACATCGGCATAGCTCCTTTGTCGGCTTTGAGCGGTTTGAAGGTGCCGTCGAATCACTCGGACCTTCTCCTCTGCCTCTAACAATACATCTGGTCTCAAGGTCCGCCTCTCGCCCACGTCACTCCAATAAAGTGGTGATCGACACTTGCGTTCATACAACGCTTCAAACGGAGCCATCTGGATGCTCGCTTGCGGATTTAGCCAAAGATAAATATCGAATCCACCCTTCGCCGAAATCCAGGACGCAAGCCCTAAGCATGTCCTCCAGGATCTGTATCGTCCGCTCTGACTGCCCATCCGTCTGCGGATGAAAAGCAGTACTGAATCTTAGCTGAGTCCCCAAGGCCGTCTGCAAATTCCTCCGGAATCGCAAAGCAAACCTTGGGTCTCTATCTGAAACAATGGAGGCGGTTACTCCATGCAATCTCACTATCTCATCCAGATATAACTGGGCTAGTCGCTCAAGCGGCCACGTAGTCTGCATGGGCAGAAAGTGCGCCGACTTGGTAAGCCGATCCACGACTACCCAGATAGCGTCTGCTCCTCCCTGTGCCCTAGGGGGTCCGACCATGAAATCCATCGTAATGTGGTCCCATTTCCACTCAGGAATTGGGAGACTTTGTAACTTGCCGGCTGGCACTCGATGCACAGCCTTTACTTGTTGGCAAGTTAAACACTGAGCCACAAATCTCCCGATATGCCATTCCACCAAAAGTGTGCCTTGAGGTCCTTATACATCTTAGTCCCACCAGGATGTAGGGTATAAGGTGTATAATAGGCCTCTCGCAATATCTGCTCTCTGATCCCCGCATCTACATCTATTGGCACTCATGCTCGGTTTCTGTTCCTAAGTACTCACGAAACATCCACTGTAAAGTTCCCTAACCGATTACTCGAAATCTGATATCTAATCCTAGTCAAGTGGGGGTCCTCACTCTGTTTCTCCCTGATCCTGTCTAGTAGAGTGGGCTGCAAGACTAAAGATGTCAGTCTAGCAGTGACCCCAGGGGACACAACCTCTAACTCGAGTCGTCTCATCTCCTCTAATAGCGGTGCCTGGTCTATGATCAACATAGACAAACCTTGCACCGCCCTTCTATTCAAAGTGTCGGCGACTACATTAGCCTTACCTGGGTGGTAGAGAATATCTACATCATAATCCTTTAATAGCTCTAACCACCTATGTTGCCTCAAATTCAGCTCCTTCTGCTCAGCATCACTTCGGGAGTAGACCAAGATATCATCAATGAACACCACTACGAACTGGTCCAAGTAAGGTCGGAAGATCCGGTTCTTTAAATCCATGAATGCGGCAGGGGCATTAGTCAGTCCAAAAGGCATAACTGTAACTCATAATGCCCGTACCGTGACCTAAATGCCGTCTTAGGAATATCTTCGGCCTTCACCTTCAACTGGTGGTAACCGGACTGCAAATCTATCTTGGAAAAGACACAAGACCCTTGCAGCTGATCAAAAAGATCATCAATGCGCGGCAAAGGGTACTTGTTCTTGATGGTCACTTTATTTAATTCTCTATAGTCCACACATAGTCGCAGTGACCCATCTTTCTTTTTCACGAATAGTACCGGCGCACCCCAAGGTGATACACTCGGCCTAATAAAACCCTTATCCATTAAATCCTGAAGTTGCGCCTTAAGCTCTCGCAGCTCAGCCGGTGCCATCCGGTAAGGAGCCTTTGAGATTGGCGCAATTCCTGGAACTACGTCAATCACGAACTCAATTTCCCTATCTGGCGGCATGCTAGTCAACTCAGGTGGAAAAACATCCGGAAACTCGCGGGCAATAGGGATATCCCCGAGTCCCGGCGCCGCCGTAGGCCCCTCAACAACACTAGCCAAAAAGGCTACACATCCTCGACGGATCATCAGCCTCGCTCGGGAAGTTGAAATCATAGAGGCAAAGAAAGCGCTCTGACATTCCCGATATACCAACATTTTCTGGTCTGGCTCTCAAAAAGTAATGGTTCTTGCGGCATAATCAATAGTCGCAAAATACCGAGCCAGCCAGTCCATCCCGAGGACCACATCGAAGTCCTTCAGTTGACTCAGGTCCAACAGGTCTACTGGCATAATCCAGGACTCGATCTAAATCGGGCGGGGCTAACAATACTCCTCCATGTGCAGAGTTCAATCAGGAATCTACACCTTCCGTGCACAAGGTGAGAGTCCTATTTCTAACCCTATGCAATGATGCACGTTCTCTACAAATAAAAGAGATGCCCCTATATAAACGAGGTACGAGTCCTTATGCCAGAAAGTAAATCATACCTGCTTCTTCTCGGTCAGCTATAGTAGAATCCTCCGCCAGTGCTAAGTCATCCTGACTGCTCGACAACAGCTGTCTCTCTCCAGAAGGGCGGGGGAATGAAACTTGATCTACTTGAAGGTCTGTCGGTGAAGCTCCCGGTCGTAACTGGGAAGTGGTAGGGACAAACGCCGAAGTAGGTGCCACAGTTATCCTCGAAGGGCACGTAACTCGCAGGTGCCCAGGCTGTCCACACAGGTAGCAGCGTCCCTATCGTTGATCACAAGTACTAGGAAAATGATGATCTCCACAAAAGATACATCTGCCAGGAACTCGCAGCTGCCGTGACTGCTGCTGAGATGAAGAAGGGGCAGATGCTGAAGAAGGAGCCGTCGATGGCACATAAGGGCAAGTAGCTCGGACGTGGCCAGACTGTCCACACCGATAACAACGGCCGAACCTCAAATTACAAGTATCAGAATTATGCTGCCCCCGGCAGAAAATGCACCTGACCGTAGCCTGGGGCTGCCTCGCCTGCTGCCTCCGTCTCCGAGAACTGGTCTGTCCATCAACATCCGGTGCTGGGCGTTTTCTCTCTAAATGCTGCTCCAAACGCTGGTCCTGTCGAAAGCTCCTCGCCACCAACTGGGTCACCAAGGCCCGCAGTTCTCCCAGTTCGGCAGATACTGCCTGCTCGGGCTCCTCAGAAGGGGTGGGAATACCCCTGGCGGAAATACGACGAAGGGGCGACATACTGTCACCAGAAGCCACAAATCAGAAAAACAGAACCCCACACGACCCAATCTAGCGAAAGTCAAAGGCATTCCCCTATTTCTGTGACTTTATGTTGTCTGCAGCCAACATAACTGTTCACCAGAAATTGGGTATGTCGGTCTCTCTTCACTTACTGGAAGAGTCAAACAAATAAATCAACGACTTTCGCAAAATGTCACGTCTCTCGCGCCCTATCATCCTAGGGTCTGCCAAAAAGCCTAGGGTTTCCTAAGTCCCAACTGACCTATCCCTAAGCTCTGATACCAACTTAATCTGTCACGCCCCGGGTGTAAACCGGAACCCGGGCTCGCCAACAGATCCGCCGTGCACACGGGACTTCCCGTGTACACGAAGCGCTGGTAACCTGCTCAGATATAATATAACAATAACGGAGCATAATACAGAGCTGAAATAGAAGAACCACATAGTATCTCAGACTGGAAGTACAAATAAAACTGTAATAAGTACAATAATCTCCCAGCTCACCAAAATAGTACAACCAGCTGGCTAACGCCAGACCCAAAATAAAAGTGCTACAGTCTGAGATAGAAAGGGGTACAATATAAGTCCAGCTATTCTTATGGTCGGGGCAGACGATCTAGCTAGTCCGCTATCTTCTTACCTCGATCTGCCGCTGATGGCACCGCAGCTCCCACAGATGACGCTGCAAAATAAAGGAGAAGAAAGAGAGGAACAATAATGGGGGTGAGAACTACCAGATAAACCAGTAGCCTCCCCTAGTGGGCAAAAACCTCAACTCTGACGCACCCACTAGGACTACTAGAGGCAATGGAAAAAGATGAAGTGGTAAGGTAAATAAGGTACTGAATAAGGGAAACTACCACTACTATGCCTCTAAATGCAATACTAACAGAAATGACTGTATAAATGCATCAGGAAACAGTATCTGATCAAATAACCCAATCTTGTGCTACCAGTAAAACTGGTATTGCCTGCTCTGCTGTCGAACTCAAGAACTCAGTAGGGGACCAGCACACAAGGCTCGAAATCCCAAGGGACCAGCACACAAGGCTCGGTCCGAAAAGCTCACCTCCGGAGTGGCACTCGAGGGGAGCGACCCACACGAGTAAAGTATCTCTGTCATCAGTATCACAATATAGCAGGACTGGATCATGACTATGATAAAAGTGGGAAAAATCATCCACTAAAGAAAAGCCCAAACCCCAACTGATGCAAAGAATAAACCAGACTCAACCCCAATGTGATGCAAGGATAAACATCTGGTCGACCGCCTACTGTCCGCGATCACCGCAATATCCCACAAATCCACAATCTAATGCAATCTCGACTACACTATCCCAAACCCCTGCTCATACTTGAGCAACAAGTATCTGGATGCAAAGGACAACAATGAAACATGTACAAATCCCAATATGATAGTGTAGCAATAAATAAGGCTAACCAGATGTCCAAGCAAGCATGCATTTGCACTCTTCAAAAACTGTAGAAAGGTGTTAAATATTTGTTTGAAAAGAAGACTGATTTACGGGAAAAATTATTTGCATGCGAAATTATAGCCTTTGTTCCAATCACAGTGTCCCGATATAAGTCATCATAAAATCTGTGGGGCCATATTAAATTTTAGAAGAGTTCGTCCCAGCGGTTCTCATCAATTGTCACATTAGTTCGTCCCCATAGTTCTCATTAATTGTCATATTAGTTCGTCCCAATAGTTCTCACTAATTGTCATCTTAGTTTGTCCCAATAGTTCTCATTAATTGTCATATTTGTATGTCCCAATGGTTCTCATCAATTGTCCTGTTAGTTTGTCCTGTTAGTTTGTCCCAATGGTTCTCATCAATTATCACATTATTTTAGGGGATTTCTAGTAATCCCAGTGAGCTTGTCAAAAATGAGGTAAGCAACAACCGCCCACCTCCAGCAGCTCAAAATTCACCCCAGGTAGTCTCCTGGCAGTCCACAATCCTTAGATCCTGCAAATCAGCGCACAGCTGTTCAATATAACTCCCAAAAAGTACAATATTTGCTGTTTTTCAGACAGCACGAAAAAAGAGGAATTTTTCACCTCTAAATAGTGCTCAGGAAAATCCAGAAAAATTATGGTTACGTTCCTTACGAAGAGTAGATCAAAATCGACTCCTAAAACGCCTCGATCTGATGCTCCTACGCCAAGATAAAAATCGGAGAAGTCGATGCTGTCGAAAAACTACCACAGTAAAAAGGGGGGTCAAAGAGGACTTGGGAATCGTGCCAAAAGTACAAAACGGAGCAAAATGATCAACACGGAAATCGAAGCCCTACCTCTTACGGTCGTGCTGTCGGAAAAATCGTCCAAAAATTCCTCCTGGTTAGCCCGCAGGGATTTTTCGACTGAACTGCGACGGGAAATGGGTCTAAAAAGAAAATCGTCGCAGTGCGCCGTGTCGCAGATAACTCACTATCTGTAACTCCAGAAATTCTGAGATTTTAGAGAGAGAGAGAAGAGAGAGAGGAAGATTTTTCGTAGAGAGCTCAACCTCAGATTCTCTCTATAACGACCCGGCCCACTAGCAATAGTAACTCGTTGGGCCCAAACCACAGCCCAAAATGCTTAAGCCCAGTTATTATTACTAGTGTCCAAGTCTCATATAAACCCAATCACAATTCCATCCACATCCGATGTGGGACTATTGGGGGCGTCGCAGACTCCCCCCGTTTAGGCCTGACGTCCTCGTCAGCCCAAACAAACACACACACAGCAGCCCAAGATCACCAGGCGATGTGAGACTTGTCTCGCTAGTCCTGTCATTTAGACCCAGACACAGCCGAGACTCGCCGCACACTTCCGGCTGGTTATTGGCTCTGATACCAAATATAACGACCCGGCCCACTAGCAATAGTAACTCGTTGGGCCCAAACCACAGCCCAAAATGCTTAAGCCCAGTTATTATTACTAGTGTCCAAGTCTCATATAAACCCAATCACAATTCCATCCACATCCGATGTGGGACTATTGGGGGCGTCGCAGATGTAAAGTTAATAACTCTAGGCCAGGATATTCGAGATGATTAATGTCCTTGTGACATAGTGAAACCCTAAGTTTAATTATGAACATAGGGTTGCAAAATGAGAACAAGCAAGTAGGAAGAGTTGAAAAGGGCTAAGAAGCTAAGAAATTGCCAAGTGGCAAGGTTAAGAGAAAATGCGAACAAACAAGATGTTCAATCTAAAATGGTGTTAGAGACACCCAAGTTATCCTAGAGTAAAGAATTTAGGATAAAGAAAGAAAAGTAAAAGAGAAAGCATTGAGGCATGAATGCTAACGGGAGGGTTGAGCATATGTCACTCCCGGGTAGATGAGTGCCAAGGTGCTTTAAACTCATCTGAAACCAAAAGTGTAAAGGGAATGCTAAAGAAAAGGTAAACAGGAAAAATAAAGTACATTGGGCCGGGTACTACGGGAGGCGGTGTCACAACCTGTTCTTGTTTGATTGGGGTTGTAGGCATCCGTCTTTTGGAACCCTCGGACCCCTTAAAGAAAAGTCTAAATGGCTAATTGGGAGGGTTGAGCATATGTCACTCCCAAGTGAATTAAAGTAAAAAGGGCAAGTTGCCGATGGGAGGGTTGAGCAGATTTCACTCCCTAGTGAATGAGTGCCAAGGTGCTGTAAACTCATTCGAGACGAGAGGGTTGAGCAGATTTCACTCTCGAGGAAAATGAGTGCCAAGGTGCCTTAAACTCATTCGAGGCAATGAGAAAAGAAAAGAGAAAAAGAAAAGCTATCGATAACCTTGGACTGTCTCGCCTTATGGTAGCATGACTGCCGGGCTGGGGCCTGTTGGGGGCGAGATTTTCCAAGGGGCGAGTAGCTTGAGATTAAAACACAAGAATGTGAAAAGAATAAAGAGGTAATAGAGTGGCCTAGGTGGCCGAATTAACATAACCCTTTTGTAGCGGCATAGTGGCCGAACTTATGGATAGCCGCCCAGAGTGGCACGATTGATAGCAGTGAGTCAGGGAACATACACAGATAGTGTAGATTTATTCATACAGGTTATGATCATGTTAGTCAGCATCTACAGTTATTTATAGCATAGTTATCTTGCTATCCTGCTTCCATTGGACCAAGTGGTGTAGGACACTTTTTCTCGGTGGTTGAACCCACTGGGAACTCTGTCGGAGTTCTCACACCCCTTGGGTGACCCCCCCCCCCCAGGTTCGGGTATGGATACAGCGGACGAGACAGCTCAGATGCATACGGCGAGGCATACGACAGGGGCAAGGGCCCAGCAGCATAGAGACCTAGAGGGTCTAGCAGAGGTACCATTTATATATTTCTTGAGTGAACCTTGTATGGTGAGGAATTATGTAAAGGAAATGTAATAATTTATTTGCAAGTCCAGAAATGTAAAGTGTAATAAGTTTAATTTTATGGTTCACTCCTGTATGCTTTCATTTCCGCATTAGTTATTGAATGAAAGTTTTAAATTTATAGTGATTTTTAGTACTCTGATATTGAGCTTCCGCATACACTTGTTGTGTTATTATGGATGTTACCGTTCCTTTCGGGTAGAAAAAGGTTTTACCCGATTGGCGGGTCTGTTGGCGTGCCCGAACCGTACAAATTGGCGGACTCGGGGCGTGACACTCTCTCTAAGGGCTCGGAAACCGAGGTGCAAAGAGAGGGGGTGGGGGACCTCTTATATAGTGGGCCAAAGGGAATATTCCCACACGGGATCCGGATCCGAACAGGAAACACCGAAAATTGGCCAACCAGATTGCGCCACGTGTCCACAAAACAGGAAACAGCCCGTGCAAGCCTAATGAAAAATCGCCACGTGGCCACGTGGTGCACGTGGTTGCTCCGCGCTCCGGGTTTTCCGGAAGTTGTCGGCCAATAGGATCTTGCCACGTGTCACAGTCCCCGTTGTTACGGCTTTTTGGTGTTGGCACATTTCGTGAGTCAAGTCAGTAAGTTGAGTCGGAGTCTTAAAGGGATCAATTTGTCATATCAGCCTTCGAAGACTCGTTGAAGATTCAACATGAGCCCAAGTCAACTCTCAGGTATGATTAAATATAGCTCATGGTGATTAAAGTTCATTTATAATCATTGGAAACAGAAAATTAATGAAAACCGGTTTAGACTTGGTTTTAGGAACTTGGTTTTAACTTATAACTTGTTTTAAGTTTGGACTCCGGTACTGGGTTTGTTTTGGATAAAGTTTATCTTGGAAAAATCAGTTTTTACATTGCGTACCGGAACCACACTTGAAGTTCCTCTAACCCGACACAGAATTTTCTGTAAATTGCATTGCGTACCGGAACACGGACTCGCGTACCGGAACACAATAGAAAAATCTGTGTTTTGCACCATTGCGTACCGGAACACGATATTTGGTACCGGTACACAATGCCCTCTCGGGAAAAGTTTCCTAAACCGACTCTAATATGTTTCCAAGGGCTATAAATAGACATTTAGGGTTTCTCAAGAACGCGGGTTCAATACCGATCAATTTATAAAACACTTGAGAGCAACCCTAGAGGCTAGGTTTTTATCGTTCTTCTTTATAGCCTCTTTTAGGTCAATTCGACGGTTCTTCCAAGATCTATCTTTTGTCGAATTGATCTAATCTTTGCTTAGAGATTTTTCCCATGGATCTTCATTGATAATCTAAGCAAAGGATCACCATCGAAGCCAATATTC
Organism: Tillandsia fasciculata; assembly: GCA_029168755.2. Lineage (NCBI taxonomy): Eukaryota > Viridiplantae > Streptophyta > Magnoliopsida > Poales > Bromeliaceae > Tillandsia > Tillandsia fasciculata. The sequence goes on along the minus strand of CM054946.1, from coordinate 2,219,857 downwards.
TTACCGGCTGAGTTTGCGTCGTGGATTCGACGTGGCACCGTGGATTCGGTGTGTTGAAGGCGTTTCGTGGATTCGAAACGTGTGCTCGTGGATTCGAGTGGCGTTCGTGGATTCGAACGTGTGCAGTGGACGTGCAAACGGTGGAGCGCAAGGTCCGAAGAAATTGAAGGAGGGGTTGAATCCGTGGAGACGGTAATCACCTTGTTATTCTTCGTTTCTTAGTGGATTGTTATTGCGTGGACATCCAACCGGTCAGCGCAAGGTCCGAAGAACTTGAAGGAGGGGTCGAGTCCGTGGAGTCGGTAATCACCTTGTTATTCTTCAATTCTTAGTGGATTGTTATTGCGTGTTGGTCCCGTGGTTTTTCTCCTGGATTGGAGTTTCCACGTAAATCTCGGTGTGTTGATTTTTATTTTCCGCATTGATTTTTTATTTTTGCACTGAGATTGGTTTTTATAATATTACACCTATTCACCCCCCTCTAGGTGTTTGATAGTACCTATTTAGATCCTTGTGGATCCTAAATAACTCTACAATTGGTATCAGAGCGGGTTTTAGGTTTATCTATCATAATGGGTGAAAGTGGTAATATTTTTAGACCTCCTCTTTTTGATGGGACCAATTATGCATATTGGAAAATGCGGATGAGAGCTTTTCTCATCTCTATTGATGAGCGGGTATGGCAAACCGTTGAATACGGTTGGGTGCATCCTGTTGAGGAAGTAGGAAATTCTACTACCCCAAAACCTCGCTCTAGATGGTCTAAAGAGGAAATCGAAAGATCTTCTTACAATGGGAAAGGTATGAACGCTTTTTTAATTCTCTTTCCTCGACTGAATTTTCGAGAATTTCCGCGTGTGAAACCGCGAAGGAAATTTGGGATATTCTCAAAATTACACATGAGGGTACTAATCTTGTAAAAATTCAAAAGCTCCAGATGCTTACAAGTCAATTTGACTCTATTCATATGGAAGAGCATGAATTGTTTACAGATTATTACACTAGACTTCAAGATGTAATTAATACATGTGCTAATTTGGGAGAAAAGATCCCGGAGTCGAAAATTGTAAGAAAGATTCTTCGGACTCTTCCGGAACGGTTTAGGGCAAAGGTTACCGCCATTGAAACCGTTAGTCATCCGGATGAGATGAGTGTAGAGGAATTAGTAGGTGCTTTGCAAACTTATGAGATGACTTTTCCTACTAATCAAAATTCTTCCAAGTCTTCTTCTAAGCTTACAGGTATTGCATTCAAATCAACAAAGGAAGAAGATGACGAATCGAGTTCCGACGATGAAATCTCTTTTGCCGATTTTGAAGAACAACTGGCGCGGATCACAAAGAAATTTCGTCGGAAATTTTGGAAGAATCGAACCGATGGATCTTCATCCACGAAACCATCTAAAGGATCATCGGGTTCTAAATCCTCTAAACTCAAAGGCGTTGCAAAACCTTCTAAAGAAAAAGAAAACGATGATTTCGAAGGGGAAATCCGATGCTATCGATGTAGAGGCTACGGCCATATTTCAACGGATTGTCCTTCTAAGAAATCATACAAAAAGAAGGCTTTGCAAGCAAATACTTGGGACGATTCTAGTTACGATGAATCGACCTCAAGTGAAGAGGAAAAAGAAAAAATTGTTGCTTCTCATGCCTCTCAAATTCCCTCTTCTAAATTGTGCTTATCATCTTTAGTCACTGACTCTATTCCTTTGATTTTGCATGAAACATCAACATCCGGAGGAGAGTCATCAAGTGAGGGGGAGTCGGACGAAGAAGAACTCATTGAGGCATACCAACAACTTCTTGCGGAATCAAAGAAGATGGCCAAACTTAACAAGAAGTTGAGGAAGCAACGACAAGAAGTTCAAGACGAGAATCAAGCTTTAAAGATCAAACTTCATGATCTCGAGGAGGAACATGGACGGGTTTTAGACAACAATAGAATCCTCCAAGAAAAGCTAAACCAATCGGAGACAAACGCTAAATCATATATGGACAAGATTGGTTTTCTTGAAAAGCAGTTTGAAGAAATTCATGTCACCAACCAAGCTTTGACCAAGCAAGTTCATCAACTTAAATCCGACATACAAAGGCTTTCAACCGGTTCCAAGAAACTTAATTGTATGTCCGGATTAGGTCAAGCAAGCAAGGTTGGTTTGGGATTTAAAAAGGACCAAACTGCACATGCTTCAAGTTCCACAATAAAATCGAAAGGAAGGACATGTCACCTTTGTGGACTTGAAGGACATTTGGTGAAGAATTGCCCGAAAAAGAGAAAGAAGAATTCTTCGGCAACTTCATCTACAGAGCGAACTCAACGGATTCAAAAGACATATCAAGTCAAAGGAGTTCACTCAACCCACCAAAGGTCCGAGCCGCAACATCAATCATTCAAGTGGATCACTGCACGGCAAAGACCTAAGGTGGACCAACAGTCAAAGCTACCAACCCCCGGGCACAACGAATCAAGACAACCCAAAATCCAGCGATTTTGGATTCGGAAAGGTGATATCTTTCCTTGTCTTAAGTTCTAAATAGCTTATGACTGTGTGTAATGCTTTGATTGGTTTTCCCTTCATATTTTTCTTAATCTCTGCATTACATGTTTTTCAATGCTCTTTGTTTTTATACTTTGTTCTTGAACAAAAGGGTTTCTAACGAACAAGTGCATTGAATAAAAAGGGGCTTCACGTTCATTCACTCCAAATTAATTTTTCTTGGATTATCAACTTGACTCCATATTCATAATCTTGAAGACACTTCATTTAAAGGAGTTGTTTAATTGAGCATTGGCTAAATTGACTTTAATTGCATCCTTTCACGCATTTAGAAATTTATTATGCTTTTGATATCATAATATTTCAATGTTGCAATGATCATTTATGTTAATTAATTCATCTTTTAAGTGATCAAAGTCAATTTCTCTCTCAATGATCTCTTGGTATAGTCATTATCATATTTGATTGCTTAGTCGAGTATGAATTGCGAGATCAATCTTTGGTTGAATACCTTATATATTAAATAATTGATAGCCAATTGAGGGGGAGTCAATGAATGTAAAATGCTCAAAAGATGTGGAAAGAGTTACATCCCAATGAGGAGTGTGAAAACTACCACCACATGGAGGAAAAGAAAAAGAAAAAGATACTCCATGAATGCAAAGCAAATTTTTGTTTCAAAAATGTTGATGAAATGCATAATGAAATACTTGACTCAGTCATATTTCATGGTTGGTATAAGGTGGGATTTTTGTTAAAAGATGCTCGAAGAGCCACTCCTTCAACAGATTGTCTAGATATATTATCTAACTTATCTGGGATTTCAAACATCTATTGATCTTTGTACTTCATTTTCTTTACCAAAATTGATGATTTGATAAAGGCATTACTCATAAGATCAGGTTAGATGTAATTGAAAGTGTTCAACTTTAAGAGTTTTAATTTCCATAAATTTTCGTTTCATTTTTGAGTATTTTTGATAGATTTGGTATAATCTATTTCTTGTTGCATGAAACGATGACTTTTGTTTAAAGTTGATACGCTAAAGTGCTTACATACTCTTTCTGATTATTATTTTTCTAAATTATTCTAATGAAAGAAATTTGGATTGAATGACATCTATGCAAATTCTTTGTTCTTCAAAGCACTTAAATGGTTTTCTTGATGGAATACAAATCGGTATTTGAAAAGATTTCAAAATTTGGATTTGTTTCAAGAAATTTTTGCTTTTTGGCTCTGTTGTTCCGGTACCTGCTTTTTAGTACCTGAAAATCCAATCCGGATTAGAAAATCCAATCCGGATCCCGAATGTGAATTTTTCTGGTTTTTCACTGGCGTACCGGTACTACTCTTTTAGTACCGGAACTACTTTACGGATCCGGATTACCCCCTGTTTTACAATCCGGAACCCGAACGAAGGTTTTTCAGTTTTTTACACTACGTACCGGTACGCGACTCCTTGTACCGGTACGCGGACTGGAATTCTTTATATTCCGAAACAACAATGTTTTTATTTCATCTCTCCCACTTCAAAACCCTCCCTCTCTCTCTCTAAAACATCTCTAAGGGGTTTTTCCTCAAGATCAAGTGATTTGTTGCACTCATTTGTAAGTTTCTACTTAGATCTTGGTTTCTCTAACTTCAAAACCCTAGTTTTTAGGTTTTGATGTTTTATTTTGGTTTTTTTTGAGTTGATCCTTACTCCAAATGAAATCTCTTGCTTAAATCACTCTTAATTCATGTTTAGAACATAAATGGTTGTTCTCTATGCGATTAGATTCATGTTTCCATGCTTATTTGCTTGAATCTAACATTTTCATGTGTTCTTAACATAGAAAAAATTGAGAATTAGGGCTTTTTGATGTAAATGAATTTTGAATGATGAATCATCACTTGTGACATGTTTAGAATGTTTCTTAGACATGTTTAAGCCTTTCTATAAGATCAAATCATAGTGCATTGTGTTCTTTGTAGGAAATGGCATGTTCATGGCTTCTTGCACTAGTGATCTTAATGGCCACTGGAAGTGGACGTGGTCGTGGTTCTGGAAAGAAGAAGGCTACCAAACGATCACGCAACGAGGATTCAACTAGCTCAGATTCTGAAAATTCCTCAGAATATGAAGAAGAAACAGTTCAAGGAAAGGGAAAAGCACCTATGGCTCCACGGAAAAAGAAGGGTGCGGATTCTCCTCCGCGTAGAAGTACCGGTGGACCGGTAATACGCGACCGCTCTCAACGGAGATCTAATGTTGATGAAAGTGAACTGCATGTGAGTGCAAAACGCCGTGCTAGATTTGCAAACCGCACATGCATTGGAGAGCGACACGTGAACTTTAATGAGCTATGTCGTGAGGTGCCAGACTTTGCAAGGATTTTGGAACGAAGCCATATTCGGCCACTTGGCAGCGTTCAACCTAAGATGGGTTTTTGTGTGGAGATCATCAGGGAATTCTACATGCAAGGTAACATACTTCAAAAAGATCATGACACCGGGGCCTTCGTCTTTGAAACAACAGTTAGAGGCGTCAAGTTTGACATTACTCCAGCAGTAATTGGTGCAAACCTTGGATTAGCTGTTGACACTACTGGTCTTTATTATACTGATGGAAACTTCCTACATGATACCCATTGGGATATGGTTGTGGACTCTATTTGCAAGACAGGGACGCACACGAACAGATCATATGTTGAATCAAAGGACCTAAAACCAGAGTATCATATTTTGTCCTTAATCGTATGCTACAACCTATTGCCCACACTGGGGACCAAAAGGATTCGATGGGATCGATTGTTACTTCTCTTTCTCCTTGGTCACCCGGAAAGTGCAAATGGAATTAACACCAACATTCCATTTCTCATTTGGCAGCAGATGGTGCATGTCATTGAAGGATCTAGACAACGTGACCTTCTACCGTATCCGATCTTGATTACGCGTATTCTGGAAGATCACGGAGTGGACATTACTTGTGCCAAATATGATTATGGCTTGGGGGCAATTGATGGAATCACTTTAGCCAAGTCAATTAGCACTTTGAAGACTTTTGGGCATACAAAAGCCTATGCAAGTGAAGCGACAGTGAGTGCACCACCTCGTCAAGAATCTCCTGAACCAGATGAGGTTGTAACTCTTCAAACCCTGCATCGGGATGTTCGTTCACTAAAGAAAAGGATGGAGCAAAGGATGGAGCGAGGCTTCAAGAAACTTGAGGATAGCTTAAAGAAAATCTTCGATATCCTTGGATGCAAACATGATGATGTGGTCACTGGAGCAACTGCACCGAGTACATCTCACGGACCTACATCACATGAGGACGATGAAGATTCAGATCAGGATGAGTGATCTCTTTACCTTCTTGTTTTTGCTTTTTAGTTTCTTTTCACTTTGTGTTGAACAAGAACTCTAATGGGCATGTAACTAAGAACTTATCCTTCTAGTATGTTCTCTTTTTGTTTCTATTAACTGTTTGACAATTTGTGACAAAAAGGGGGAGAACGGAAATGATCGTAGGGGGAGAACACGATCACAAAGGGGGAGAACATGGAGAACATGTTGGAGATGCTCAAAATAGGGGGAGACATTGAAAGAGCCGAAAAACAAAAGAACCAAAAGGAAGACGGATCAAATGTAGGATTTTAATTTCTAACGACTAACATTTGATTGTGTTTGGAGTTTTGTTTTTGCAGGAATTACATCACTTTAAGACTCCAAGTCCTAAGTCATAGAGTTTGTTCTAGGACTGTTTGGTTCAAATGTATTTTGTATTTATTGGATCTTTCACGCAAAGAAAATCAATGTTCTGGTGATGACATTGAATTTCGATCTTTTGGTTTAAGATGAGTGACTTGAGAGTTTTTATGTATTTTTGGGTTTTGTCACGAAATTGCCAAAGGGGGAGATTGTTACGGCTTTTTGGTGTTGGCACATTTCGTGAGTCAAGTCAGTAAGTTGAGTCGGAGTCTTAAAGGGATCAATTTGTCAAATCAGCCTTCGAAGACTCGTTGAAGATTCAACATGAGCCCAAGTCAACTCTCAGGTATGATTAAATATAGCTCATGGTGATTAAAGTTCATTTATAATCATTGGAAACAGAAAATTAATGAAAACCGGTTTAGACTTGGTTTTAGGAACTTGGTTTTAACTTATAACTTGTTTTAAGTTTGGACTCCGGTACTGGGTTTGTTTTGGATAAAGTTTATCTTGGAAAAATCAGTTTTTACATTGCGTACCGGAACCACACTTGAAGTTCCTCTAACCCGACACAGAATTTTCTGTAAATTGCATTGCGTACCGGAACACGGACTCGCGTACCGGAACACAATAGAAAAATCTGTGTTTTGCACCATTGCGTACCGGAACACGATATTTGGTACCGGTACACAATGCCCTCTCGGGAAAAGTTTCCTAAACCGACTCTAATATGTTTCCAAGGGCTATAAATAGACATTTAGGGTTTCTCAAGAACGTGGGTTCAATACCGATCAATTTATAAAACACTTGAGAGCAACCCTAGAGGCTAGGTTTTTATCGTTCTTCTTTATAGCCTCTTTTAGGTCAATTCGACGGTTCTTCCAAGATCTTTCTTTTGTCGAATTGATCTAATCTTTGCTTAGAGATTTTTCCCATGGATCTTCATTGATAATCTAAGCAAAGGATCACCATCGAAGCCAATATTCTTACCGGCTGAGTTTGCGTCGTGGATTCGACGTGGCACCGTGGATTCGGTGTGTTGAAGGCGTTTCGTGGATTCGAAACGTGTGCTCGTGGATTCGAGTGGCGTTCGTGGATTCGAACGTGTGCAGTGGACGTGCAAACGGTGGAGCGCAAGGTCCGAAGAAATTGAAGGAGGGGTTGAATCCGTGGAGACGGTAATCACCTTGTTATTCTTCGTTTCTTAGTGGATTGTTATTGCGTGGACATCCAACCGGTCAGCGCAAGGTCCGAAGAACTTGAAGGAGGGGTCGAGTCCGTGGAGTCGGTAATCACCTTGTTATTCTTCAATTCTTAGTGGATTGTTATTGCGTGTTGGTCCCGTGGTTTTTCTCCTGGATTGGAGTTTCCACGTAAATCTCGGTGTGTTGATTTTTATTTCCGCATTGATTTTTATTTTTGCACTGAGATTGGTTTTTATAATATTACACCTATTCACCCCCCTCTAGGTGTTTGATAGTACCTATTTAGATCCTTGTGGATCCTAAATAACTCTACAATTGGTATCAGAGCGGGTTTTAGGTTTATCTATCATAATGGGTGAAAGTGGTAATATTTTTAGACCTCCTCTTTTTGATGGGACCAATTATGCATATTGGAAAATGCGGATGAGAGCTTTTCTCATCTCTATTGATGAGCGGGTATGGCAAACCGTTGAATACGGTTGGGTGCATCCTGTTGAGGAAGTAGGAAATTCTACTACCCCAAAACCTCGCTCAAGATGGTCTAAAGAGGAAATCGAAAGATCTTCTTACAATGGGAAAGGTATGAACGCTCTTTTTAATTCTCTTTCCTCGACTGAATTTTCGAGAATTTCCGCGTGTGAAACCGCGAAGGAAATTTGGGATATTCTCAAAATTACACATGAGGGTACTAATCTTGTAAAAATTCAAAAGCTCCAGATGCTTACTAGTCAATTTGACTCTATTCATATGGAAGAGCATGAATTGTTTACAGATTATTACACTAGACTTCAAGATGTAATTAATACATGTGCTAATTTGGGAGAAAAGATCCCGGAGTCGAAAATTGTAAGAAAGATTCTTCGGACTCTTCCGGAACGGTTTAGGGCAAAGGTTACCGCCATTGAAACCGTTAGTCATCCGGATGAGATGAGTGTAGAGGAATTAGTAGGTGCTTTGCAAACTTATGAGATGACTTTTCCTACTAATCAAAATTCTTCCAAGTCTTCTTCTAAGCTTACAGGTATTGCATTCAAATCAACAAAGGAAGAAGATGACGAATCGAGTTCCGACGATGAAATCTCTTTTGCCGATTTTGAAGAACAACTGGCGCGGATCACAAAGAAATTTCGTCGGAAATTTTGGAAGAATCGAACCGATGGATCTTCATCCACGAAACCATCTAAAGGATCATCGGGTTCTAAATCCTCTAAACTCAAAGGCGTTGCAAAACCTTCTAAAGAAAAAGAAAACGATGATTTCGAAGGGGAAATCCGATGCTATCGATGTAGAGGCTACGGCCATATTTCAACGGATTGTCCTTCTAAGAAATCATACAAAAAGAAGGCTTTGCAAGCAAATACTTGGGACGATTCTAGTTACGATGAATCGACCTCAAGTGAAGAGGAAAAAGAAAAAATTGTTGCTTCTCATGCCTCTCAAATTCCCTCTTCTAAATTGTGCTTATCATCTTTAGTCACTGACTCTATTCCTTTGATTTTGCATGAAACATCAACATCCGGAGGAGAGTCATCAAGTGAGGGGGAGTCGGACGAAGAAGAACTCATTGAGGCATACCAACAACTTCTTGCGGAATCAAAGAAGGTGGCCAAACTTAACAAGAAGTTGAGGAAGCAACGACAAGAAGTTCAAGACGAGAATCAAGCTTTAAAGATCAAACTTCATGATCTCGAGGAGGAACATGGACGGGTTTTAGACAACAATAGAATCCTCCAAGAAAAGCTAAACCAATCGGAGACAAACGCTAAATCATATATGGACAAGGTTGGTTTTCTTGAAAAGCAGTTTGAAGAAATTCATGTCACCAACCAAGCTTTGACCAAGCAAGTTCATCAACTTAAATCCGACATACAAAGGCTTTCAACCGGTTCCAAGAAACTTAATTGTATGTCCGGATTAGGTCAAGCAAGCAAGGTTGGTTTGGGATTTAAAAAGGACCAAACTTCACATGCTTCAAGTTCCACAATAAAATCGAAAGGAAGGACATGTCACCTTTGTGGACTTGAAGGACATTTGGTGAAGAATTGCCCGAAAAAGAGAAAGAAGAATTCTTCGGCAACTTCATCTACAGAGCGAACTCAACGGATTCAAAAGACATATCAAGTCAAAGGAGTTCACTCAACCCACCAAAGGTCCGAGCCGCAACATCAATCTTTCAAGTGGATCACTGCACGGCAAAGACCTAAGGTGGACCAACAGTCAAAGCTACCAACCCCCGGGCACAACGAATCAAGACAACCCAAAATCCAGCGATTTTGGATTCGGAAAGGTGATATCTTTCCTTGTCTTAAGTTCTAAATAGCTTATGACTGTGTGTAATGCTTTGATTGGTTTTCCCTTCATATTTTTCTTAATCTCTGCATTACATGTTTTTCGATGCTCTTTGTTTTTATACTTTGTTCTTGAACAAAAGGGTTTCTAACGAACAAGTGCATTGAATAAAAAGGGGCTTCACGTTCATTCACTCCAAATTAAATTTTTCTTGGATTATCAACTTGACTCCATATTCATAATCTTGAAGACACTTCATTTAAAGGAGTTGTTTAATTGAGCATTGGCTAAATTGACTTTAATTGCATCCTTTCACGCATTTAGAAATTTATTATGCTTTTGATATCATAATATTTCAATGTTGCAATGATCATTTATGTTAATTAATTCATCTTTTAAGTGATCAAAGTCAATTTCTCTCTCAATGATCTCTTGGTATAGTCATTATCATATTTGATTGCTTAGTCGAGTATGAATTGCGAGATCAATCTTTGGTTGAATACCTTATATATTAAATAATTGATAGCCAATTGAGGGGGAGTCAATGAAATGTAAATATGCTCAAAAGATGTGGAAAGAGTTACATCCCAATGAGGAGTGTGAAAACTACCACCACATGGAGGAAAAGAAAAAGAAAAAGATACTCCATGAATGCAAAGCAAATTTTTGTTTCAAAAATGTTGATGAAATGCATAATGAAATATTTGACTCAGTCATATTTCATGGTTGGTATAAGGTGGGATTTTTGTTAAAAGATGCTCGAAGAGCCACTCCTTCAATAGATTGTCTAGATATATTATCTAACTTATCGGGGATTTCAAACATCTATTGATCTTTGTACTTCATTTTCTTTACCAAAATTGATGATTTGATAAAGGCATTACTCATAAGATCAGGTTAGATGTAATTGAAAGTGTTCAACTTTAAGAGTTTTAATTTCCATCAATTTTCGTTTCATTTTTGAGTATTTGTGATAGATTTGGTATAATCTATTTCTTGTTGCATGAAACGATGACTTTTGTTTAAAGTTGATACGCTAAAGTGCTTACATACTCTTTCTGATTATTATTTTTCTAAATTATTCTAATGAAAGAAATTTGGATTGAATGACATCTATGCAAATTCTTTGTTCTTCAAAGCACTTAAATGGTTTTCTTGATGGAATACAAATCGGTATTTGAAAAGATTTCAAAATTTGGATTTGTTTCAAGAAATTTTTGCTTTTTGGCTCTGTTGTTCCGGTACCTGCTTTTTAGTACCTGAAAATCCAATCCGGATTAGAAAATCCAATCCGGATCCCGAATGTGAATTTTTCTGGTTTTTCACTGGCGTACCGGTACTACTCTTTTAGTACCGGAACTACTTTACGGATCCGGATTACCCCCTGTTTTACAATCCGGAACCCGAACGAAGGTTTTTCAGTTTTTTACACTACGTACCGGTACGCGACTCCTTGTACCGGTACGCGGACTGGAATTCTTTATATTCCGAAACAACAATGTTTTTATTTCATCTCTCCCACTTCAAAACACCATTTTGACCGTTTTCGCGCGCTGTTCCGGTGTGAACAGTACCCATAGTGCCAGAAAAATTAAGTAAATACACCATTTTGACCGTTTTCGCGCGCTGAGTCCGAATCCGATGTCCGTTTTGCCAAATTCTCATCCGAAATTTTGCCGAAAGCTCCCGAAAAATTCCATTTACTCCGATTTTCGCGCAGAGTCTATATTAAATGTCCAATTTCGATTCTACAAGCTCTGTTTCACCGAATAAGCTCCACAGTCACTGTTGTTTTAATGTTGCACAGTTCCTGCGGGAGTCCGGATCATCACAGCAGGAGTCCGGGCAGGGTCAGCAGAGTGAGGTGCAGGAGCTACAGGCACAGATGGCCCAGATGGCAGAGGTTGTTAGGCGTCAGGAGGAGGCCATGAGTCGGCTGACACAGTTGTTAGAGAAGAGGGTGCAGCCAGCTGTAGCACCCCCGGAGAGTTCTCCCGTGCCATCTTCCCCTGCTGTGGCTCCCCCAGCTGTACCAGTGACCCCGGCATCCCCTATCGCTCAGGGCACTGGGGGACAGCCCTCTGGATTGACGGGACCACTGACCCCGGCTGAGCAGCGGGAGATGGTAGACTTACTGATGAGGTTCCGCCAGTTTGACCCGCCCCGTTTCTCGGGGCAGAGCGCCGAGCCGTGGGAGGCAGAGTCGTGGATCACGGCGATGGAGCGACGCTTTGAGACGCTGTTCATTGAGGAGCGGTACCAGGTGTTATTGGCGACGAACTTTTTGGAGCGCAACGCCGAGGCTTGGTGGCGGCATGTGCGACCGGCTGGTCCGCCTGGGGCTCATCTCTTGTCCTGGGCGGAGTTCCGCAGTCTTCTTCTTGGGGCATTCTTCCCAGAGAGCGTCCGGCAGAGGCTGGAGGAGCGGTTGAAGAACCTACGACAGGGCGATCGTCCAGTGCAGGAGTATATTGTGGATTTCAATCAGTTGCTGGCATGTGTACCACACGTAGCTCGAGATGAGGCGCACAGGATCTACATGTTCGAGCGAGGGTTGTGCCGGGAGATCTTTCAGCTAGTTCGCTCGCGCAGGTTGCAGACCTTGGAGGCCTCGATGGAGCAGGCGCTCTATGTAGAGTGCGGGGAGGTAGTGATGGATGAAGTATCTCCAGCTCCCGAAGTGATCCCGGGGGCGAAGCGACCAGCACCGGAGGCTGGGGGACAGACGAGTTCGTGGAGGCCGCCACGACCGCCTCAGCCACAGTCTTCTGGCCAGGGACGGTCTGAGCGGCGAGGGCCTGGAGGATCCCAGAGGCCCCAGCAGCAGCAGCAGCGGAGATCGCAGTCATCGCAGCGTGGATCGCAGCGGCAGTCTCAGCGACAGCGACAGTCCCACCAGCAGCAGCAGCAGTCACGACAGTCACGGGCCCCCGGCAGTTGTATTTTCTGTAGAGGTCAGCATCTTCCGGGCACCTGCGACCAGCGGTGGGGTCGTTGTTACGGATGTGGACAGCCCGGGCACATTCGAGCTTCGTGCCCCTTTTCGACCCCTGCCGCCCCTTCTTCAGCATCTGCCCCATCATCATCGCAGCAGCGGTCGACGGCTCAGCGGCCTTATGCTCCAGCGAGCAGGCCCTCTTCTTCCCATCCCACAGATTATCGCCCTCCAGCTCAGAGTGGGCGAGTGTATGCTGCACAGGTAGAGGATTCTTCAGCAGCGGATCATGTGGTGGCAGGTATCACCTTACTCTCTGGCATTAGGACTCGTACTTTATTTGATTCTGGAGCATCGCATTCTTTCATTAGTAGATCTTTTGCATCATTACATGGGTTAGAGGTAGGACTTTTGCCACGTGCACGAGAGGTTCAGATTCCCGATCACACTTTGCATGTGGAGGAGTGTTGTTAGTCCTGCCCGATGCAGATCGAGTCCTGGATTATGCCAGCAGACCTGTTGGTCTTGAGACAGCTGAGGGACTTTGATGTGGTTCTCGGGATGGACTGGCTGGCTCGGTATTTTGCGACTATTGATTGTGCCGAGAGGATTGTCACCTTTAGAGAGCCAGGCCAGGAGGTGTTCGTGTACTGGGGATGTCAGAGCGCTTTCTTTGCCTCTATAGTTTCGACTTCCCGAGCGAGGCGGATGATTCATCGAGGATGTGTAGCCTTTTTGGCTAGTGTTGTTGAGGGGCCTACGGCGGCACCGGGACTCGGGGATATCCCTATCGTCCGCGAGTTTTCGGATGTGTTTCCACCTGAGCTGACTAGTATGCCGCCTGACAGGGAGATTGAGTTTGTGATTGACGTAGTTCCCGGAACTGCGCCAATCTCTAAGGCTCCTTATTAGATGGCACCGGCTGAGCTGAGAGAGCTTAAGGCACAGTTGCAAGATTTGATGGATAAGGATTTTATTAGACCCAGTGTGTCGCCCTGGGGAGCGCCGGTGCTATTTGTGAAGAAGAAAGATGGGTCACTTAGACTGTGTGTGGACTATAGGGAGCTGAATAAAGTGACCATCAAGAACAAGTACCCTCTGCCGCGCATCGACGATCTCTTTGATCAGCTGCAAGGGTCTTGTGTATTTTCCAAGATTGATCTACAGTCTGGTTACCACCAATTAAAGGTGAAGGCCGAGGATATTCCTAAGACTGCTTTCAGATCACGGTACGGGCATTATGAGTTTACAGTTATGCCGTTTGGATTGACTAATGCCCCTGCCGCCTTTATGGACTTGATGAACAGGATATTTCGGCCATTCCTGGATCGATTTGTGGTGGTGTTCATAGATGATATCCTGGTTTACTCCCGGAGCGAGGCCGAGCATGCGGAGCACTTGAGGACTGTGCTACAACTTCTACGGGAGAAGAAGTTGTACGCCAAGCTGGCGAAGTGCGAGTTTTGGCTTCGGGAGGTAGCTTTCTTGGGCCATGTGATTTCCGCCGCCGGGGTAGCTGTAGACCCGGCGAAGATTGAGGCAGTTCGAGGTTGGCCCCGACCGACGACTATATCTGAGGTACGCAGCTTCATGGGATTAGCTGGTTATTATCGTCGATTTGTGGAAGGCTTTGCGAAGCTTTCCACACCCCTCACTCGGTTGACGCGTAAAGGGGTTAAGTTTATCTGGAGCGAGGACTGCCAGAAGAGCTTCGAGGAGCTGAAGGACAGACTGGTGACTGCTCCTATCCTTTCCCTCCCTGTTATGGGGAAAGGATACGTGATCTACAGTGACGCATCACACAGTGGACTCGGTTGCGTGTTGATGCAGGATGGGAGGGTAATTGCTTATGCATCGAGACAGCTCAAGAATTACGAGAAGAATTATCCTACCCATGATTTGGAGCTCGCTGCCGTGGTGTTTGCACTGAAGCTTTGGCGCCATTACCTGTACGGAGAGCATTGTGAGATCTACACCGACCACAAGAGCTTAAAGTACCTGTTCACTCAGAAGGAGCTGAACTTGAGGCAGCGCAGGTGGTTAGAGCTGCTAAAGGATTATGATGTGGACATTCTTTACCACCCAGGTAAGGCTAATGTGGTCGCGGATGCATTGAGCAGGAGAGCAGTACAGAGTTTGTCTATGATGATCACGGACCAGGCGCCACTATTAGAGGAGATGAGACGGCTCGAGATAGAGGTTGTGTCCCCTGGGGTCTCTGCTAGACTGACGTCATTAGTCGTGCAGCCCACTCTGCTGGACAGGATCAGGGAGAAACAGAGTGAGGACCCCTACTTGACCAGGATTCGAGATCAGATTCCGAGTGATCCGTCAGGGGACTTTTCAGTTGATGCTGCGGGAGTACTGAGGTACAGGGACCGAGCATGTGTGCCAGTGGATGCTGAGATCAGAGAGCAGATATTGAGAGAGGCCCATTATACACCTTATACCCTTCATCCTGGGGGGACTAAGATGTATAAGGACCTCAAGGCACACTTTTGGTGGAATGGCATGAAGAGGGATATCGGGAGATTTGTGGCCCAGTGTTTGACTTGTCAGCAAGTAAAAGCTGAGCATCGAGTGCCAGCTGGCAAGTTACAAAGTCTCCCAATCCCTGAGTGGAAATGGGACCACATTACGATGGACTTTGTGGTCGGATTGCCGAGGGCACAGGGCGGAGCAGACGCTATCTGGGTAGTTGTGGATCGACTTACCAAGTCAGCGCACTTCTTGCCTATGCAGACTACTTGGCCACTCGAGCGACTAGCCCAGTTATACCTTGATGAGATTGTGAGATTGCATGGAGTACCCGCCTCCATTGTGTCAGATAGAGATCCGAGGTTTGCCTCGCGTTTTTGGGGGAGTTTGCAGACTGCGATGGGGACTCAGCTCAGATTCAGTACAGCTTTTCATCCACAGACTGATGGGCAGTCAGAGCGGACCATACAGATCTTGGAGGACATGCTGAGGGCTTGCGTCTTGGATTTCGGCGGAGGTTGGATTCGGCACTTATCCTTGGTTGAGTTTGCGTACAACAACAGCTTTCAAGCGAGCATACAGATGGCTCCGTTTGAAGCGTTGTATGGACGCAAGTGCCGATCACCACTTTATTGGAGTGACGTAGGCGAGAGACGGACCTTGGGGCCAGATATACTGCTGGAGGCAGAGGAGAAGGTCCGGGTGATTCGACAGCATCTTCAGACCGCTCAGAGCCGACAGAGGAGCTATGCTGATGTCCGGCGACGAGACTTGGAGTTTCAGGTTGGAGATCATGTATTTCTGAAAGTCTCACCGTCCAAGGGGATTAGGAGGTTCGGCATTCGCGGGAAACTCAGCCCCCGATACATTAGACCCTTTGAGGTGTTGGAGCGTATCGGACCAGTTGCTTATCGACTTGCACTTCCCCCGAGACTTGCTGGTGTCCATGATGTTCTTCATGTTTCCACTCTGAGGAGGTACGTCTTCGACCCGTCGCACGTCATCGACTTTGCGCCCCTCGAGATCAGCGAGGATTTGAGATATGAGGAGCGCCCACTGCGGATTCTTGATCGGGAGGTGAAAGAACTGCGCAATCGGACCATCCCCTATGTGAAGATCCTCTGGAGCCATCATGATGAGCGTGAGGCGACGTGGGAGCTCGAGTCAGAGATGATGGACGCCTACCCCTACCAATTCGAGGCTCAGGTTTGAGGTATGATTTTCGTTTCGAGGACGAAACTTTTTTTAGTGGGGGAGGATGTAGTGTCCCAGGTTCCCCTGTGGTTTTTCCCCTATTTCGGGGTGTGGAACACCTATTGTTGGTGTGTTGGGCCCCAACATGTCAAAGTGATGTGTTGTTTGGACTCAGAGAGGATTTGGGGGCAAGCCTGACCTTCGGCTGCCTTTGCCAAATTTTAGGAGTGGAATCAGGCTGAACGGAGGCCGTATTTGGATTCAGCGCGGAAAAATGCTTGAAAACGGCTATTTATTTGTATTTTTCGGAGTCCGGATGCCCAAAAAGGGACCCCCCGAAGTTTTCTGCGCAAAATGGTGCATGGGGGGAGCCGTGGACCACCCCGGGACACGTGGCAGCTTCCTATTGGGCCAGCGCGCCACTCTCGGTCCACGGGATGGGCCGCCGGTGCACGGTGGACCGGCGGGCCACGTGGCGGGCTTCCGTTGGACCGGCACAGCACGCGCGGCGCATGGAGCAAGCGCGGGCAGGTCGGGCAGGCTGGGGCTGCGGCGCGGCGCACGGTGCACCGGGGCGCGCCACGTGGCGGCCCTGGGTTGGCGGGCGTACGTGCGCACGGCACACCCGCAGGCGCGCGCCTGCGGCCGTACGCGCACGCGCTGCAGGCGTGCAAGCGGCGCGCAGCGGCCGCCGGCGGGCGTGTCGGGCGTGTCGGGCGGGAAATGGCGGGACACGTGGCGCCACGCCATAGGCGGGCGCCACCTACCCCGCCGCCCCCGCAGGGGGCACGTGGCCGCGCCCGGTTCGCCGGGCGCGCTGTCCCCTGTGCGGGGGACACGTGTCGGACGCCCAAGTGGGTCGGACCAAAATTCGGTCCGACCGGGATCCCGTGCGGGATAGGCCGCAAGTTGGGCCGAGTTACTGTGCGGGCCCGAAAGAACCGGGCGCCCGAATCTGGGATTTATTGGTCATTTTTTGAAATGTTTTTAGTGGGCCTATAAATAGGCCCCCTCCCCTCCTTTTTTCTGCTTTTTTCGAGAGTTAGAGAGAGAAGGAGAGGGAGTGCACTGTACCAAAGTTGTTCCTCACTGTGTTTTCTACCTCGTGGTACGTTCCCAGATTTTCTGGAAGATCGACAGCGGCGATCCGGATTTTACAGTGTGCCTCGGTTTTCCCCCATTTTCGGCCTGTTATCGTCGCATTTCAGTCCAAGGAGTCCCCTGCGCAGTACAGGAGTCCTTTTTCGACGATTTCTTCGCCGGTGTGTTCCTGAGAGGTAGGGCTTCGTTTTTTGTGTTGATGATTTTTCTCGATTCCGCAAGTTTGGCACGGTTCCCGAGGTGATTTGACCCCCTATTTTGCTGTTTGGGCTTTTGGACAGCGGCGACTTCGACGAATTGTTTCTCAGCGTAGGAATATCATATCGAGGCGATTCAAGAGTCGATTTTGGGCTACATTTCGCGAGGAACCCAACCGTGATTTTTCTAGGATTTTAGGAGCTCCGGACAGAGGTGAAATTCCTCGTTTTCCGTGCTGATTTTAAAAACAACAAAAGCTGTTTTGGGATTTGTTGTTTTTACACCGTGTACACTTGTGTGTTGTTGTAGGATACTGTTTCAGCTGACGGTGTGCTTAGAGGACAGCGGGTATTTTCTTGGAGTGTTGTGCATGCTTTTCGAGGTGGGTGGTTGCGTTTTCCTCTTTGTTGACTCGCGCACTAGGAGTAGTAGAGTTTCCCAATATTAAATGTGACAGTTAACTCGGGATATTTGAACCTATTGCGTTGGCCCCCCTAAATTAATTAATAGCTTCTATATGATAAATCTGGGATAATAAAGTTGGACAATTGCTAAATCGTAAACCGCATGCAAATAAGTAACCCAATAATGTTTTAAAATGATTCTTCACATGAAACTTTAGTCACTTTTTAAATGCTTTTAAAAAGAACACTTGCATGCTTATTTGGACAACTGGTTAGGCCACTATTTTACTGCAGCACTATATTATGGGATTTGACTTAGGAGAAAACATAGTTTATTGTTATTCTTCTCTATCGATGCATGATGCTCGAGTCTGATCGGGATTTTGAGATAGTATTGTCTAGGATAGTTTGGACTTGTCTTAAGGGATTGTGGGGCATAGTGGCAACCGCGGATGTTAGGCGGTTGACCAGATGTTTTTACCTTATTAGATTGGGGGTTATGGGTTCAGCGGTGACCACGAATTTTGGGCGGTTGACCGGATGTTATTATCACATCAGATTGGGGATCGGGGTTGCATTAGTGGATGGAGTATTCCCACTTTGATCATGGTCATGATCCAGTCCTGCTATTGTGAGACATTGGTTACAGAGATGTTGATACAGAGATACTTTACTCGTGTGGGTCGCTCCCCTCGAGTGCCACTCCGGAGTAGGCTTTAGACCGTGTTGGGTTCCGGTCATTCAGACAGTGGATATACTGAGTTCATGAGATTGATGACAGAGCAGGCAGTGCCAGTTTTTATTGGTGTCTAGATTGGGTTTCTTTGGGCTGTTAGCTTCATTGTTGCATGCATACAGTTATCTTTGGCACTGCATATTAGGGGCATTGTAGTAGCATTCCTTTCTCAGCAGCCTTTATAGCTTACTACTGTTTCCTCATTTTGCCTCTTTATTCCTAGTGGGTGCGTCAGCATTTGAGGTTTTTACCCACTAGGGGAGGCTACTGGTTTATCTAGTAGTTCTCACCCCCATTATTGTTTCTTGTCCTTTTTCCCCCCTTTGTTTTGCAGAGTCGACTGTGGGAGCTGCTGGGCCTTCAGCGGCAGATCGAGGTAAGAGGATCGCCGACTAGCTAGATCATCTACCCCGAGCGAGAGATTAGCTAGACTTTTACTGTACTCCCTTTTGTATCTAAGACTACAGTAGTTTACTTTTGGGTCTGGCTTTGGCCAGCTGGTTGTATATTTATGGTGAGCTGGGAGTTTATTGTACTTTTTTTTCAGCTTTTACTTTATTTCAGTCTGGAGATTACTTGTAGATCTTTCAGTTCAGCTCTGTTTGTGCTCTTTTATTGTATATTATATATCTGAGCAGGTTACCAGCGCTTCGTGTACATGGAAAATTCTGTGTGCATGGCGGATCTGTTGGCGAGCCCGGGTTCTGGTCTACACCCGGGGCGTGACACGGCCCACTACTCAAGCGAGGAAAAACTTTAAGTCCAGGAAAAAGAAATGCAAGAGATGGAAACTAGAACATAAAAGAATCTAGCCCAAGTGAGAGTTTTCTAGTAGTCTGGTTTAATACATGCAATCATATGACAGGGTGCTAGTCAAAGTCCAATAACTCTATAAATATCAATAGTAGCACCTTTTCTAGTATGCTAAAATCTACAATAATAGAATTAGAAGGAAGTCCACAGACTTGGAGGAAAATTCAACCCACCTCGG
Source organism: Tillandsia fasciculata (assembly GCA_029168755.2). NCBI lineage: Eukaryota > Viridiplantae > Streptophyta > Magnoliopsida > Poales > Bromeliaceae > Tillandsia > Tillandsia fasciculata. The sequence continues at coordinate 2,200,136 of CM054946.1, read as the reverse complement.
TTTGCCTCAAATTGCTTGTAGACACTTGCAACTGGGTTCCCGCAGCAAACGGTACACTTCGAAAAGTCCGGCGGTAAACTGCGTGGCAAACGACACCTCCAACAATGGTCCCTAACAGAAAAAAAGGCACAGAGTTCAAAGACAAAGACTCTGACAGCAAAACCCAACAACTGTGCAGAAAAACATCACAAAACATGAGGCGAAACCTGCCTTAATGTTGGCGCGTCGTCAAATATGCACACGCACGTCCGCCCGGCTCCAAAGAACACCTCGCGCGTGCTCCATGGCACAAACGGCGCGCGCCACGGCACCACAAGATCACCCCCACGCGTCCTCTTCCTCCTCCAAGCACCCACGAATGGAGCAAAAGAGAAAAAGGAAGAAAAAGGGGACGTTTTGGGCTTTACGCCAAGATTCGGGGGCTCGAATTCCACATTTGGGCACTCGAAATCTCCCTTCGGGCGCGCTACAGCAACCCACACAGGACCACACTCCCGCACAGCCAATCCGAGGCCGACGCGTGGCGGTACTGGCGCCCCACGCGTCAATGCGAGCCGCGTCGCGCGGCGTGCCGCACGAGCGGAACCAACGGGGCACCGCCACGTGGCCACACCCACGCGCGCCCATGTCCCGCGCCTGCGTCCTCGGCCGCAGCGCCCACTGCAACCTCGCCACGTGGCGCCTACCCACCTGCTCCCGCGCTGTAACCCCCCGCGCGTCAACGCCTCGGCCGCCGCGCCCAACCCGGCGCCGCCCACGCCCCGCGCTAGCGCCCACTCCGCGGCCAATCCCCGCATGACACGTGGTGTTGCGCTGCTTCGCTGCTCCCGGTGCACGCAAGTGGGCCGTGAGCCGACCCGCGACCGAAATGAGCCCGTTAGCCTATTTTCACCCGAAAATAGCCAATTTTGACTGTTTTCGCGCGCTGAGTCCGTTTTTGACGTCCATTTGACGCACAACGCACTCGATGCACAAAAAATAGATGTTTTCTCACCGCTAACCATAAGGTCAAGCCGCCGGAAAAATTTTGGGACACCACATAAACACCGAGAGTTTGGGCAAAAGAAATTGATGTCATTGTGTGGTATGAGACTTTGTGAAAAATTCAGCAAGCTGGAGGCGAGATGATACAAATGGCAAGGCAATCGTGCCATTAAGATAATGATGTCGAACGAAATGACAATTAATTTCAATATGTTTAGTGCGTTCATGAAATACTAGATTATTAACAATCTTGATTGTCACAATTTAGAGGTGTCGGAGTAGAACAAGTAACGCCAACATCACTAAGAAGACGACGAAGCCAAACAATCTCAGAAGCTGCAGTAGACATAGCACGATACTCAGCTTTGGCACTAGATTTGGAGACAATATTTACTTCTTTGCTCGCCATGAAATAAGAGAATCACCAAGAAAAATGCAATAACCCGTGGTAGATCGGCGATCAGTATGGTCCCCAGCCCAATTAACGTCGGAATAAGCTTGAAGTTCAAGTTTCGAGGTGGAAGAAAAGAAAAGACTTTGGTTAATAGTACCTCGAAGATCGCAGAGAATGCGAAGAACAGCAGCATAGTGAACAGAAGTTGATTCTTGAACAAACTGGCTTACTATGTGGACGGCATAAGCAATATCTGGACGAGAGATAGTGAGATAAACGAGAGCTCCAACTAATTCCTGATAGCGTGTGGGATTTGGAAGCGGCTCACCTATGGTAGGAGTTAGTTTCTGATGGAGCTGCATCGGAGTATTGACTGTGTCATTGTAAGTAAGATCGGCACGAAAGATGAGATCTTCTATATACTTTCGTTGAGATAGCAAATAGCCTTTAGGACCATAGGTTACTTCAATACCCAGGAAATAACGAAGGAGCTCGAGATCTTTCATTTCAAATTGACGGTGAAAGTAAGTGTAATACTCGAGAAATAAATTGTAAAAGTTATAACAAGTTGGAATATAATAAAATTTGAAAGTTGATTCTTTTTAGAATTAATGTTGTAGAACAAATGGCAATTTCTATAACAGCTATTAGATCCGAGTTTGATCTTAAAAATCCGAGATCACCAGTAGAACCGTCTCGTCAAACTGCTTAAAGAAAGTGTGATCCGATTTTCGATCTGACGGTCGGATCGTCTCGAAAACAGTGAAAATAGAGCAGGGCCCACAACTTAAGTGGGTGAATAGTAACCCCTGTTTCATTTCCCCTCGTGATCAACGTTGGCCATTTCGTCATCTGGAGCTTGAATTTGATGGTCCAGGTAGTCGATTTTAATGGCTTTGACATTCTGGACGTAATGGCGCTGACGGAATTTCTGTTTGACGAGTCGAAATTCTCGAAAAGCATGAATACTCAGAAATTTGTGTTATTCTGCGATAAATTCTTATATTTTGTGTACCAATCTGCAAGGGAATGATTGGTGAGGTCCTTTTTGCAAGATGGTTGGTATAGGGGTGGACCTAAGTTTAAAAATGGAGAAATGAGGGGGCCAAATGGCATTTTATTGCTTAAAATCACCCTAAAACTATACGAGAGAAACCCTAACTGAACCCAAGCATTTTCTTTGTGGAAACCGCAGCCCACGACCTCCTCCCCTCCTTCTCTGCAATCCCCAAACCGAACACCGCCGGCCGCCGCATCATCTTGCCGGAAAAAGTAAGAAAACCACCTTGCTTTCGAGTGGGTTGGGGGAGGGGTCACCATTGGCCTTGGGATCTTTCCAATCCACAACTGAGCTCATTATCATCCACCAGAGAGCTAGATCCCGAAGCCCCGGCACCCAGAACCGCCGCGCGCCACCAAGCCTTCATCTTCTTTCTCTTTATGCCCGATAAGGTGAGCCTCTCTTTCTTGTGGTTTCTTTGGCAACCTGGGCTACTGCAGTCGATTACTGACATACAGAGGGTGCTCCAGGTGTAGTGCTACAGCCCCTCGACCTCCGGTTGCCGTTGGGTAAAAATCGGATCGCCGGAACCCTAGTTTTGGCCGGAATTTGCACGCGCGGCCTCCGGAGCTCCGGCGTTGGATCAAAATTGATCAGAAACTTCTGCTGGTCCCCAGAAGGTCCTCCAAGAAATTTGGGAGGCTCTGGTGCAGTATCAAGTACAGGGGAGCAAACCCTAATAATCGGGTTCTTGGTGTTGGCCGCCCGCCGCCGCCGTCGCTTCCTCCGGCGCCGGCCAGCACTGGTAAGTGTCCTGGCACCTTAAGCTTGCCTCTAGACCAGTTGCATGCAAGCCATGCTGAGTTGTTTCAAAGTTGCCATTAATGGGTTGAAAAGCTTCATTATCTTCTTCCTCGGGTTGGGGGTTTCACAGGGGCTTCCAAGCTTGCGAAGCTGAGGTCCATTGAACATCTGGAGGTCCAAGAAAGGTGGTGCTCACCTTTGTTTGAAGCTTGACCGAGAGACAAGTGAGTTCGGCCATCTTGTGATCCATCAAGAGAAATCTTGGGTCATCTTGCTCCAACAATTAAACCAACAGTGCTTCTACCTTCCACTGGTGAGCGCTCAAGCTTTTATGATGTCCTCTATATGATTCTCATTTTAGTTGCTGCCGAGAATTTATGAATATATATATAATCAAAGTCGAGCTCTTGTTGAGTGTATTGGCCCTACACTTGAGTTTTGGTGTAATTCTTGAGACCCAGAGGTGAACCTCTAAGTATTTGAGTACCCAGGAGCATGATGCTCACACTAGTAATGGAAAAGAACCATTGTTTATAATTGTGTAGCAACTTTGAGCCTCAATATACGATAATTATGGATCAACTTGTGTTTTTGTTGCCCAATCTGATTCTAGACCATGAGCACGAGTTCCAGCACATCAAAATATAGTTGCTGGTAAAATATGGTGATTTAAGATGCTTTGGATTAAAAGTTATGAATTTATTAGTGAAAAACCATTGATTTATTATGCAATTCTGAAAAGTCTAGGGGGCTTACTGCAATTGTAACAAAGTAGAAAGTTATAATTAATATTTATATGATTTATGGATTTTTCGTTGGGTTCCAAAAGTGTTTCGTTGAGCGGAGATTTCTTAACGAACCGTAAATCGACAAATTTTCGGGTTAACGGCGATTCGCGGTAAATGCTTATTTCTATAGCCTTGACGAACCCTACATTGACACGTGATATTATTGTAGGCCCCAGCAGTCAGGAGCCAGCCCGTGATCCGCCCAGCGGATACCGTGACCGTCAGCCTAGAGGTGGGTTATCTTCGGTCCGCTTTTTATCAGATCGGCCCTACGGGTATTTTAATAGGCTAGACCCCTGGTTGTTTCCTATCAGTGATGTTTCGTTATTGAGTTATCATGATGATTTTATTTCTAGCAGTAGTTGTACATATCTGGACACATGCCATGCCTGATTGATTACTAGTTATGCTCTATACTTGTCTCCATTCTTCACTGCATGTTTAGAATAGGAGTTATTACTTCCATGGATGGCATGATATATTTCAGTATTTGTATATATATCCCGGTGGGGATCTTCCTCGGCTTTTGCCGATTATTGGGTCTTTAGACCGTGGTTTGAGCATCAGCATTATGATCGCCGTTGAGCCAGCTTTCAGTCACGCACACTCGCGGATTAGCTACCCGCAAGGGTGTTCTTTACCGGTAGAGAGGTCACATGGACCCGTGAGCCCGTTGGGGTTATGATAGCATACTGGTTTCCAGAGCGGTATTAGCCTGAGGTCCTGGTGTCCAGTGGTGGCATTAGCCTGAGGCACTAGTGACCAACAGTGGCATGAGATTGGGTATACTTGTACTTCTAGTTTTGATGCATTACTTATTCATCTATCATATGCTTGTTTACTTATCTAGCATGCTCAGTTGATTATCCATGTTGTTATCTCCAGCTTTTATTTATCTGCATTTATTATTCTCAGTTTTTGTTTATCCGCTTATTATTGTATCCAGTAGGTACGACTTGCTATTTCTCGGCCCGTCGTGCCCACTGGGATACATGTAGAGTGTATCTCACACCCCCTGGGTGTCTGTTTTTCAGGTTTAGTGGGTGCGGAAACATTGGGACGACCTGGTGAGCAAACACTTTAGAATTGTCCCTGGTATAGTTGGATTGTGAGATGTTATGATGATTGGACTTTATCTAGGATTGCTTTATGTTGGTTATCCTCCTGTTTAGTTGTTGCTATCTAGGATTGCTTTATGTTGGTTATTCTCCTGTTTAGTTGTTGTTATCTAGGATTGCTCTATGTTGGTTATTATCCTGTTTAGTTGTTGATATCTAAGATTATGAAGTTGTGAACTAAATGAATGTGATAGAGTAGATGATGGTTTAATTCCTGTTCTTGCTTGTATCTACTCTGATTATTGTACTTGTTGAGCCGAACATATATAGGGGAGACTCTGTTCGTTTTGTACAGAGGCTTTTCTATATATGTGGCGGTCTGTTCACGCCTTGGAGTTTAAAATGTTTAACTCTGATAAAAAAAAAAAAAAAAAAAATTAGACCTTTTTTTTCTAGACTCGGGGCGTGACAGATTAGATGGTATCAGAGAATAGGTACACGGTACCTAGGTTTGGGTTAGGATTGAGCCCTAGGATGACTTGTGATGTACGTGAGAGCGCGGGGTGTTGTCTTGTGGCTAGGAGCTCAAGTGGGTTTACGCACTAATGAGCTGTTTCCTAACCTTGTTGCTGTGGCTACGAGCGGTGTTCGCATGCGCTCTGGGCCTGGTGGTGATAGTGGGTGCAGTGTTGGCCGCGATCGTGGTACGGGTCGTGGGCGAGATGTTTCAGTGGAGCCAGAGGGCTCGGATCGTTCGCAGTGGTTTGAGAGTTAGCTCCCCACTTTTGCTGGGTTAGTTCAGCAGATGGCAGAGCAGCCGACGACTGCTATTTTTGCACCAGTCCCACCACTAGTCCAGGTGCTTTGAGGTGTTGTTGAGCCTCCTGTTGCCCCCGCGCCACATGATTTGTAACTTTTGTCACAGCCATGATTCCCGGAACTACACCGGTGGCTGCTATTATTGCCGATTCCCCGACTAAAGCTATCGGGACGACTATGAGTTTAGCAATTCTGTTGCTGTGGAGGAAGTGATTCTGATGACACTTTATAAATACAAGCCTTTGTCGAGTTATGTTCTAAGCCTGATCAGTGAAAGTAGCCCGAAATTCATGATTATTCCGTTAGAAGTGGTGGTGACAGTGAGCGCGTTGGCGCTGGCATGGCTGTTGTACTGATCGATTTCGGTGGCCTATGGCCAATAGTGATCCTGATTGGGTTGGTGTTGTAGACAGGTCCCACCTCTTGCATGGATTTCGTGGATCGCTTCAGATTCTCTTATAAGTATTCAACAATTGTAGCCATTGTGGCTGCTACCTTGGTGAGGTAGTATCGGTGGTGCACTATGATTAGAGAGTATAATGTGTCGAGTGATGTTGATAGCTTGAGGATCCGATATTAATCCTAAATGGATACAAATTGTGGTTGTTTCACACAATGCGGGTGAACTTGCTTGTGGGATTATGACCATCCCGTTGGTGTTGAGTTGCGACAGGTGTCGCTAGACCTGTGTTAGCAAGAAGTAATTAATTCAAGGTATTGGTGAACACTGGAATATGGTTCTAGATTATTGTGAGTGGCCATGATGGCACTCGTGACCACGTGGTGGTAGTAACACTCGATATTGGTTTGCAATATTGGCATACAGATTGGTGTTGTGAGGAATGTGATCACACCTTCTGTTGGATTCCGGTGGGAGTCATGTCTCTAATGTGAGGTTGGTGACAGATCAAAGTATTTCACTTTTTTTTTGTTTTGATAAGCGCGTTGGCTGCAGACAACGTACTATCGAAAGAGCGGATGAAATACTCTACCCTGTAAGGGGAAATATCATGATTGGGTCTGCTTTTGTACTGGCCTATTTGTTAGTCTTCGAGGTTGCTCTCTAGGCAACGGTGATGTAATCTGGGTGCTGATATTCTAGACTGTGTTGGATCTTGATTAGGTCTCCGACGGTATACATACGTGGAGAATAGATTGTCCTTGTCATTATTGTGGACATCCATTCTAGTTGGTGGCCTACCAGCCACGGTGATATTGCCCAGAATTTGCATCTGATGCAATAATAAGAACATTCCTGTTAAGCTATAGAATTGGGCAATGGGTCCAAACCAGATTTTTTAAGATTTTGAGGAGAGAATAATCTGTTTGCAAAGCTGAAGAAGTGTGACTTCTGGCTTCAAGAGGTATCATTCTTAGGACATATTATCTCGGGAGTAGGAATTTCTGTGGATCCCAGCAAGATTAAGTCGGTGGTTGATTGGCCGCAACCGACTAGTGTCACTGAGGTTTGAAGCTTTCTTGGTCTTGCCGGGTATTATCGACGCTTTGTCGAAGGTTTTTCCAAGATTTCTCTTCCATTGAACCGTTTAACGAGGAAAAGGAGAGAAGTTTTTGTGGTCTCCTGAATGCCAAGTCAGCTTTGACGAATTGAAGCGCCGACTCACTGAGGCGCCGATCTTAACCCTACCAATTCCGGGCGAGAATTTCGTTGTCTATTGCGATGCTTCTCGGTTTGGGTTGGGTTGTGTCCTGATGCAAAATGAAAAGGTTATTGCATATGCCTCACGACAACTGAAACCTTACGAGCGAAACTATCCCACCCATGATCTAGAGCTTGCAGCGGTGGTTTTTGCGCTCAAGCTGTGGAGACATTATCTTTACGGTGTTCACTGCGAAGTATATACTGATCATCAAAGTATCAAGTACCTCTTTACTCAGAAGGAGTTGAATATGAGGCAGCGGCGTTGGCTTGAGCTTCTCAAGGATTATGATCTGACTATTCAGTATCATCCAGGTCGGGCGAATGTTGTGGCCGACGCTTTGAGCCGGAAACATAGTACGGCTGAGTTGATGATGATCACCGAGCAGGATCGCTTGGTGGAGGAGTTCCAGAAATTGAACTTGGAGATAGTTCCTGCAGGGATGACCGCACAAGTGATGGCTATGGTGGTTCAGCCAACCCTTCTTGATCGCATAAAGGAGGGACAACAGTCAGATCCTTTCTTTGTGAGGATTTGTGAGGATATATCTTTGGGTCAGACAGATGATTATCAGGTGCATACTGACGGCTCTATCAGATATCGGGGTCGTTGGTGTGTTCCGGCAGATGAGAGTCTGAGGAGTGAGATTCTTATGGAGGCGCATCGATCCCTGTACACAGTGCATCCTGGAGGAACCAAAATGTACAAGGATCTGAAGCAGCAGTTTTGGTGGCCTGGGATGAAGGCAGATATTGCAAAGTATGTATCTCAATGCTTGGTGTGCCAACAAGTTAAGGCTGAGCATCAGCGACCGGCGGGGAAACTGCAACCACTTCCTATTCCTGTGTGGAAGTGGGAGCAGATCACGATGGATTTTGTCACCAGTCTGCCTCGATCCCAGCGAGGCCACGATGCTATTTGGGTTATTGTGGATCGACTCACCAAGTCGGCCCATTTCTTGCCTATTCACATGACATGGTCTCGAGACCGACTTGCACAGTTGTATATCGATGAGATAGTTCGGCTTCATGGTGTGTCGGTGTCAATCGTCTCGGATCGGGACACTCGCTTCGTGTCTCACTTTTGGCAGAGTCTCCAGCAGTCGATGGGTACCAAGTTGAATTTCAGCACTGCTTTCCACCCTCAGAGTGACGGGCAGTCTGAGCGGGTTATTCAGACACTGGAGGACATGTTGCGAGCATGCGTGATGGATTATGGAGACGGGTGGTTCAGATACTTATCACTGGTGGAGTTCGCCTATAACAACAGTTATCAGGCGAGCATCGGGATGGCGCCTTATGAGGCATTGTATGGGCGTCGATGTCGATCCCCAATCTGTTGGGATGATGTTGGAGAACGCCAGATCGTCGGGCCAGATCTATTAGAGGACGCTGAAGCCAAGGTGCGAGTTGCACGTCAGCGGTTGTTGACCGCACAGAGCAGGCAAAAGAGTTATACTGACCGGCACAGACGTGACCTTGAGTTCCAAGTTGGTGATCACGTGTTGTTGAAAGTTTCGCCAACTAGGGGAATCAAGCGTTTTGGATTGCGAAACAAGTTGAGTCCTTGTTTTGTGGGACCTTTCGAGATATTAGAGCGCATCGGTCCAGTGGCTTATCGACTAGCCCTTCCTCCGAGCCTTGCCCGTGTGCATAATGTTTTTCACGTCTCCATGTTGCGGAAGTATATATCTGATCCTACACATGTCATCAGCCCTACCTCTGTTCAGCTTCGGGAGGATCTGAGTTACGATGAAACTCCGATGCGGATCCTTGCACGTGATGAAAAGAAGCTGCGAAACAGGACGATCCCCTATGTGAAGGTACAATGGGAGAATCACGAGGAACGCGAGGCCACGTGGGAGCGTGAGTCAGAAATGCTAGAACGTTTTCCTCATTTATTTGATTCATGATTGTATTCAAGTTTCGGGGACGAAACTTTTTATAAGGGGTGGGTGATGTAATACTTGAGAAATAAATTGTAAAAGTTATAACAAGTTGGAATATAATAAAATTTGAAAGTTGATTCTTTTTAGAATTAATGTTGTAGAACAAATGGCAATTTCTATAACAGCTATTAGATCCGAGTTTGATCTTAAAAATCCGAGATCACCAGTAGAACCGTCTCGTCAAACTGCTTAAAGAAAGTGTGATCCGATTTTCGATCTGACGGTCGGATCGTCTCGAAAACAGTGAAAATAGAGCGGGGCCCACAACTTAAGTGGGTGAATAGTAACCCCTGTTTCATTTCCCCTCGTGATCAACGTTGGCCATTTCGTCATCTGGAGCTTGAATTTGATGGTCCAGGTAGTCGATTTTAATGGCTTTGACATTCTGGACGTAATGGCGCTGACGGAATTTCTGTTTGACGAGTCGAAATTCTCGAAAAGCATGAATACTCAGAAATTTGTGTTATTCTGCGATAAATTCTTATATTTTGTGTACCAATCTGCAAGGGAATGATTGGTGAGGTCCTTTTTGCAAGATGGTTGGTATAGGGGTGGACCTAAGTTTAAAAATGGAGAAATGAGGGGGCCAAATGGCATTTTATTGCTTAAAATCACCCTAAAACTATACGAGAGAAACCCTAACTGAACCCAAGCATTTTCTTTGTGGAAACCGCAGCCCACGACCTCCTCCCCTCCTTCTCTGCAATCCCCAAACCGAACACCGCTGGCCGCCGCATCATCTTGCCGGAAAAAGCAAGAAAACCACCTTGCTTTCGAGTGGGTTGGGGGAGGGGTCACCATTGGCCTTGGGATCTTTCCAATCCACAACTGAGCTCATTATCATCCACCAGAGAGCTAGATCCCGAAGCCCCGGCACCCAGAACCGCCGCGCGCCACCAAGCCTTCATCTTCTTTCTCTTTATGCCCGATAAGGTGAGCCTCTCTTTCTTGTGGTTTCTTTGGCAACCTGGGCTACTGCAGTCGGTTACTGACATACAGAGGGTGCTCCAGGTGTAGTGCTACAGCCCCTCGACCTCCGGTTGCCGTTGGGTAAAAATCGGATCGCCGGAACCCTAGTTTTGGCCGGAATTTGCACGCGCGGCCTCCGGAGCTCCGGCGTTGGATCAAAATTGATCAGAAACTTCTGCTGGTCCCCAGAAGGTCCTCCAAGAAATTTGGGAGGCTCTGGTGCAGTATCAAGTACAGGGGAGCAAACCCTAATAATCGGGTTCTTGGTGTTGGCCGCCCGCCGCCGCCGTCGCTTCCTCCGGCGCCGGCCAGCACTGGTAAGTGTCCTGGCACCTTAAGCTTGCCTCTAGACCAGTTGCATGCAAGCCATGCTGAGTTGTTTCAAAGTTGCCATTAATGGGTTGAAAAGCTTCATTATCTTCTTCCTCGGGTTGGGGGTTTCACAGGGGCTTCCAAGCTTGCGAAGCTGAGGTCCATTGAACATCTGGAGGTCCAAGAAAGGTGGTGCTCACCTTTGTTTGAAGCTTGACCGAGAGACAAGTGAGTTCGGCCATCTTGTGATCCATCAAGAGAAATCTTGGGTCATCTTGCTCCAACAATTAAACCAACAGTGCTTCTACCTTCCACTGGTGAGCGCTCAAGCTTTTATGATGTCCTCTATATGATTCTCATTTTAGTTGCTGCCGAGAATTTATGAATATATATATAATCAAAGTCGAGCTCTTGTTGAGTGTATTGGCCCTACACTTGAGTTTTGGTGTAATTCTTGAGACCCAGAGGTGAACCTCTAAGTATTTGAGTACCCAGGAGCATGATGCTCACACTAGTAATGGAAAAGAACCATTGTTTATAATTGTGTAGCAACTTTGAGCCTCAATATACGATAATTATGGATCAACTTGTGTTTTTGTTGCCCAATCTGATTCTAGACCATGAGCACGAGTTCCAGCACATCAAAATATAGTTGCTGGTAAAATATGGTGATTTAAGATGCTTTGGATTAAAAGTTATGAATTTATTAGTGAAAAACCATTGATTTATTATGCAATTCTGAAAAGTCTAGGGGGCTTACTGCAATTGTAACAAAGTAGAAAGTTATAATTAATATTTATATGATTTATGGATTTTTCGTTGGGTTCCAAAAGTGTTTCGTTGAGCGGAGATTTCTTAACGAACCGTAAATCGACAAATTTTCGGGTTAACGGCGATTCGCGGTAAATGCTTATTTCTATAGCCTTGACGAACCCTACATTGACACGTGATATTATTGTAGGCCCCAGCAGTCAGGAGCCAGCCCGTGATCCGCCCAGCGGATACCGTGACCGTCAGCCTAGAGGTGGGTTATCTTCGGTCCGCTTTTTATCAGATCGGCCCTACGGGTATTTTAATAGGCTAGACCCCTGGTTGTTTCCTATCAGTGATGTTTCGTTATTGAGTTATCATGATGATTTTATTTCTAGCAGTAGTTGTACATATCTGGACACATGCCATGCCTGATTGATTACTAGTTATGCTCTATACTTGTCTCCATTCTTCACTGCATGTTTAGAATAGGAGTTATTACTTCCATGGATGGCATGATATATTTCAGTATTTGTATATATATCCCGGTGGGGATCTTCCTCGGCTTTTGCCGATTATTGGGTCTTTAGACCGTGGTTTGAGCATCAGCATTATGATCGCCGTTGAGCCAGCTTTCAGTCACGCACACTCGCGGATTAGCTACCCGCAAGGGTGTTCTTTACCGGTAGAGAGGTCACATGGACCCGTGAGCCCGTTGGGGTTATGATAGCATACTGGTTTCCAGAGCGGTATTAGCCTGAGGTCCTGGTGTCCAGTGGTGGCATTAGCCTGAGGCACTAGTGACCAACAGTGGCATGAGATTGGGTATACTTGTACTTCTAGTTTTGATGCATTACTTATTCATCTATCATATGCTTGTTTACTTATCTAGCATGCTCAGTTGATTATCCATGTTGTTATCTCCAGCTTTTATTTATCTGCATTTATTATTCTCAGTTTTTGTTTATCCGCTTATTATTGTATCCAGTAGGTACGACTTGCTATTTCTCGGCCCGTCGTGCCCACTGGGATACATGTAGAGTGTATCTCACACCCCCTGGGTGTCTGTTTTTCAGGTTTAGTGGGTGCGGAAACATTGGGACGACCTGGTGAGCAAACACGTTAGAATTGTCCCTGGTATAGTTGGATTGTGAGATGTTATGATGATTGGACTTTATCTAGGATTGCTTTATGTTGGTTATCCTCCTGTTTAGTTGTTGCTATCTAGGATTGCTTTATGTTGGTTATTCTCCTGTTTAGTTGTTGTTATCTAGGATTGCTCTATGTTGGTTATTATCCTGTTTAGTTGTTGATATCTAAGATTATGAAGTTGTGAACTAAATGAATGTGATAGAGTAGATGATGGTTTAATTCCTGTTCTTGCTTGTATCTACTCTGATTATTGTACTTGTTGAGCCGAACATATATAGGGGAGACTCTGTTCGTTTTGTACAGAGGCTTTTCTATATATGTGGCGGTCTGTTCACGCCTTGGAGTTTAAAATGTTTAACTCTGATAAAAAAAAAAAAAAAAAAAAAAATTAGACCTTTTTTTTCTAGACTCGGGGCGTGACAGATTAGATGGTATCAGAGAATAGGTACACGGTACCTAGGTTTGGGTTAGGATTGAGCCCTAGGATGACTTGTGATGTACGTGAGAGCGCGGGGTGTTGTCTTGTGGCTAGGAGCTCAAGTGGGTTTACGCACTAATGAGCTGTTTCCTAACCTTGTTGCTGTGGCTACGAGCGGTGTTCGCATGCGCTCTGGGCCTGGTGGTGATAGTGGGTGCAGTGTTGGCCGCGATCGTGGTACGGGTCGTGGGCGAGATGTTTCAGTGGAGCCAGAGGGCTCGGATCGTTCGCAGTGGTTTGAGAGTTAGCTCCCCACTTTTGCTGGGTTAGTTCAGCAGATGGCAGAGCAGCCGACGACTGCTATTTTTGCACCAGTCCCACCACTAGTCCAGGTGCTTTGAGGTGTTGTTGAGCCTCCTGTTGCCCCCGCGCCACATGATTTGTAACTTTTGTCACAGCCATGATTCCCGGAACTACACCGGTGGCTGCTATTATTGCCGATTCCCCGACTAAAGCTATCGGGACGACTATGAGTTTAGCAATTCTGTTGCTGTGGAGGAAGTGATTCTGATGACACTTTATAAATACAAGCCTTTGTCGAGTTATGTTCTAAGCCTGATCAGTGAAAGTAGCCCGAAATTCATGATTATTCCGTTAGAAGTGGTGGTGACAGTGAGCGCGTTGGCGCTGGCATGGATGTTGTACTGATCGATTTCGGTGGCCTATGGCCAATAGTGATCCTGATTGGGTTGGTGTTGTAGACAGGTCCCACCTCTTGCATGGATTTCGTGGATCGCTTCAGATTCTCCTATAAGTATTCAACAATTGTAGCCATTGTGGCTGCTACCTTGGTGAGGTAGTATCGGTGGTGCACTATGATTAGAGAGTATAATGTGTCGAGTGATGTTGATAGCTTGAGGATCCGATATTAATCCTAAATGGATACAAATTGTGGTTGTTTCACATAATGCGGGTGAACTTGCTTGTGGGATTATGACCATCCCGTTGGTGTTGAGTTGCGACAGGTGTCGCTAGACCTGTGTTAGCAAGAAGTAATTAATTCAAGGTATTGGTGAACACTGGAATATGGTTCTAGATTATTGTGAGTGGCCATGATGGCACTCGTGACCACGTGGTGGTAGTAACACTCGATATTGGTTTGCAATATTGGCATACAGATTGGTGTTGTGAGGAATGTGATCACACCTTCTGTTGGATTCCGGTGGGAGTCATGTCTCTAATGTGAGGTTGGTGACAGATCAAAGTATTTCACTTTTTTTTTGTTTTGATAAGCGCGTTGGCTGCAGACAACGTACTATCGAAAGAGCGGATGAAATACTCTACCCTGTAAGGGGAAATATCATGATTGGGTCTGCTTTTGTACTGGCCTATTTGTTAGTCTTCGAGGTTGCTCTCTAGGCAACGGTGATGTAATCTGGGTGCTGATATTCTAGACTGTGTTGGATCTTGATTAGGTCTCCGACGGTATACATACGTGGAGAATAGATTGTCCTTGTCATTATTGTGGACATCCATTCTAGTTGGTGGCCTACCAGCCACGGTGATATTGCCCAGAATTTGCATCTGATGCAATAATAAGAACATTCCTGTTAAGCTATAGAATTGGGCAATGGGTCCAAACCAGATTTTTTAAGATTTTGAGGAGAGAATAATCTGTTTGCAAAGCTGAAGAAGTGTGACTTCTGGCTTCAAGAGGTATCATTTTTAGGACATATTATCTCGGGAGTAGGAATTTCTGTGGATCCCAGCAAGATTAAGTCGGTGGTTGATTGGCCGCAACCGACTAGTATCACTGAGGTTTGAAGCTTTCTTGGTCTTGCCGGGTATTATCGACGCTTTGTCGAAGGTTTTTCCAAGATTTCTCTTCCATTGAACCGTTTAACGAGGAAAAGGAGAGAAGTTTTTGTGGTCTCCTGAATGCCAAGTCAGCTTTGACGAATTGAAGCGCCGACTCACTGAGGCGCCGATCTTAACCCTACCAATTCCGGGCGAGAATTTCGTTGTCTATTGCGATGCTTCTCGGTTTGGGTTGGGTTGTGTCCTGATGCAAAATGAAAAGGTTATTGCATATGCCTCACGACAACTGAAACCTTATGAGCGAAACTATCCCACCCATGATCTAGAGCTTGCAGCGGTGGTTTTTGCGCTCAAGCTGTGGAGACATTATCTTTACGGTGTTCACTGCGAAGTATATACTGATCATCAAAGTCTCAAGTACCTCTTTACTCAGAAGGAGTTGAATATGAGGCAGCGGCGTTGGCTTGAGCTTCTCAAGGATTATGATCTGACTATTCAGTATCATCCAGGTCGGGCGAATGTTGTGGCCGACGCTTTGAGCCGGAAACATAGTACGGCTGAGTTGATGATGATCACCGAGCAGGATCGCTTGGTGGAGGAGTTCCAGAAATTGAACTTGGAGATAGTTCCTGCAGGGATGACCGCACAAGTGATGGCTATGGTGGTTCAGCCAACCCTTCTTGATCGCATAAAGGAGGGACAACAGTCAGATCCTTTCTTTGTGAGGATTTGTGAGGATATATCTTTGGGTCAGACAGATGATTATCAGGTGCATACTGACGGCTCTATCAGATATCGGGGTCGTTGGTGTGTTCCGGCAGATGAGAGTCTGAGGAGTGAGATTCTTATGGAGGCGCATCGATCCCTGTACACAGTGCATCCTGGAGGAACCAAAATGTACAAGGATCTGAAGCAGCAGTTTTGGTGGCCTGGGATGAAGGCAGATATTGCAAAGTATGTATCTCAATGCTTGGTGTGCCAACAAGTTAAGGCTGAGCATCAGCGACCGGCGGGGAAACTGCAACCACTTCCTATTCCTGTGTGGAAGTGGGAGCAGATCACGATGGATTTTGTCACCGGTCTGCCTCGATCCCAGCGAGGCCACGATGCTATTTGGGTTATTGTGGATCGACTCACCAAGTCGGCCCATTTCTTGCCTATTCACATGACATGGTCTCGAGACCGACTTGCACAGTTGTATATCGATGAGATAGTTCGGCTTCATGGTGTGCCGGTGTCAATCATCTCGGATCGGGACACTCGCTTCGTGTCTCACTTTTGGCAGAGTCTCCAGCAGTCGATGGGTACCAAGTTGAATTTCAGCACTGCTTTCCACCCTCAGAGTGACGGGCAGTCTGAGCGGGTTATTCAGACACTGGAGGACATGTTGCGAGCATGCGTGATGGATTATGGAGACGGGTGGTTCAGATACTTATCACTGGTGGAGTTCGCCTATAACAACAGTTATCAGGCGAGCATCGGGATGGCGCCTTATGAGGCATTGTATGGGCGTCGATGTCGATCCCCAATTTGTTGGGATGATGTTGGAGAACGCCAGATCGTCGGGCCAGATCTATTAGAGGACGCTGAAGCCAAGGTGCGAGTTGCACGTCAGCGGTTGTTGACCGCACAGAGCAGGCAAAAGAGTTATACTGACCGGCGCAGACGTGACCTTGAGTTCCAAGTTGGTGATCACGTGTTGTTGAAAGTTTCGCCAACTAGGGGAATCAAGCGTTTTGGATTGCGAAACAAGTTGAGTCCTTGTTTTGTGGGACCTTTCGAGATATTAGAGCGCATCGGTCCAGTGGCTTATCGACTAGCCCTTCCTCCGAGCCTTGCCCGTGTGCATAATGTTTTTCACGTCTCCATGTTGCGGAAGTATATATCTGATCCTACACATGTCATCAGCCCTACCTCTGTTCAGCTTCGGGAGGATCTGAGTTACGATGAAACTCCGATGCGGATCCTTGCACGTGATGAAAAGAAGCTGCGAAACAGGACGATCCCCTATGTGAAGGTACAATGGGAGAATCACGAGGAACGCGAGGCCACGTGGGAGCGTGAGTCAGAAATGCTAGAACGTTTTCCTCATTTATTTGATTCATGATTGTATTCAAGTTTCGGGGACGAAACTTTTTATAAGGGGTGGGTGATGTAATACTCGAGAAATAAATTGTAAAAGTTATAACAAGTTGGAATATAATAAAATTTGAAAGTTGATTCTTTTTAGAATTAATTTTGTAGAACAAATGGCAATTTCTATAACAGCTATTAGATCCGAGTTTGATCTTAAAAATCCGAGATCACCAGTAGAACCGTCTCGTCAAACTGCTTAAAGAAAGTGTGATCCGATTTTCGATCTGACGGTCGGATCGTCTCGAAAACAGTGAAAATAGAGCGGGGCCCACAACTTAAGTGGGTGAATAGTAACCCCTGTTTCATTTCCCCTCGTGATCAACGTTGGCCATTTCGTCATCTGGAGCTTGAATTTGATGGTCCAGGTAGTCGATTTTAATGGCTTTGACATTCTGGACGTAATGGCGCTGACGGAATTTCTGTTTGACGAGTCGAAATTCTCGAAAAGAATGAAATACTCAGAAATTTGTGTTATTCTGTGATAAATTCTTATATTTTGTGTACCAATCTGCAAGGGAATGATTGGTGAGGTCCTTTTTGCAAGATGGTTGGTATAGGGGTGGACCTAAGTTTAAAAATGGAGAAATGAGGGGGCCAAATGGCATTTTATTGCTTAAAATCACCCTAAAACTATACGAGAGAAACCCTAACTGAACCCAAGCAATTTCTTTGTGGAAACCGCAGCCCACGACCTCCTCCCCTCCTTCTCTGCAATCCCCAAACCGAACACCGCCGGCCGCCGCATCATCTTGCCGGAAAAAGCAAGAAAACCACCTTGCTTTCGAGTGGGTTGGGGGAGGGGTCACCATTGGCCTTGGGATCTTTCCAATCCACAACTGAGCTCATTATCATCCACCAGAGAGCTAGATCCCGAAGCCCCGGCACCCAGAACCGCCGCGCGCCACCAAGCCTTCATCTTCTTTCTCTTTATGCCCGATAAGGTGAGCCTCTCTTTCTTGTGGTTTCTTTGGCAACCTGGGCTACTGCAGTCAGTTACTAACATACAGAGGGTGCTCCAGGTGTAGTGCTACAGCCCCTCGACCTCCGGTTGCCGTTGGGTAAAAATCGGATCGCCGGAACCCTAGTTTTGGCCGGAATTTGCACGCGCGGCCTCCGGAGCTCCGGCGTTGGATCAAAATTGATCAGAAACTTCTGCTGGTCCCCAGAAGGTCCTCCAAGAAATTTGGGAGGCTCTGGTGCAGTATCAAGTACAGGGGAGCAAACCCTAATAATCGGGTTCTTGGTGTTGGCCGCTCGCCGCCGCCGTCGCTTCCTCCGGCGCCGGCCAGCACTGGTAAGTGTCCTGGCACCTTAAGCTTGCCTCTAGACCAGTTGCATGCAAGCCATGCTGAGTTGTTTCAAAGTTGCCATTAATGGGTTGAAAAGCTTCATTATCTTCTTCCTCGGGTTGGGGGTTTCACAGGGGCTTCCAAGCTTGCGAAGCTGAGGTCCATTGAACATCTGGAGGTCCAAGAAAGGTGGTGCTCACCTTTGTTTGAAGCTTGACCGAGAGACAAGTGAGTTCGGCCATCTTGTGATCCATCAAGAGAAATCTTGGGTCATCTTGCTCCAACAATTAAACCAACAGTGCTTCTACCTTCCACTGGTGAGCGCTCAAGCTTTTATGATGTCCTCTATATGATTCTCATTTTAGTTGCTGCCGAGAATTTATGAATATATATATAATCAAAGTCGAGCTCTTGTTGAGTGTATTGGCCCTACACTTGAGTTTTGGTGTAATTCTTGAGACCCAGAGGTGAACCTCTAAGTATTTGAGTACCCAGGAGCATGATGCTCACACTAGTAATGGAAAAGAACCATTGTTTATAATTGTGTAGCAACTTTGAGCCTCAATATACGATAATTATGGATCAACTTGTGTTTTTGTTGCCCAATCTGATTCTAGACCATGAGCACGAGTTCCAGCACATCAAAATATAGTTGCTGGTAAAATATGGTGATTTAAGATGCTTTGGATTAAAAGTTATGAATTTATTAGTGAAAAACCATTGATTTATTATGCAATTCTGAAAAGTCTAGGGGGCTTACTGCAATTGTAACAAAGTAGAAAGTTATAATTAATATTTATATGATTTATGGATTTTTCGTTGGGTTCCAAAAGTGTTTCGTTGAGCGGAGATTTCTTAACGAACCGTAAATCGACAAATTTTCGGGTTAACGGCGATTCGCGGTAAATGCTTATTTCTATAGCCTTGACGAACCCTACATTGACACGTGATATTATTGTAGGCCCCAGCAGTCAGGAGCCAGCCCGTGATCCGCCCAACGGATACCGTGACCGTCAGCCTAGAGGTGGGTTATCTTCGGTCCGCTTTTTATCAGATCGGCCCTACGGGTATTGTAATAGGCTAGACCCCTGGTTGTTTCCTATCAGTGATGTTTCGTTATTGAGTTATCATGATGATTTTATTTCCAGCAGTAGTTGTACATATCTGGACACATGCCATGCCTGATTGATTACTAGTTATGCTCTATACTTGTCTCCATTCTTCACTGCATGTTTAGAATAGGAGTTATTACTTCCATGGATGGCATGATATATTTCAGTATTTGTATATATATCCCGGTGGGGATCTTCCTCGGCTTTTGCCGATTATTGGGTCTTTAGACCGTGGTTTGAGCATCAGCATTATGATCGCCGTTGAGCCAGCTTTCAGTCACGCACACCCGCGGATTAGCTACCCGCAAGGGTGTTCTTTACCGGTAGAGAGGTCACATGGACCCGTGAGCCCGTTGGGGTTATGATAGCATACTGGTTTCCAGAGCGGTATTAGCCTGAGGTCCTGGTGTCCAGTGGTGGCATTAGCCTGAGGCACTAGTGACCAACAGTGGCATGAGATTGGGTATACTTGTACTTCTAGTTTTGATTCATTACTTATTCATCTATCATATGCTTTGTTTACTTATCTAGCATGCTCAGTTGATTATCCATGTTGTTATCTCCAGCTTTTATTTATCCGCATTTATTATTCTCAGTTTTTGTTTATCCGCTTATTATTGTATCCAGTAGGTACGACTTGCTATTTCTCGGCCCGTCGTGCCCACTGGGATACATGTAGAGTGTATCTCACACCCCCTGGGTGTCTGTTTTTCAGGTTTAGTGGGTGCGGAAACATTGGGACGACCTGGTGAGCAAACACGTTAGAATTGTCCCTGGTATAGTTGGATTGTGAGATGTTATGATGATTGGACTTTATCTAGGATTGCTTTATGTTGGTTATCCTCCTGTTTAGTTGTTGCTATCTAGGATTGCTTTATGTTGGTTATTCTCCTGTTTAGTTGTTGTTATCTAGGATTGCTCTATGTTGGTTATTATCCTGTTTAGTTGTTGATATCTAAGATTATGAAGTTGTGAACTAAATGAATGTGATAGAGTAGATGATGGTTTAATTCCTGTTCTTGCTTGTATCTACTCTGATTATTGTACTTGTTGAGCCGAACATATATAGGGTAGACTCTATCCGTTTTGTACAGAGGCTTTTCTATATATGTGGCGGTCTGTTCACGCCTTGGAGTTTAAAATGTTTAACTCTGATAAAAAAAAAAAAAAAAATTTAGACCTTTTTTTTCTAGACTCGGGGCGTGACAGTAAGACTTGATAAATTGTATGAAATCGGGATCATCACCAGTGATAATCATATCATCAACATAAAGAAATAAAACAGTAATACCACGAGCAGAAGAGTAAATGAATAACGTATGATCATTTTCACTTTGATGAAAACAAGCAGAAATAACGGCAGCCGAGAACTTCTCAAACCAAGCACGAGTAGCTTGTTTAAGACCATATAATGCCTTGCGAAGTAAGCATACATGGCCAGGTGGATGATTAAGACCAGGAGGTGGTTGCATGTAAACTTCTTCGTGAAGATCACCATGTAAAAAGGCATTTTTAACATCAACTTGATACAACGACCATCCACGAGAAGCAACAACAGGATGACCACATGGAGAGTATCGATGTTAATCAACCCACTTCTTTTTCCTGCAGTCCTGAATAGAATGCCCCCAGAGTTTGCAATATTTGCATTGGATATAGCGTTTGTTCCTCCGAGGACCAAACGAGGCGGAGGAACTCACAGACTCGGATAAAGGAACAACTGGAGCATGGGAAACTTGATTTGGAGCAGCAAGTACAGTTGATGTTGAAGGTCTAGAGGAATGCAATACTCGAAGTCGAGTTTCCTTGCAATAAGCTTGGCGAGTGCAGCATCAATGGTGGGTAGCGGAGATCGATGAAGAAATTAGCCTCGCAAGGCCTCGAACTCCGGCCGTAGACGCATAAGAAATTGGAAAAGGCGCTGCTGATCACGAACTTGCGTTTGTTTGATAGCACAAGTGCAAGTCAGACAAGTCTGGCACAGTGACCCTTCCTTGGTTGATAGTTGGCGCCACCGTGCTTGCATAAAGCTATAGAACTCCTGAATAGAACGTTCATCTTGATGGGACAATGTCAATTCTTGAAATTCAGCATAAGAATGAGCGCAGCTAGACTGCTCATATAGTTTTTTAAGATGAGCCCACATTTGTTGAGCTGCAAAGAAACTCACCAACTCCATTCTAATGTCAATTCCTATAGACGTGGATATAATTCCACGAGTACGTCTGTCAGCAATACTCCACTCTATAAGTTTTTTCTCATCGACAAGAGGGCTAGTTCCATCGATATGATCTGTCAAGTCTAGAGCATTAAATAAAAGTTGTAAAGACACCGACCACTCCCGATAATTAGATCTAGATAATTTGACATATAATTATGGAAATGGAGGAGTAGAAGATGCCATAACAAAACAAATAAAGAAAAGAAACGGAATAGACAAATATGAAAAAGTGACTTGCTAGACAGTAAGTTTGCCGATAGCTCAGATGGGCTTGGGCAGGCTCCAAGCGCATCGTGGAACGATGTGGGGCCACACTGACATGATGATGGTGATTGCGGCCCCAGTCAATGACACGAACCGGTGCAACGCAGTGCTGACCTCGAACGGACAATTCACTTTTTGCAGAATGCAGCAATACTGTCGTCGATTGAAAAAATAATAATAAAGAAAAATAAGAGCCTAGAAGGGCTCTGATACCATGAAACAAGAGAATTGAAAATTTTCTGTATATTATTCATCTAAACCCATTCTCTTATATAGAGAGAAGGAAAAAAGTTTTATATGGAAGAACAAGATTGTATCCTGTTATATAAAGAAAATATGGTAATATACTATAACAAGAAAGAAATATATATATATATATGGTAACATACCATGTAAAGAAAGTAAAATATATTATAACAATCCTAACAAAGAAATAATATATAGGGTAATAATATATATGGTAACACTACCAAATTTTCCACCGTTAGATCACCCCCTTTGATTATTTCCATCTATTAGATTATGCTATTTTTTCAACCACCCATTAAACCCTAGGAGCCTACTATCATCCCAACCACACATCTCTTAATCCAAGAGTCAAAAACTCAATAGCATCAATGACTTAGTATTATTCATAGTATAGTAGCCTAGATCACTTACTATTCTCCTCACCGCTTGGAGATCCCCCCTGTGCAGCCCTGACGCCTGTGGAGCCTCTGGTTGGAGAAGTTGGCCGAAAACCCTAACATGGTTGGATCTTTTCGTGCACCGCCTCCGACGCTTCGGCACGGGAATGAAAGGCTTGATCATCTTCTGTTGGACCTTGGGAAGCTCCTCTGCAAGTCCCAAGCCTCCTCGATCAGCCGCGATTCAAGAAGAGGAAACCCTAGTTTAAATTTTGGGACGTGACACTTTCATAGCTATAAAAATAAATAGTCAACAAAATAATAATATTTACTTGAATTCTAATTTAATCGGAAGTTTGCTTCAAATTAAATTTCTTCTTTGATGAAACAATCAAGCCACAGAGAGTGTAGGTATTGAATAATTTTTGATAAAATAAATACATGAAACTAAGAGCTTTAATTTTTAAGTCATTGACTTTCCACCCAATAAACAATAGAACTATAATAATTTAACTTTTATAGCTATAAAAATAAATAATAAAAAAATAATAATGTTTACCTAAACTCTAATTTAATCCGCAGTTCATTTCAACTTAAACACACTCTTCCACCAAACAATCAAGCCGTGAAGAGTGCTGGTTGGTCCCACTGGGCAATTTGAGGACACCTACCAATATCTTACTTTCAAACACGAGGATCAATTGATAATTTTTATAACCTAAAATAATTGCATAGTAATGCCCCTTTGGTACACAGAGGAAAAAAAACAATATATATATATATATATATATATATATATATATATATATATATATAGAGAGAGAGAGAGAGAGAGAGAGAGAGAGAGAGAGAGAGAGAGTGAGAGAGAAAGAGAGAGTAGAACTTATATATTTTTAAAAGTCCAAACCTAAATATGCTTGTGAATTTTTTATTATTAAATTTGTATTGAGATTTGTGCTTTTGAAAATATATAAGTCCTACAATATATATATATATATATATATATATATATATATATATATATATATATATATATATATATATGCTACGATATTATTAATAGCATTAAGTTATTGATACTATTAAGTTTCTAATTCTTGGATGAAGTGATGTATAGTTAGGATGATAGTGAGCTTCTAGAGATTTTATATATATAGATCTAGGTATAATTTAAGAGTTGAAAATGATCAAAATGATTAATCTAATTAATTATGAAAAACTTAATAGTATTAAATCTTTGGTACTATTGATAACATAGTAGTCGAACTACTATGTTATCAATAGTACTTAAGCTTGTTTTACGATTGGTTGGTTAATGGTTTAATTGGGATCCCTAATTTTCAATTGTTTGGTGACCCTACTACAACTTTTTTCCATGCCAACAATGTTGCTTCCTATTGAAAATTCTTTTTTTGAGAGAAAAGTAGCATGCTACCCGCTTCGTTTATTTTTTTTTTTAAATAAACTTAGCTGGAAATATGAAGCAACTAGGCTTCGAACTCGGGTCACGGGTATCAACCACCAAGCCCTTTGCCACTTGCACTAGGGACGGTTGATCTTCCTATTGAAAATTCTAAGTATGGTTTACTCCTCTTTACTTGTTGGGGTTTAGGGTCACTTTCCAAGTGGGTGATCAATTATTTTTCTTTGTGCACTCCACCCTATTGTGACTTTAGCTCCACTCTACATTTGAGCTAAAAAAAAAAAAAGAAAAAAAAAAACGGTAAAATGCATTTTTTAAGTCCTCAAATTATGAGGCATGTGACACTTTAAAACTTAAATTTTAATTTATTATAATTAATTATTTGAACTTCACTATCCAAAATACCAACTAACTATACTAGGTAGTGGTTGAGGAGATTTTCATAATCCTAACAATATTAACATATCCCTCTTCATAAATTACTAGTGTAGTGATCCGTGCGATACAACGGACAGATATTATTATAATTAAACTTATACCCAATCTATCATAATAATATAAACAAATTGTTCTAAAATCTCGATATAGATCAATCCAATATTAAATCACGGAATGAAATTATGCTACGACGAATTTGGGGCATTCACTAGGATTCCGTCATTTTAGAATAGGTTGGGGATGAGCACCAAAAATTCGGAGAGCTTCTTGGAGGTGAAAAATTTTGAGGCGAAATACCAGAACACCGCCGTGCGCACGATCCCCGCCACGGTTTGCCCGAAGCCGCCCTCCGCGGCCTCCCCACTCCCGGTGCTGATGGTCGTGGCCTCTGCTGCCGTGGTGGTCGCCGCCGCCATCGTCTATACCTAAAAAATTTGAATTTATCGACTTCTCTAAGAGATTAAATCTCGAAAACGTGATAGAGAGGACATGTGGATGGGAGAGAGATAAAAGCGGGGTTTGAAAAAGAGAGAGTGGGGGAGAAGATGAGGGAATGTCGGGTGAGAAATTAAAGAGAGTGGGGAGAAGAGGAGATGTCGGGTGAGAAAAAAAAAATAAATAAAAAAAAAATCTCAAAAATAAAAAATATACATGGATAATTAATTGGAGCTAATTAATTAGGGTAATATTTTATTTAGTTCACTAATTATTAATTGAGCATTTAATTGGAATGAGGAAGGAAGAAAGAGTAAAGGAAAAAAAATAATAATAAATCTCGATGACATGTGGTAAAATTCAGAAGGAATTATATATAAATATAGATAGATATGTTTAATTAGACTTATAATAAACATTACCCATGTGACTTCATGAGTGGGAAACACTTTTTGCAGTGTCAAATTGTCTACGACAAGTAGTCCAATCTGTTGGCCAACTTTGTTTGTAGATGCTCCCCCACAAAAAAATATCTCACTTTCTATACATAGATGAAAGTTAATATTGCAGTGTTGGTCAAGTTATAATATGAGTCTAAAACAACATAATAAGTCAGTCAATATTGGCCAATTAAGAATAACAACTACAATGAGAAAAGAAAATCATGCTGTCTTACTTGGATCACATGAGTTATAATTCTGGTACATTAGCATATTTTCATAAATATTTTTTTTTGTCTGGTGGTTTGTTAGGTAAAACAATATTAGAAATATTGAACAGTTCTAAATGCCAGAATGCTGCTTTTATGGATTGATAATTTCTGACAATTTTAATTAATTTAGGTAAATGCTAGATGTACATCCCAAATGGAGTGTATATCTTACACCCACCTCATCCTGGGGTGGGTGAATTTCACTCGTCACATCGATGTGACGAATGGATGAATACCTACCTCAAACTTGGGTAGGTGTAGAATGTACACCTCATTTGAGGTGTACACCTAGCATTGCTCATTAATTTATACCAGAAGTTCAGCTTGACATATAAATTTGCCAATGCATTAATAATTTAAATAATTCTTTAGGGGAGAACTAAAGCTTGACCTTAAGTTTGGGTTTTCTTTAACTAGGGTTGAGTGGATTAGGATTTTCATATATGTGGCATAATTAATTATATTTAAATTTAGATTTATTATAGATTAGAGTCAATCCTAAAAGATATAAAAATTACTCAATATGATATATCTTATTCACTCTCCATCTATTTAAATTAAATAGAATGCTAATCAGACTTTGATAGAAAGTCGATCTGGAATCTATATAAAGAAATACTGGTCCTGGCACCTACTCATGTGCATTCTGATAAGATTATTCATTAAATTCACACCATACGGGAGAGTACCTGAGAAATGAGGAGAAACCATATTATCTAATTCGGTCGGTCGGTACTGTTCGTATTGCAACCGGATTTCTTACTTTCGCTGTTTAATCAAAAATTTCTTTTCTACGTCGCTCTGTAAGTTACAAAGGGATCCTAAATATTGATATGTATTTGATTTTATTTTATACCATATAAATTTCATCAGATTGCACTATTAGTTCTTAACATTCAATACTTTTTGATTTCTAATCTATTTGTTCTTTTTTGTGCGTTGGTAATCTTGATGTTTTACTGTAGTTAGATTTTAACCATCTAAGTTTTTGTTAATTTTATCAAAATAAGCCACATCAACTCTATAAAAACCACCTCTGCTCGTATACATGGCGGTCAACTTCAAGATAGTCTCCGGCTAATCTCGAAGTTTTTGGTGGCATGTCAAGGTCGTTGGTGGCAAGTTAAGTTCGACACAAACGCGTCAAATGCTTGAAAGGAGCCCGTGAGATTAGATTTGACGCAATATGTGCGTGCTTGCCTTAATAAATAGTTAGTGATGAAAGTAAAAAAAAAAAAAAAAAAAAAGAAAGAGACTAGTAAAGATTATAGTTTAATTACTCTTATGTTGATAATAAAAAATATATATATATATATTTACACTGAGGGGGATGCAAAACATTCTCTGAATCTCTGCTCCAATAATTTACAACTGGTTGGGCAAGATTAGGTCACGCTCCACCTCTTTAAAAATTTTGAATCTCATGGTTAGTCAAAAAGAAGCCAACTTGTGCAATAATGATGCGTCAGCATGACTAATATGATGAATACGTTTATTATTATTATTTTTATTTTCACAATTCATCACAACCACCATTTAGCTATAAATGTGTCATTTAAATATAATTTATTCGTCAGATCTTGTGTAAGCTGCAATAACAAATTAAAAATTCAACTCTCAATCTACATACAAATTAATGCCAATAAAATTTCAAATTAAGTGAATGCTTTGGTTGGATATAATTATAAATAAAGTATCCAACGATTATAACTATATAAATTTTATTTGATTGAATATAATGTAAATTGCTATAGCTATATCACTTTATATATATATAGGAGGGTGAGATTATTTGTAATATAAAAAAAATAATAATTTTTATTTAAAAGATGATTAGAAAAGTAAATATATTTTTTATTTATAGTTATTCTTACTAAATGCTATAATTGAAATTACAGTCAATTTTAATACAATTTTAACTATTGTAGTTGAGTTTTTCTGTACAATTCTAACGACATAGTTGAAATTAAATTCATCATATTAAACATCATATTTAAATTTATGTATAATAATAATATTAGTATAATTGTAGCTACATGCAACCAACTAAACCTTAAGTACAACAAATTACCAAATTTCAAGATTTTTTTTTTTTTTTTTTTTTTTTTGTGTGTGAATGATTTTTTATTTAAATGAAAATTCCAAAATCTTTGGATTAAATAACACTTGGTAGGTGAGAAGTGTGTTCAAGAGAAAATTAATGATTTAGTTGTTGGATATATATATATATTTAAAATGTGGAGTAAGTAATTGGTGGAAAATGTTACACTATTTTTTTGTTTTGTTTTTAATTTTGGGGCTAGGGAGTTGCTTTATGTAAGCATCAAGAAAGAAAAATTTTGTACCCTGGTACAAATGAGTGCATCAATGTCAAATTCTATTTTGTCAGTGATGTTGTTAGGTCCAATCATAATTTCTAAAAATTAAAATTAAAATAATTATATTTTTATTTTTTAAAATTTTTTATTTTAAAATTTGTGAGCCTATTTTAATTTATTAGGCTCTTATATATATATATAGAGAGAGAGAGAGAGAGAGAGAGAGAGAGGCATGAATGCTATCAGTAACAAATCAGCGCATTTGTCACTTATTTATTTTCAATGATGAAGTTTTTAAATTGATAAACGACACTATTGAATATGATGTAGATAATTTAAACTATTTAGAAATTAAATTTTATATATTTTTAATATTCTTTTCTAGTCCATAAAATAGGTAAAAAAATGAACGGCTGAAAATAAATATTCTGTAAAAAATAATAATTGGAGTCTTGTAATCAAAATAAAGAATATAAATCTTATTTTAAATAATTTTAAAAATATTCTAACAACAATTTAATTAATTTAGATATCTTTACACCATTAAACGAGCAAAAAATCTATATCTACCATTAAAATTATAAATTTTGTAACATTTTGATCATAAGGTCAATGATGTCAAAAAGATTTAAAATTTAATTTCAAGATAGCTCTAATGGTCTAGATCATGTTCAACGGTGCCGATCGTCAATTTGAAAACTTCATCATCGAAAACAAATAGGTGGCAACCGAGCCGGTTTGTTACTGATAGCATTCCAATTCAAATATATATATATATATATATATATATAGAGAGAGAGAGAGAGAGAGAGAGAGAGAGAGAGAGAGAGAGAGAGAGAGTGGTGCTGGAATAGTTATCAGTAGTAAAATCCTATTATTACTACCGTTGGTTGGTTCTTTTTTTTTTTTTTTTTTTTTTTTTTTTTTTTTTTTTTTTTTTTTTTTTTTTTTTTTTTATGATGGAGTCTCCGAATGAATGATCGGCACCATTAAATATGATCTAGAATATTGAAATTATTTAGAAATCAAATTTCAAGTCTTTTCGATATTCTTTTCTTATCCATCAAGTAGACACAAAAATGAACGGCTGAAAATGAATATCCTTCAAAAAGTGATGATAGGAGTCTTGTAATCAAGATCGAGAGTATAGATCTTGTTTTAAATAGTTTAAAAAATTTTCTAATCAAAATTCAATCAATTTAGATTTATTTACACCGTTAAATGAGCAAACGTTTCATATCTGCCATTAAAATTATAAATTTTGCACTCCTTTGATCATTAGGTCAATTAAGTCGAAAAGATTTGAAATTTGATTTCTATATTGTTTCAGTGGTCTAGATCATGTTCAACGATGCTAATCATCGATTCGGAAGTTTCATCATCGAAAAAAAAATCGATAGTAACATTAGAGTTTTACTAATAATAGTATTCCAGCACAACTCATATATATATATATATATATATATATATATATATATATATATATATATAAGATATATTTTTATGGAAAAGGCTATATGTACACCCTTGACAGGGGTGTACATCATACACTTTAAAATTGAATGGGAGAGAGGATGTGAGAATAGAATGAGTTCTAATATGGATCAATCACAGCCGCCCACTATTTTTATTGCTCATAACATAAGTTTTTTTATAATTTCAAATAAAAGCTAAAATTTAA
The DNA here is from genome assembly GCA_029168755.2 of Tillandsia fasciculata. Taxonomy (NCBI): domain Eukaryota; kingdom Viridiplantae; phylum Streptophyta; class Magnoliopsida; order Poales; family Bromeliaceae; genus Tillandsia; species Tillandsia fasciculata. The sequence continues at coordinate 2,170,606 of CM054946.1, read as the reverse complement.
ATAAATATTTTTTAAATAAAAATAAATCTTAAATATCAGACAAAGGACCAGGATAGGCGAATTATAAAACTTATGGCAACTATTTTAAAAAAATCTAAGAAATTTTTATTCTTTATTTTTCAAAGGTATATTTTTTTATTTTTTTTTAGGTTGGTTTATTTTTTATTTATTTTAAAAATATATATTTTCCTATTTTTAAGTTGGTGGGTGAGATTTTATTGGTGGATCCAGTGTTCCTTTCCCTCAGCACATCACCTACCCCCATGTCCACACCTCCCCACCCTCCCCACCTACACCCTCAAGCAGTTGCAATAATTAATTCTTTTGTTTTACCATCAACATCACAAATTTATAAAAAGAAAGTGCTAGATGTACACCCCAAATAGAGGGGTGTACATCTTACACACACTCTATTACGAAATATGTATTTATTCACTCATCATATCGATGTGATGAGTGAAATGTAGGTTTTTAAGGATCCACAAGGATCTAAATAGGTACTATCAACCACCTAGAGGGGGGGTGAATAGGTGTAATATTTAAAAATCAAATCTCAGTGCAAAATAAAAACCAATGCGGAAAATAAAAATCAACACACCGAGATTTACGTGGAAACTCCAATCCAGGAGAAAAACCACGGGACCAACACGCAATAACAATCCACTAAGAAAAGAAGAATAACAAGGTGATTACCGACTCCACGGACTCAAACCCCTCCTTCAACTTCTTCGGACCTTGCGCTCACCGATTGCACGTCCACTGCACACGTTCGAATCCACGAACGCCACTCGAATCCACGAGTACACGTTTCGAATCCACGAAACGTCTTTAGCACACCGAATCCACGATGCCACGTCGAATCCACGACGCAAACTCAGCCTGTGATGATCCGGATTTTTTTATGGAAGGTTTTTGAGGCATTAACGGTGATTAGAAGAAGCCACTGAGTGTAATGGAGCTTGCAGCGTCGAAAACGGACTTCAGAAATGGATCCGGCGCGAAAAACGGATCAAGTGGGCCTTTCGGGAGCTTTCGCCAAAATTTCGGATGAGAATTTGCAGAAACGGATGGCGAATTCGGACTCAGCGCGCGAAAACGATCAAAATGGTATATATAACTTATTTTTTTCGGCAAATTTTACTGTTCACCGGAACAGTAATTCCGGCGACACTGTTCCGGCAACGGCGGCGGCCGGCGGGCGGCGGCGGGCGGCGGCCGCGGCGGGCGGCGGGCGGCGCGCGGCGGCGCAAGGGCGGAGAAGGGCCGCGGGCAGGCGCGGGCAGGCGCAGGCGGGCGCGGGCAGGCGCGGGCAGCAGCGCCGGTGCGCGGTCCACAGAACAGTCGTGCACCGGGAGCACTGAAGAACCCAAATGCCACGTGTCATCACCTGATTGGCCCGGCGTCGTCAAAGGAGGCGGCGGGCGTGCGACACGTGGCATCCCTTCATTGGCCGACAGGATCCGGAAGACCCGGCGCGTAGACCGGGCTCGTGCGCCCCGTGGACCACGTGGGACACGTGGCCACTGTTCATTGGCGGGCGCACGGCCGACCACGTGCACCGGGCGCGTGAAACACGTGGGCGGCGGGGACACGTGGCGCATTTTCATTGGCCCGTATGGATGTTTCCTGTTTTGTGAGGCGTGGCGCAATCCGGTTGGCTGGATTTGCTGTACCGTGTTCTGGCCCGGATTTTTTGTGGAGCCCGAATAGGGATTTTGGCCCATTATATAAACCCCTCCCTCTCTCTTTGCAAATTACGATTTCTAGAGAGAGAAAATGAGATTTTGCCCTATATGAAAGTTGTTCCTCTCTCTATCCTCTATCTACCCTATAAATTTCAGAATTTCGGGATTTTCCGACAGCGAGTTATCTGCGACACGGCGCACTGCGACGATTTCCAATTTCGGCCCATTTTCCGTCACAGTTCAGTCGGAAGTTCGCTGTGTGCTAACCAGGAGGAATTTTTGAACGATTTCTTCGACAGCGCGACCGTAAGAGGTAAGGCTTCGTTTTTCGTGTTAATCACTTTGCTCCGTTTCGCACTTTTGGCACGGTTCCCGAGGCACCTTTGACCCCCCTTTTTGCTGTGATATTTTCTGGACAGCCCTGACTTCTCCGATTTATATCTTGGCCTAGGAACATCGGATCGAGACGTTTAAGTAGTCGATTTTGATCTACTCGTCGCAAGGAACGCAACCGTAATTTTTCTGGAATTCCTGGAGCACTGTACAGAGGTGAAAAATCCCTTCTTCTTCGTGCTGTTTGGAAAAACAACAAAGGCTGTATTTTTTTGGAGTTGTATTTACACCGAGTGCATTGTTTTGTACTGTAGTACACTGTTTTCAACAGATTACGCTGTTAGGAGACTGCGGACAGCAAGGAGACCTTTTTGGGTGTGGATCACGCTTTTCGAGGTGGGTGGTTGTTGCTTACCTCACTTCTGACTATCTCACTAGGAGTATTAGAGACTCTCGACTTTAAACTGATAATCGGTGTTTTTAATCATGAAATTCATAAATAAAAACCCCACAAATAATATGGCAGATCTTTTATGATAAACTGGGACGTTATTGCTGGACATATGCTGGAACCTATCATCGCATGCAACAGACTTATCATAAAATCATCTTTTTCTAAATAAATATCCGATATTTTCTTTCAGTTTTCAACAGTAACCCTTTGCATGCTTGTTTGGACATCTAGATAGGCCACTATTTATTGCTACACTATTTTTGGGACTTGACTTAGGAGAAACCATGTTTTACTATTCTCCTTCGCATCTGGATTCATGTTGCTCGGTTTGAGCAGGGTTTGGGATAGTGTAGCTGAGGCTTTGAGTCTGGGACAGGTTAGACTCTATTATGGGTTGTGGGGCATTATGGTAACCGCAGACATCAGGCGGTTGGCCAGAGGTTGACTATTTTATCAGTTTTGGTCTTATGGGTTATTACGGTAACCGCGGACAGTAGGCGGTTGACCGGATAATTATCTTTACATCAGATTGGGTATAGATTTCATTAGTGGACGGATTTTCCCACTTTGCTCATAGTCATGATCTAGTCCTGCTATACAGAGATACTGGTTACAGGGATACTTATTACAGAGGCATTTTACTCGTGTGGGTCGCTCCCCTCGAGTGCGACTCCGGAGTGCGCGCGGCAGACTATTCATGAGTCCGTGAGACTCCTTTTCGCATCGGTGTTATGTGTGGGCTGGCATACCCGATACGACCCGGCACGGCAGAGCAGGCAGTACCAGTTTTCACTGGTGACTAGATTGGGTCTATTCAGGCAGGCAGGATAGATACTGAGGCATACATATAGTCATTCCTTTTGGCATGACAGTAGAGGCATAGTAGTGATAGTTTCCCCTTTTCAGTAGTCTCTATAGCATACCACTGTCCTTCCCTTTTGCCTCTAGTAGTCCTAGTGGGTGCGTCAGTGTTTGAGGTTTTACCCACTAGGGGAGGCTACTGGTTTATCTAGTAGTTCTCACCCCCATTATTGTTCTCTGTTTCTTCTCCTTTATATTGCAGAGTCGTCTGCGGGAGCTGCTAGGCCGTCGGCAGCTGATCGAGGTAAGGGGATCGCTGAACAGATAGATCTCCTGTGAGCTGAGGGATTGTATTAGACAGATATTGTACCCAGACTATTGTGCTTTCCTTTTATTTTAGGTCTGGCTATAGCCAGCTGGATGTATCATTTTGGTGAGCTGGGAGATTATTGTATTGATACAGTTTTACTTGGATTTCAGTTACTATGTGGTTCTTCTATTTCAGCTCTGTATTATGCTCTTTTATTGTACATCTTATATCTGAGCAGGTTACCAGCGCTTCGTGTACGCGGTAAATTCCGTGTGCACGGCGGATCTGTAGACGGACCCGGGTTCTGGTTTACACCCGGGGCGTGACAGATTAAGTTGGTATCAGAGCTTAGGGATAGGTCAGTTGGGACATAGGAAACCCTAGGCTTTTGGCAGACCCTAGGATGATAGGTCGTGAGAGACGGGACTTTTTGCGAAAGTCGTTGATTTATTTGTTTGACTCTTCCAGTAGGAGAAGAGGGATCGACATATCCTATTTCTAGTGAACAGTTATGTTGGCTGCAGACAACATAAAGTCACAGAAATAGGGGGATGTCCTTGACTTTCGCTAGATTGGGTCGTGCGGGGTATGTTTCTGATTGGTGGTTCCTTGTGGCAGGATGCCTCCGCGACGCAGGATGTTGACGCGTTCTCAGCCCTCTTCCCCTGAGCCCGATCAGGAGGAGTCCGGGCAGGGTCAGCAGAATGAGGTGCAGGAGCTACAGGCTCAGATGGCTCAGATGTCGGAGGCTGTTCGGCGTCAGGAGGAGGCTATGAGTCGGCTGACGCAGATGTTAGAACAGAGAGCGCAGCCTGTTGTAGCACCCCCAGAGAGTTCTCCAGTACCATCATCCCCTGCTGTGGCTCCCCCAGTTGTACCGGTGACCCCAGCATCCCCTGTCGCTCGGGGTACTGGTAGACAGCCGTCTGGGTTGACGGGACCTCTGACCACGGCAGAGCAGCGGGAGATGGTCGACTTGTTGATGAGGTTTCGCCAGTTTGACCCACCCCATTTCTCGGGGCAGAGTACAGAGCCGTGGGAGGCAGAATCATGGATTACGGCGATGGAGCGACGTTTCGAGACATTGTTCATCGAGGAGCGATACCAGGTGTTATTGGCAACGAACTTTTTGGAGCGCAACGCCGAGGCTTGGTGGCGGCGTGTTCGACCGGCTGGTCCGCCTGGGGCTCAGCTCCTGACCTGGGCGGAATTCCGCAGTCTCCTTCTTGGGGCTTTCTTTCCGGAGAGCGTCCGACAGAGGTTGGAGGAACAGCTGAGAAACCTTCGACAGGGAGATCGGCCCGTGCACGAGTATATTGCAAATTTTAATCAGTTATTGGCGTGTGTACCGAACGTGGCCAGGGATGAAGCACATCGGATTTACATGTTCGAACGAGGGTTGCGCCGGGACCTTTTTCAACTGGTTCGCTCGCGCAGGTTACAGACCTTGGAAGCCTCGATGGAGCAAGCACTCTACGTTGAGTGCGGGGAGGTAGTGATGGAGGAAGTAGCTCCAGCTCCCGTAGTGATCCCGGGGGCGAAACGACCGGCATCAGAGGTTGGGGGACAGGCTAGTTCGTGGAGGCCGCCACGACCACCGCGGCCTCAGTTTTCCAGCCGTGGGCTTTCTGAACGGCGAGGGCCTGGTGGATCCCAGAGGCCCCAGCAACAGCAGCAGAGATCTCAGTCATCGCAGCGTGGGCCTCAACGGCAGCAACGGTCTCAGAGACAACAGCAGCAGTCGAGACCGACCCAGCCTACAGAGACGTGTGTTTTCTGCAAAGGCCAGCATCCATCAAACACGTGTGATTTGAGGATTGGCCGCTGTTATCGATGCGGACAGCCGGGTCATATACGAGCTACTTGCCCGGTGGCGACATCTGCAGCACCTTCTTCAACATCAGCTCCTTTTGCACTACAGCAACGACTGCCATCTCAGCAGCGACCTTATGCTCCGGCAAGCAGGCCATCTTCTTCCCATCCCACAGACTATCGCCCTCCAGCTCAGAGCGGGCGAGTGTATGCTGCGAAGGTAGAGGACTCTTCGGCAGCAGATCATGTGGTGGCAGGTATCACCTTACTTTCTGGCATTAGGACTCGTACTTTATTTGATACTGGAGCATCACATTCTTTTATTAGTAGATCTTTTGCATCATTACATGGGTTAGAGGTAGGACTTTTGCCACGTGCACTAGAGGTTCAGATTCCCGATCACACCTTGCACGTGGAGGAGTGTTGTTGGTCCTGCCCGATGCAAATTGAGTCCTGGATTATGCCAGCAGACCTATTGGTCTTGAAACAGCTGACGGATTTTGACGTGGTTCTCGGGATGGACTGGCTGGCTCGATATTTCGCGACTATTGATTGCGCCGCGAGGACAGTCACATTTAGAGAGCCAGGCCAGGAGATGTTAGTATACCGGGGATGTCAGAGTGCTTTCTTTGCCTCTATGATTTCGACTTCCCGAGCGAGGCAGATGATCCATCGAGGATGTGTAGCCTTTTTGGCTAGTGTTGTTGAGGGGCCTACGGCGGCGGCGGGACTCGGGGATATCCCTATTGCCCGCGAGTTTCCGGATGTCTTTCCACCTGAGCTGACTAGTATGCCGCCAGATAGAGAAATTGAGTTTGTGATTGACGTAGTTCCAGGAACTGCGCCAATCTCTAAGGCTCCTTACCGGATGGCACCGGCCGAGCTGCGAGAGCTTAAGGCGCAACTCCAGGATTTGATGGATAAAGGTTTTATTAGACCAAGTGTGTCGCCTTGGGGAGCGCCGGTGCTATTCGTGAAGAAGAAGGATGGGTCACTACGATTATGTGTGGACTATAGGGAATTGAATAAAGTGACCATCAAGAACAAGTACCCTTTGCCGCGCATTGATGATCTCTTTGATCAGCTGCAAGGGTCTTGTGTCTTTTCCAAGATAGATCTGCAATCCGGTTACCACCAGTTGAAGGTGAAGGCCGAGGATGTCCCGAAGACAGCTTTCAGGACACGGTACGGGCATTATGAGTTTACAGTTATGCCTTTTGGGCTGACTAATGCCCCTGCCGCATTCATGGATTTAATGAACCGAATCTTCCGACCATATTTGGACCGATTCGTAGTAGTATTCATCGATGATATTCTTGTTTACTCCCGAAGTGATGCTGAGCATGAGGAACATCTGAGGATTGTGCTACAACTTCTACGAGAAAAGAAGTTGTATGCCAAACTCACAAAGTGCGAGTTTTGGCTTCGGGAGGTAGCTTTCTTGGGCCATGTGATTTCCGCTGCAGGTGTGGCAGTGGACCCGGCGAAGATTGAGGCAGTCCGGGATTGGCCCCGACCGACGACTGTTTCAGAAGTACGCAGCTTCATGGGATTAGCTGGTTATTATCGTCGGTTTGTGGAGGGCTTTGCGAAGCTCTCCACACCCCTCACTCGCTTGACGCGTAAAGGAGTGAAGTTTAACTGGAGTGAGGACTGTCAGAGAAGCTTTGAAGAGCTGAAGAGTAGATTAATGACCGCTCCTATCCTTTCCCTCCCAGTTATGGGAAAAGGATATGTGATCTACAGTGACGCATCGCACAGTGGACTTGGTTGTGTATTGATGCAGGAAGGGAGGGTAATTGCTTATGCATCGCGACAGCTCAAGGATTATGAGAAGAATTACCCTACCCATGACTTGGAGCTTGCTGCCGTAGTGTTTGCATTGAAGCTTTGGCGCCATTACCTGTATGGGGAGCACTGTGAGATCTACACCGACCACAAGAGCCTAAAGTATCTGTTCACACAGAAGGAGCTAAACCTAAGGCAACGCCGATGGTTGGAGCTGTTAAAGGATTATGACGTGGAAATCCTTTACCATCCGGGTAAGGCCAATGTGGTTGCTGATGCTTTGAGCAGGAAAGCAGTGCAGAGTTTGTCCATGTTAATTACAAATCAGGCGCCACTATTAGAGGATATGAGACGACTTGAGTTAGAGGTTGTGTTTCCTGGGGTCTCTGCTAGACTGACGTCTTTAGTCGTGCAGTCCACACTGTTGGATAGGATCAGGGAGAAACAGAGTGAGGACCCCCACTTGACCAGGATTCGAGAGCAGATCCCAAGTGATCGGTCAGGGGACTTTATAGTGGATGCTTCGGGAATACTGAGGTACAGGAACCGAACATGTGTGCCAATAGATACGGAGATCAGAGAGCAGATATTGCGAGAGGCCCATTATACACCTTATACCCTACACCCTGGTGGGACTAAGATGTATAAAGACCTCAAGGCACACTTTTGGTGGAATGGCATGAAGAGGGATATCGGGAGATTTGTGGCTCAGTGTTTAACTTGCCAACAGGTAAAGGCTGAGCATCGAGTGCCAGCTGGCAAGTTACAAAGTCTCCCAATCCCTGAGTGGAAATGGGACCACATTACGATGGATTTTGTGGTCGGATTGCCAAGAGCGCAGGGAGGTGCTGATGCTATCTGGGTAGTGGTAGATCGACTTACTAAGTCAGCACACTTTTTGCCTATACAGACTACTTGGCCACTCGAGCGACTAGCCCAGTTATATCTAGATGAGATAGTGAGATTACATGGAGTACCAGCCTCCATAGTATCAGATAGAGACCCGAGGTTTGTTTCGCATTTCTGGAAGAGCTTGCAAACATCCATGGGGACTCAGCTTAGCTTCAGTACAGCCTTTCATCCGCAGACTGATGGGCAGTCGGAACGGACTATACAAATCCTGGAAGACATGCTGAGGGCTTGCGTCTTAGATTTCGGCGGAGGGTGGATTCGACACTTATCTTTAGCTGAGTTTGCGTACAACAACAGCTTTCAAGCGAGCATTAAGATGGCTCCGTTTGAAGCGTTGTATGGACGCAAGTGTCGATCACCGCTATATTGGAGTGACGTGGGCGAAAGGCGGACCTTGGGACCAGAGCTATTGATAGAGGCAGAAGAGAAGGTCCGAGTGATTCGAAAGCATCTTCAAACCGCCCAAAGCCGACAAAAGAGTTATGCCGATGTTCGGCGACGAGACTTAGAGTTTCAGGTTGGAGACCATGTATTTTTGAAAGTCTCGCCGTCCAAAGGAATCAGGAGGTTTGGCATCCGCGGAAAACTTAGCCCCCGATATATTGGACCCTTTGAAGTATTGGAGCGCATCGGGCCAGTTGCTTACCGACTTGCACTTCCCCCGAGACTTGCTGGTGTCCACAACGTATTTCATGTTTCTACTCTGAGGAGATATGTTTTCGACCCGTCGCACGTCATCGACTTCACACCGCTCGAGATCAGCGAGGATTTGAGGTACGAGGAGCGTCCACTACGAATTCTGGATCGAGAGGTGAGAGAATTGCGCAGTCGAACTATTCCCTATGTGAAGATCCTTTGGAGCAATCATGACGAACGCGAGGCGACGTGGGAGCTCGAGTCAGAAATGTTGAACACCTACCCCTACCTGTTTGAGGCTTTGGACTGAGGTATGATTTCGTTTCGAGGACGAAACTCTTTTTAGTGGGGGAGGATGTGATGATCCGGATTTTTTTATGGAAGGTTTTTGAGGCATTAACGGTGATTAGAAGAAGCCACTGAGTGTAATGGAGCTTGCAGCGTCGAAAACGGACTTCAGAAATGGATCCGGCGCGAAAAACGGATCAAGTGGGCCTTTCGGGAGCTTTCGCCAAAATTTCGGATGAGAATTTGCAGAAACGGATGGCGAATTCGGACTCAGCGCGCGAAAACGATCAAAATGGTATATATAACTTATTTTTTTCGGCAAATTTTACTGTTCACCGGAACAGTAATTCCGGCGACACTGTTCCGGCAACAGCGGCCGCCGGCGGGCGGCGGCGGGCAGCGGCGCGCGGCGGCGCAGGGCGGCGCAAGGGCGGAGAAGGGCCGCGGGCAGGCGCGGGCAGCAGCGCCGGTGCGCGGTCCACAGAACAGTCGTGCACCGGGAGCACTGAAGAACCCAAATGCCACGTGTCATCACCTGATTGGCCCGGCGTCGTCAAAGGAGGCGGCGGGCGTGCGACACGTGGCATCCCTTCATTGGCCGACAGGATCCGGAAGACCCGGCGCGTAGACCGGGCTCGTGCGCCCCGTGGACCACGTGGGACACGTGGCCACTGTTCATTGGCGGGCGCACGGCCGACCACGTGCACCGGGCGCGTGAAACACGTGGGCGGCGGGGACACGTGGCGCATTTTCATTGGCCCGTATGGATGTTTCCTGTTTTGTGAGGCGTGGCGCAATCCGGTTGGCTGGATTTGCTGTACCGTGTTCTGGCCCGGATTTTTTGTGGAGCCCGAATAGGGATTTTGGCCCATTATATAAACCCCTCCCTCTCTCTTTGCAAATTACGATTTCTAGAGAGAGAAAATGAGATTTTGCCCTATATGAAAGTTGTTCCTCTCTCTATCCTCTATCTACCCTATAAATTTCAGAATTTCGGGATTTTCCGACAGCGAGTTATCTGCGACACGGCGCACTGCGACGATTTCCAATTTCGGCCCATTTTCCGTCACAGTTCAGTCGGAAGTTCGCTGTGTGCTAACCAGGAGGAATTTTTGAACGATTTCTTCGACAGCGCGACCGTAAGAGGTAAGGCTTCGTTTTTCGTGTTAATCACTTTGCTCCGTTTCGCACTTTTGGCACGGTTCCCGAGGCACCTTTGACCCCCCCTTTTTGCTGTGATATTTTCTGGACAGCCCTGACTTCTCCGATTTATATCTTGGCCTAGGAACATCGGATCGAGACGTTTAAGTAGTCGATTTTGATCTACTCGTCGCAAGGAACGCAACCGTAATTTTTCTGGAATTCCTGGAGCACTGTACAGAGGTGAAAAATCCCTTCTTCTTCGTGCTGTTTGGAAAAACAACAAAGGCTGTATTTTTTTGGAGTTGTATTTACACCGAGTGCATTGTTTTGTACTGTAGTACACTGTTTTCAACAGATTACGCTGTTAGGAGACTGCGGACAGCAAGGAGACCTTTTTGGGTGTGGATCACGCTTTTCGAGGTGGGTGGTTGTTGCTTACCTCACTTCTGACTATCTCACTAGGAGTATTAGAGACTCTCGACTTTAAACTGATAATCGGTGTTTTTAATCATGAAATTCATAAATAAAAACCCCACAAATAATATGGCAGATCTTTTATGATAAACTGGGACGTTATTGCTGGACATATGCTGGAACCTATCATCGCATGCAACAGACTTATCATAAAATCATCTTTTTCTAAATAAATATCCGATATTTTCTTTCAGTTTTCAACAGTAACCCTTTGCATGCTTGTTTGGACATCTAGATAGGCCACTATTTATTGCTACACTATTTTTGGGACTTGACTTAGGAGAAACCATGTTTTACTATTCTCCTTCGCATCTGGATTCATGTTGCTCGGTTTGAGCAGGGTTTGGGATAGTGTAGCTGAGGCTTTGAGTCTGGGACAGGTTAGACTCTATTATGGGTTGTGGGGCATTATGGTAACCGCAGACATCAGGCGGTTGGCCAGAGGTTGACTATTTTATCAGTTTTGGTCTTATGGGTTATTACGGTAACCGCGGACAGTAGGCGGTTGACCGGATAATTATCTTTACATCAGATTGGGTATAGATTTCATTAGTGGACGGATTTTCCCACTTTGCTCATAGTCATGATCTAGTCCTGCTATACAGAGATACTGGTTACAGGGATACTTATTACAGAGGCATTTTACTCGTGTGGGTCGCTCCCCTCGAGTGCGACTCCGGAGTGCGCGCGGCAGACTATTCATGAGTCCGTGAGACTCCTTTTCGCATCGGTGTTATGTGTGGGCTGGCATACCCGATACGACCCGGCACGGCAGAGCAGGCAGTACCAGTTTTCACTGGTGACTAGATTGGGTCTATTCAGGCAGGCAGGATAGATACTGAGGCATACATATAGTCATTCCTTTTGGCATGACAGTAGAGGCATAGTAGTGATAGTTTCCCCTTTTCAGTAGTCTCTATAGCATACCACTGTCCTTCCCTTTTGCCTCTAGTTTTCCTAGTGGGTGCGTCAGTGTTTGAGGTTTTACCCACTAGGGGAGGCTACTGGTTTATCTAGTAGTTCTCACCCCCATTATTGTTCTCTGTTTCTTCTCCTTTATATTGCAGAGTCGTCTGCGGGAGCTGCTAGGCCGTCGGCAGCTGATCGAGGTAAGGGGATCGCTGAACAGATAGATCTCCTGTGAGCTGAGGGATTGTATTAGACAGATATTGTACCCAGACTATTGTGCTTTCCTTTTATTTTAGGTCTGGCTATAGCCAGCTGGATGTATCATTTTGGTGAGCTGGGAGATTATTGTATTGATACAGTTTTACTTGGATTTCAGTTACTATATGGTTCTTCTATTTCAGCTCTGTATTATGCTCTTTTATTGTACATCTTATATCTGAGCAGGTTACCAGCGTTTCGTGTACGCGGTAAATTCCGTGTGCACGGCGGATCTGTAGACGGACCCGGGTTCTGGTTTACACCCGGGGCGTGACACAGCCGGTAAGAATATTGGCTTCGATGGTGATCCTTTGCTTAGATTATCAATGAAGAACCATGGATGGAATCTCTAAGCAAAGATTAGATCAATTCGACAAAAGATATGTTCTTGAAAGAACCATCGAATTGACCTAAAAGAGGCTATAAAGAAGAACGGTAAAAACCTAGCCTCTAGGGTTGCTCTCAAGTGTTTTATAAATTGATCGGTCGTTTTTGAGAAACCCTAAATGTCTATTTATAGTTTAGAAACCTTTGGAAAGAGATAAGCATCAAAAACTGACTTAACAGAATTTTTCCCGCACGACGATCCGGATCGGATTTACGGCGATCCTGATCGTCGTCTTTTTTCAGCAATTCCTGAAAAAACAAGGTTCGGGATCCGGATCGGAATTCTGATTCGGATCGGTCCGATCCGGATCAGAATTCTGATCCTGATCGGAATTCCTGAAAAAACAGTTTTTGACTTTTATGCAATGAAACCTTATCCAAGTGTTTCTACACTATAAGAAAGTATTCGGATCACCAAAATTATTTAGTTAAACGTACCTGATCCTTTTGAATACTTTCTTCTTGAGATTGATGTAACTGATACACAATTCTTCATCTTCAATCTTCAAGGCTCAAAACACTGAGTGTCAACATGAGCTCTTGTTGAATCTTCTCTAAGTCTTTGATTGCTGATTGACAATTTGATCCCTTTAAGACTCCGACTCAACTCACTGACTTGACTCACGAAATATGCCAACACCAAAAAGCCGTAACATGAAATTCATCCCACCTCAGAATGAAGTGAGTATAAGATGTACATCTTATTTGGGGTGTACATCTAGCATTGCTCTTTATTAAAAATTCTAACTATTATACTATCAATAATATTAATATTTTATATTATTAAATTTATTTTTTTAATTATTTTTATTTTTTAAATTATATTATTATATTAATTATTTATTAAATTTTAAAAAATAATTATTATTATAATCATATATCCCTACATAAAAACATTTGTTGGAATTGTTAATAGTATATTAGCTAGATTCAAAATGTAGTTGTCTTATCTTATTCTTAGCCTTAATTAAACATTAGTTGGGGATGCTAGTAAATTAATTTACCAATTATATATAATAGTATACAACTACTTGATTTTCTTTCTGGTTTGTTACACATCACTATACCACTAAAATATGTCACTTTTATTTATTTATTATTATTATTATTATTTTGTTTGGTAGGTGAAGTTCTGGTGACTGATTGGGTAATTATTTGACTGATTTGTCAAATCAATTATTAGATCGGAAAACATCAACTAAAAAAATTTCTTACTCAAATGCACAAAATTTCTTTAACTCCAAAAAATTCTTAATACAGAGAAATATTGCGCAACCAGTACTGTACTCTTCCAATATTGCTGTTTAGTCTCTAAAATTTCTACAAAAATATCACTTTCTATAAAAATTATTTTCATAACTAATTAAATTTTTAATGAGCAACGTGTGGCCCCTGAGAGAAAATGATGGATCAGTTAAAAAGTATGAACAATTATTTTGTACTTGTAATTTAGATATATTTAATTTTGGTTCGTTAAAACATTCTATTCTACTTATTATTATTGTTCGAACAATAATGTAAATTTTTTTAAAAATGACTTAAATATTACACACTAATTAATCATAAATTCTTTTTTTTATTAATTACTATATTTACATTTAGTAATATATAAGCAAATGATCATGCTTGTACAAACGTGCCTAAATATATTGGAGAAGCTCTATAGTGTAGGGATGTCAACAGGTCAATTTTTTAAAAATCTAAATTCGAATTCGACTACCAAATTTAAAATTCAAATTTGAATTCGAATTTGAATTCGATAAATTTTAAAAATTTATATTCAAATTCGAATTTGACCAAAAATTCAAAATCCGAATTTGAGTTCGAAAATCTAAATTCGAAACAATTATTTTTTTTTCTCTTTACAATATTTCAAAATATACATTAAATCTAAATTATTAAAATATAAATTTAAATATAATATCAAATATTTATATACATATATATTATATAACGTAAAATTAATTCTAGTTTGAATCAGATTCGGATTCGGATCGGATACAATTAAAATCTATATCCAAATTAAAATTCGTCGAATTTTTATTTTTTATGTTCATATTCATATTCGGTTAACACCGGATAAATTTATTTCGTTCGGATTCAAGTTCGAATAAAATTTCGGTATCCGTATTTATTGATATAGGGCCCAAATAGTAATATTAGGCCCAAAACCAAGCCCAATAATTAGTCCGAATCATCATTAGATGATGTGATACAGGGATAAAACTGTAATTTTATCTCTATTTTTTCCAAATAATCACTGAACCCTCTAAATAAACCTCCACCGAAAAATCTACCAGAAATAAAAGATGCCACGTGGACCCCACTTTTTGACTCGTGAACCGTGAAATGCCAACCTTTACACCAACACCCTCACTACCACCCCCCCCTCCACCGCCCATATCCCCCGATCCAACGGTCCAAATCCTCCTTCCCAACTACTTATACCCCTTCGCCCTTCACCTCTCTCTCCGCCTCCCTTATCGCGCGCGCTCTCTCTTTCTCTCTCTCTCGCTTCGTCGTCTCCTTCGTCGTCTCTCTCTTACCTACTAGGGTTTTTTCTATTATTATTCTCCGAGGTCATCATCCATGGCGCTCTCGGTGGAGAAGACGTCGTCGGGGCGCGAGTACAAGGTGAAGGACCTCTCCCAGGCCGACTTCGGGCGCCTGGAGATCGAGCTCGCGGAGGTGGAGATGCCGGGGCTCATGTCGTGCCGCACCGAGTTCGGGCCCTCGCAGCCCTTCAAGGGCGCCCGCATCTCCGGCTCCCTCCACATGACCATCCAAACCGCCGTGCTCATCGAGACCCTCACCGCGCTCGGCGCCGAGGTGCGCTGGTGCTCCTGCAACATCTTCTCCACCCAGGACCACGCCGCCTCCGCCATCGCCCGCGACTCCGCCGCCGTGTTCGCGTGGAAGGGCGAGACCCTGCAGGAGTACTGGTGGTGCACGGAGCGGTGCCTCGACTGGGGCGCCGGGGGCGGCCCCGACCTCATCGTCGACGACGGCGGCGACGCGACGCTGCTGATCCACGAGGGGGTGAGGGCCGAGGAGGAGTACGAGCGATCGGGGAAGCTCCCCGATCCCGAGTCCACCGACAACGCCGAGTTCAAGATCGTGCTGGGGCTCATCAGGGACGGGCTCAAGGGGGACCCCAGCAAGTACCGGAAGATGAAGGAGCGCCTCGTCGGCGTGTCGGAGGAGACCACCACCGGGGTCAAGAGGCTCTACCAGATGCAGGCGAGCGGGACCCTGCTGTTCCCCGCCATCAACGTCAACGACTCCGTCACCAAGAGCAAGGTGAGCTCCTTGTTTACTTTTTTTTTTTTTTTTTGGTTCCTGTGGATCTAGATCTGATGTTTATGTGTTCTTTTGTTGCTGATCTTGTGCCTCCATTTGTAGATCTAGGGTTTGTTTGTTTCTTTGTTTGTTTGTTTGTTTGTTTATATACAGATCTAGGGTTTGTCCATAGTTTTTTCTGAAGCGTATTGCTTTCCTTCCTTAGTTTTAAATCATAGATCTAGTCTTGTACAAGTTAGTTTTCTAGTTTAGTTTAAGAATCACTGTTTTTTCTTCTGAAAAAAGATTATTTTATTGTTTTTACCTTTACCTTTACCTTTGTTCTATTATTATTATTATTATTATGATTATTATAGTTGTTTAAATAGTTTATTTCGTTTTTAAGTTAATTATGAATGGTGATTTGGATGTCAGTATGTTCATGTCCACTTGTTTTATGTTGTCAGAGGTACTTGTAAAAGATTTGGGAACTGGAACTTAAGATATCTTGGCAATTGTGGTGGAGGATTTTTCCTATTTTTTGGGCTATTTCAATCATAATATTCCAGAATTCCAAGACTCCTTTGAGCGTTTTTTTTTTTTACTTGAAGTGACACCATTTATGTTGCTAATTAGTTTGGATTAAAATGAAGTAATTATCACTTTAGATGCCCATTTTCAGTGAAAAGTTCAAATTAGCCTTCAGGAACTGTTACAGTTCTGGTGGATCTGGAATCTCGCGATCTATATTTTGTGTGTTACCCAAAAGTTTTTTCCTTTATTCCCTTTTCCCTCGATTCTCTGATGGAGATGCACTTTAGTCATTGTCTGATGCCTCAGACTTCTTTCTTTATATCCCAAACTTCTTCCTTGTCGGCATTTTTGTACTACTAATTAATAATTAAGATTCGGTGTTAAATCATCTTTATTGCATGGTCGAGTCTAATGGTGTATTTGGCAAGTTCAACTTGTTACTATTAAAGATCTAAATAAATAATCCTCTTGCATATATATATATATATATATATATATATATATATATATATATATATATATATCCCTAACATCTTTTCTCGCCTCTGCAAATCTAAAAACAGTTTGACAACCTCTATGGGTGCCGCCACTCTCTTCCCGATGGCCTGATGAGGGCGACCGACGTGATGATTGCCGGTAAGGTTGCGGTGGTCTGCGGCTATGGTGATGTTGGCAAGGGCTGTGCTGCCGCCCTCAAGCAGGCCGGGGCCCGTGTGATCGTCACCGAGATCGACCCCATCTGCGCCCTCCAAGCCCTGATGGAGGGCATTCCCGTGCTCACTTTGGAGGATGTCGTCGCCACGGCGGATATCTTCGTCACCACCACGGGCAACAAGGACATCATCATGGTGGGCCACATGAAGACGATGAAGAACAATGCTATTGTTTGCAATATTGGGCACTTCGACAATGAGATCGATATGCAGGGGTTGGAGACATACCCAGGTGTTAAGCGTATCACCATCAAGCCACAGACTGATCGGTGGGTCTTCCCCGAGACCAATTCTGGGATTATTGTTCTTGCTGAGGGGCGGCTCATGAACCTTGGGTGTGCAACCGGCCACCCTAGCTTCGTCATGTCCTGCTCCTTCACTAACCAGGTTTGTACTCTTGCAACAGAACATGCCTTTTTCTTTTCTATTTTGCTTATAGTAGGAAATGCTGCTACGCCTTTCTTATAGCTTCTTCAACGAAATGCTTATAATTTTGTTTTCGGGAAGGCTACAAATATAAAACATCCAAGTTTAAGCATGTTTGGTATCTTTAAGATAGATAGCTAGCTGCTATATGGTAGATTTATAATAATTAATTTAGGTGATGAATTGCCTAAGAAGTTGGATCAGTTGGTAGTATCTAAATATAGATTTTGTTACCATTTTTAGCAGATGATTTTACTTTACATGGTGTTAGAGCCGGAGACTTGCTTTTGAAGTCCCATTTCTACCTTACTTTCAATATCCTGCGGTTTGCTTGGTCTCTAATCTGCACGAACCTTTTCTAAACTTCACCTGTCTCTTGCTGCCTAAGCTTCTTTTACTAGAGAAATTGTTTATCTCACAATGCTCTCTTTGAAAATTGAAAATAACCATTTGTAAAACACTCAGAATATATTTTGCCGCTCTGTCAGTTTTCTTTACGGTACAAATCTTGAATCTTAATGAAAATAAGAATAATGCTCAGTCAAGCTCCTCTCAAGAATCCAAGTTTTGTATTGTCTTTTGAACTTAAAAATAGTGCCTCTTTTTTCTTCAAAAAAAAATAAATTGTGCAGGTGATTGCTCAGCTGGAGCTGTGGAATGAGAGAAACAGCGGCAAGTACGAAAAGAAGGTGTATGTCCTTCCTAAGCATCTCGATGAGAAGGTCGCGGCCCTCCACCTGAGCAAGCTTGGCGCCAAGCTAACCAAGCTCACCCCGTCCCAGGCTGAGTACATCAGTGTCCCAGTGGAGGGCCCCTACAAGCCCCTTTCCTACAGGTACTGAACCCTAATATCATGCCGAGAGAGAGACGAGGGGTGGTATGCTCATAGAAACTGCAGCATCAAGGTGTTATCTCTCCCCTCCTTTTCCCTTTTAATTATTGTTGTGTCTTTAGGATAAGAGTGTTGTTTCTGCATGTTTTTTGTGTTCAATGGCTTAAGGGGGGGGGGGGGGGGGTGAGTTTAGTATTCAGTTTGGAAAGAATAATGAGTCTGGGTGTGTGACTGTGAAGGCGGTGTTTGATGGCCAGATACTTTTTTTGTCTCTGGCGCTCGCTCTCTTTCCGATTATTTTGCAATGCAATACAATCCAATTGATCTCCGATTTAATCAGGTTATTTACCAAATGCTATTAGTAAAAGTCCCGAGTTTGTGTTTCGGGGAAGCAAATTGTTTTCTCCTCGCAATATAATACACATTTGCGCAATGTTTAATGAGCATTATTATAGTAATCGAATTTCATTCCAGCTCTATTTCTCTAACGTGGAATAAGTAACGTGAAGTTTGTTTGAACGAGTATGTAAGTGCATGTTTTGGGCTTTTTATTTTATTTTATTTTATTTTTTATTTTTTTCTTTTATGAAATTTGGAGGCACTGCTTAATTTAATAGAAATATAGTTATGTGAATCACTTTTGAGTCGCTTGGTAAAACCCAAAGAAGTTGTTAAATGACCTAAATCAAATGGGGATTAAAATCATTATAGAGTTAATTTAATTTAATTTAATTTAATTTAATTTAATTTTTTTTTTTTTTAAGAGATTATGAAGTTGGGTCAAAATATCTTACACAGTTCTGATATGTTCTACGTATTATTATTACTAGTTAAATATTCGCGCTTCGCTGCGGTAACTAAAAAATAATTAGACTATAGACATAATTTATTATATTTGAAAGCTAGAAATAGTTGGTGCTGTCCTCGCGGAAGTCAGGACTAACCGCTCGCAGTGGTCTAGGTTTTGTACTTAGGCACGGGGCCCACCTCTGGCTTCTTCCGTCTTGTTTTATCTTTCTTTTTGTTTTTTGTCTTTTCCTGTTTTCGCTCGCTTTTTTGAGCCTTCTCCCTCCGGGGTTCGAGGTCTGACGGCCTCAGTCCTGTAGCTGAGTTCATTCCCCCTTTGAATGAAGCGGCAGCATGTTGCCTTTTCTCAAAAAAAAGTTCGAAATAGTCATGCATATTACATTTAATTTAAATTAGTTTCTCGAGAAAACACCTAATATTAAAAAAGTAAACTATATGGAGGACAACCGGTAATTCTTCATTTAATCTCTTTATTAGATGGGCTTGCTTCATGAAACCTACCATCAATGTAAATAATTTGATATTTAATATAAATAATTTGATATCATAATTAAATTATAATTATATATATAATAGTAAATGATTAAATAGCAAAACTAATTTAGAGTTCTTTATCTTTAATTACCTTATTTACTTCAAATTCCAGGTAAAATATATCGAAAGAATTAGTATTTATAGAAATTTTAAGGACAGAAAAAGAAAAGTTATGATAGCAAATCTGTTATAATGTGATAAAATTTAAAAATCATAGGGACAGAATAGTAATTTTATAGTAATTTATTTTGAAAATATTATATATAAGATTTTAAAGTTTTGGAAAATATCACATCAATCAAATCAAATTAAATCAAATATTTTGAAAATGATGAATTCTTATTTTCAAAAATATTATATATAAGATTTCATCATTTTCGAAAATAGCACATGAATCAAATCAAATCAAATATTTTTAACTATTAATCTTACAAAATCTTATATATAATATTTTTATTTCTAAATCTTACCTGAAATTTTTATATATTAATTTAATCTTACAAAATCTTATATATAATAATATATATACAATTAGAAAAATTAACGATATCTCAAAATATATGTCATCATTTTATAAAATTTATTATATATATTTATAGTAATTTCAGACTCTATAATGATTTTAGAACTAGAAAAATAGAAGAACATACTATACTGAGAGAATCATTATTTATAGAATTCTTAGGGACAAAAAAATAGTAACTACGATAGTGATTTTAGAAATAGGAAAAAAGAAGAACATACTATACTGAGAGAATCATTATTTATAGAATTGTTAGGGACAGGAAAAAATAGTAATTATGATAGCAAATCTGTCATAATCTGACAATCTGTTCAAATAACAAAATACAAAATCCGATTTCAAACTTAAACTCAACTTTGAATTGAAATTAAAATACAAATTCAACATCAAATTCAAATAATAACTTATGTAATTCAGAAAATTTAAAATTTAAAATCTTAACTAGAATTTTAATATATTAATTTTAGATAAAAATTTTAACACATTACTATTTTAACTCAACTGAAATTTTAATATATTAATTTAAAGTTTAAATTTACAAATATAGAATAAAAACAAAAATCTTAGGAAGTAGAAAAAGCAAGTAGGTATGATACGAAATCTCTTAGAATCTGACAAAACCAGTACAATATTTGTTGAAAATCTTTTGGAATTAATAGAAATCTTAGGGATAGCAAAACCAAGTAGGCATGATAGCAAATCTGTCAGGATCTGACAAACTTATTGAAATTAATATATCTGACAATATAAAATGACACCAAATCTAACATAAACATACAAAATCTGACAGAGGAAAAGAAATAAGTATTTATACAAAAATCTAATACAATCTTACAAAATATGTTAATATATCATGATTGCAAATAAAAGGAGCAATTATTTTATACCAAAATTTCATACAATCTTACAAAATATGTCAATATATTTTTGGAAATTAGCAATATAAAATTTTGCCAATATTTTTGAGAATTACTAAATATCATTTCAAATCACTTAGCAATCAAATCACTTAGCAATCAAATCACTTAGCAATATAGAAATTTGCTATCATATCAAATCAAAACTATCAAATCAATATAGAGATTGTGTAAGATTCTCACTATTAAATTTGATTTGATTTTATAAATCTCTATATTGCTAAGAGATTTGCTATCATATCAAATCTTAACAAATCAAATCAAATTTAATAGTAATTTTATAGTAGCTATGATAGTGAATTGTGAGAATCTTACACAATCTCTGTAAAATATGTGGAAATTAGTAAACATCAAATCAAGTAAGGAAAGAAATAAGTATTTATATCAAAATCTAATACAATCTTACAAAACATGTTAATATACATTATAGCAAATGAAAGGAGCAATTATTTTATACCAAAATCTCATACAATCTTACAGAATATGTCAATATATTTTTGAAAATTAGCAATATCAAAATCTGCCAATATTTTTAGGAATTACTAAATATCACTTCAAATCACTTAGCAATCAAATCACTTAGCAATATAGAGATTTGCTATCATATCAAATCAAGACTATCAAATCAGTATAGAGATTGTGTAAGATTCTCACTATTAAATTTGATTTGATTTTACAAATCTCTATATTGCTAAGGGATTTGCTATCATATCAAATCTTAGCAAATCAAATCAAATTTAATAGTAATTTTATAGTAGCTATGATAGTGAATTGTGAGAATCTTACACAATCTCTGCAAAATATGTGGAAATTAGTAAACATCAAATCAAGTAATAACGTAGACAATCTTACAAAATATATTAATATATCATGATAGCAAATGAAAGGAGCAATTATTTTATACCAAAATCTCATACAATCTTACAAAATATGTTAATATATTTTTGGAAATTAGCAATATAAAAATCTGCCAATATTTTTGAGAATTACTAAATATCACTTCAAATTACTTAGCAATCAAATCACTTAGCAATATAGAAATTTGCTATCATATCAAATCAAGACTATCAAATCAATATAGAGATTGTGGAAGATTCTCACTATTAAATTTGATTTGATTTTACAAATCTCTATATTGCTAAGAGATTTGCTATCATATCAAATCGTCATCTCCTGTTGGTAAAAAAGGCAATAAGTATGATAGCAAATCTAGGAGATCTTTGTCTATAGATTTGCTATCATATATATATATATATATATATATATATATATAGAGGTATGATAGCAAATCTTATCATATCACTTTGTAATTTATATATTATGTACAAACATCAGTTTCAAATTTAATAGCATGATAGCAAATCTTCTAATATCACATCACTCTCAAAGTTAGTAACTATGAGATGGAATGACTTATCAATATACAACATGATAGCAAATTATAATTATGTTAGCAAATCTACTAATATCACATCACTTTCTAATATATATATTATATACAAACATCACTTTCAAATTTAATAGCATGATAGCAAATTTCCTAATATCACATCAAATTTAGTAACTATGATAGCAAATCTACTAATATCACATTACTTTTTCTTTATATATACACATCAAGAGAATCTTATGGATATCAAATAAAGACAATCTGACACATTTTCTATGCAAAATATTTGGGGATTAGTAAAGGATGAGATGGAATGACTTAGCAATATACAAATCTCCTAATATCACATAACCCTCAAATCTAATAATATATAAATAATTTATATATTATATGTACACATCAAGAGAATCTTATGGATATCCCAAAAAGATGATGTATATGATAGGGAGGAGAATCTGGCACATTCTTCTATGCAAAATATTTGGGAATTAGTAAAGTATGAGATGGAATGACTTAGCATGATAGTAAATCTCAGATCACTATGACAGCAAATATACTAATATTACATCACTTTCTCTTTAGATATATATATTATATATATATATTATATATAAACATCACTTTCAAATTTAATAACATGATAACAAATCTCCTAATATCACATCATCCTCAAATGATAGCAAATCTACTATTGATCTTAATCTTATATATATATATATATATATATATATATATATATATATATATATATATAATTTATTTAAATATTTTAATAAAAAAAAAGAAAAAGCACTTATAAATTTGAACTTAATAACCAAAATCTCATACAATCTTACAAATTCTAATATATATCTCAAAATATATACCATCATCTTACAAAATATATTATATATATAAAAAAATTCTTAAACTTGAATATATTAAATTGAAAAATTTCACACATTGGTATTTTAAATTAAAAATTTGATATTTAAAATTAAATAACATCACATCAAATTTATACATAACAAACTAATTTAGACTTTCAATTCAAAATTTAAACTCAAAGTGGACTTTCAATTATATATTTGAAATAAAATCATATTTAATAAAATAAAGTATAAATTTCAATTTTAATTAAAAATTTATGATCCTAATCTATTTAATGAATTAATAGTAAATAATTTTAGTAATATGTACAATCGAAACACCAACCAAAATCAAACCTTTCTTCACAAAAAAAGCATCATTTGACAACACAGGAACAGTACTAATTAAAGCAAAATCTTTGTGAGACATTCAATCAAACATTTGGTAGGCATGAAACAAAACACATAAATTTTTTTTATTTATTTTTGTTCTCAGATCTGAACCTATTAAAGAGTACAAATCCTAATTTAAGACAAAATCAATCATTAAACCACCGGTTGATATGCAAAATTGAATTGTATTACAAACTAAACAACAGGAGATTAAGAAAGGGAAAAACAAAAAAAACAAAAAAAAACAAATATCATATGGAAAAGGGGCATCAAAACCTCACCTATTTTAGCATGCGCGCGTGCCGCGCGGTTGCTGCCGCTCGCGCGCGCTTGGTGCACGCTGCCTGCGTGCGCCCCTGCACTGTTCGTCCCCGCGTGTGTTGCTCCAGCCCGCACTGTGGGATGCCATGCCGCGCGTGGCATTCTGGTCGGCGACCTTCTGGTCCGCCGGCGCCGCGTCGGGCCCGACCGGCACGGGCCAAAATCAAACCGTTCTTCACAAAAAAAGCATCATTTGACAGCACAGGAACAATACTAATTAAAGCAAAATCTTTGTGAGGCATTCAATCAAACATTTGGTAGGCATGAACAAAACACATAACTTTTTCTTATTTATTTTTGTTCTCAGATCTGAACCTATTAAAGAGTACAAATCCTAATTTAAGACAAAATCAATCATTAAACCAACAGTTGATATGCAAAATTGAATTGTATTACAAACTAAACAACAGGAGATTAAGAAAGGGGAAAAAAAAAGAAAATAAAAAAAGCAAATATCATATGAAAAGGGGCATCAAAACCTCACCTATTTTAGCATGCGCGCGTGCCGCGCGGTTGCTGCCGCTCGCGCGCGCTTGGTGCACGCTACCTGCGCGCGCCCCTGCACTGCTCGCCCCGCTCGTGCTGCCCCAGCCCGCAGCTAATTTTGTCTCAGATTCACATCAATTTTATTAAACGATCCATTAATATTAGTGTTTACTAAATTTTAAAAACTAACTAACAAATTGCCAAAATTTCAAAAACTTAAAGATACTTGCCCCCTAGTGATTAGTGATGCTTAAATCTTATCAGGAACGAAGCCTGAACCTTTCTCTTTTTTTCTATGTTTTATTATTACGGGCGCAGGCGGCGACTCGTGCTTCCCCCTGTGCTTCGCCTTCTTGGGCGCCGTACAGCACGTGCACCGGCACCGTCGTCACGGGGCTTCTCCACCGCCGCACATCGTCCACCCAGCGCGCCAGCCCCACGGCCCACGCCACCACCCCCATGATCCGGAACCAGTTCGCCTTGCTCCGCCGCACGCTCCACCCGTGAGCGTCCGCGTCCAGCACGTAGCGCACCACCTCCGGCCCAGCGGTGGCTCCGCCCGCGCCAGCCACCCGACCACGGTGCGTATCGCGGCCCCGCGCAGTGCCTCCTGCTGGGCCACCCCCGGGGTAGAGTTGGGGAAGAGAGAGAGAAGGGAGCCGATTCGACGTGTGGAGAAAAAAGAGGTGCGGGGTAGGCCTGGGAAGAGACTAAAAGAGGGAAAAGAGGTGTGGGGTAGGCTCGGGAAGAGAGAGAAGAGGGAGGCGGTTCGATGGTAGGGTCGGAGCGAACGAACCGCGAGAGAATGTCACATCAGCAAAATACGTGAGAGAACACCACGTATGCACGGAGTAACCGGCAAATTAATATTTGTATAGATTATTATTATTATTATTATTATTATTATTATTATTATTATTAATAAATTGACTACTTTCCATCAGTCATCGACCAACATATTGTTATTGTTGGGGGCCAAAAACGGCTCTGCCTTGTGGACACACTCAAAAAGTAACATCAATAAAAAAAAAAAAAAAATTGTACTTCATTTTCATATAGAAGACACTTCATTATTCAATTATTAAATTGTGTTGTAAAATTTAATTGTAATATTTTAAAAAGTTTGAATTAATATTAATAATAAATTAGAATTTGAGAATTAAAATAATATGATTGTGTTTGATTCAAATATAAATTAGAATTATTTATTTTAAAAATAGATATAAATTCAGAAATAAAATTTGAATAATTATTATATTAAAATAAAAATAAAAATAATAAAAATAATTATAAATTTTAAAATAATATTTATTTAATTAATTAAAATAAAAATAGTAATTAAATAATAATTTAAATTATTTAATTAATATTAATTGATAAAATAATTAATATTAATTAGTTAATTATTTAATAGTTAGATAATTAGGTAATAAAATAATTAGATTAGTCAAAATATTAAATTAATTAAAAATTTAATATAATAATTTTAATTAAATTTATTTTTAAGTGAGAATAAATTTGTTAAAGAAAATATGGTGGAAATGATAGTTCCAGCCTTATTTGTTTCACGGAGACCAAATTTGTTCTTCTTATTTTTAACTAAACGCCGCGTCTCGCAGTTTGAGAATCGAAAGTGTGAGTGTAATTTAGCTTTTTGTTTCATCAAAAGGCTATTTGACAAGAGAGAAGCCACTCAGAGGTGCAAGTTATTATTAGCCGGTTCCCAGTTTATATGTACACTTTGCATCGCATATAACATTTGACGATCTAATATATGTTCTGAAATATCTAAAAAGATTATGTAAAATATTAGGTAATTTTAAAACTACAACCTATCCATCTAAGTTGTAGTAATAGATAAGGATCATTATTTGATTATAAAAAGTTGATGTCCAAAATATATAGTTTGAAAAAGTTGATGTCCAAAAAGATTAAATAGGCTAAATTACAGAAAATCTCTCTATAATATACCGCTTTTTCAATTTGCCCCGTCTTTCAAAAGTCTAGATTTTGCTCCCTCATAATTACGAAATTATTTTTAGGGATAACAGGATTAACAGAAAATATGAAATGACGATAATGCTCTTATTATTTCTGTGCTTTATAATGACGGTAAAACTACAACCTATCCATCACGATAATGCTCTTCTTATTCCTGTGCTTTATAATGACGTCAAAACTATAACCTATCCATCTAAAGTTGTAGTAATAGATAAGGATCATTATTTGATTATAAAAAGTTGATGCCCAAAATATATAGTATTAAATAGAATAAATTACAGAAAATTTCCCTATAATATAATACTTTTTCAATTTGCCCTGTCTTTCAAAAGTCTATATTTTTTCCTCTCGTAATTACGAAATTATTTTTAGGGGGTAACGGGATTAACTGAATATGTGAAATGACGATAATGCTCCCCTTATTCCTGTGCTTTATAATGACGGTAGAGAAGCTCTCGCGGATGCTTCGCATCGACCGGCAGTTGCTCCGCCGAATCCGCAGCGCCGCAGAGCCCTCGCGCTGCTCCCCTCCGAGTCCACCGCCGCCCCCGTCCCTGCCGAGAAGCTCTCCTCCTCCCCCTCCCCCCTGTCGTCGTCGTCTCTGCCGTCGTCGGAGAGGTCTGAGTGCCCAGGGAGCCAGAGGTCTGGGTGCCCAGGGAGCCGGACATGGAGAGGGAGCCCGTCCCCGCACGGACGATTGAAGCATCCGCGCGACGACTTATGGGGGCCCGCCATGTGGCGCCCCTCCTCACCCGCGCTGACCCGCGCCAGAGGAGGCGCGGGTCCCTGCGCGCTGACCTGCGCCAGCACGCGCGCGCGCTTCCCCGCGCACGCGTGCTACGAGCAGTGGTGCGGCGAGTGGGGCGCCACCACGTGGCGCCCCACCAGCCTCGGGCCGCGCGAGATACCTCACGGAGCGACGGCGGCGGGATCCCTCACGGAGCGACGAAGCTCGTCGACGGCGCGGAGGTAGCGCTCGGCCTCAGAACGATCGAGAGAAGAAGAGGTTGAAGGGTATTTTCGGTATATTACCTAAAAAATTGACGGCTCACTAACGGAATGCTAACGATAGGAGTGTAAATGCACAATTCCATAATTACGAGGGGACAAAATGAAGGCTTTTGAAAGACAATGGGGCAAAGTGAAAAAATAATTTATTATAGGGGGATTTTTTTTTGTAATTTAGCCTATTAAATATATAGATCTCTTAAATTTTATTATATATATATAGTTCTGGAATACTATATCGATTGAACCAAACAATTGGTGCTATCAAATTTTTAGCTATTAGATGAAAGGATGTATAGTTGGGATTATAGTGATTTTCTATGATTTTTATCATTCAACCACCTACCGACTAAATCTTAGGGAACCATTATCATTCTAACCGCACATATCTTAATTTAAGGGTTAAAAAATTGGTAGCACTAATGAGTTGATGCTATCGATAGTATTCCACCATATATATATATATATATATATATATATATATATATATATATATATATATATATTTTATGAGTATAAACTCCTTTATACTCATAACTTTTTTACCATTCGATGAAGAAATGTGCGGTTAGGATGATAGTGGTCCCCCTAGGATTTATTAGGTTGTTGGAGAAATAGTATAAATTCTAGGGACTTCTATAATTCTAACCGCATATTCTTTCATCCAAGGGATGAAATTTTATGAGTACATAAGGATTTTACTAATAAGAGTATAGTAGCCGGACCCTCTATATATATATATATATATATATATATATATATATATATATATATATATAGTTTGGATATTATTCTATCGATAGCACCAAGCACTTGGTGCTACCAAGGTTTTCACAATTGGATCAATTCTTTTGATTATTTTCAACCCTTAAATCATACTATTCAACCAACCACCCACTAAATCCTAGAGGCAACTATAATTTTAATTACACATTTCTTAATTCAAATGCTAAAAACCTAATAGCACAAATAACTTGTTACTATCGATTATAATTTTAATTACACATTTCTTAATTCAAATGCTAAAGACCTAATAGCACAAATAACTTGTTACTATCGATAGCATATATATATATATATATATATATATATATATATATATATATATATATAAAGACCAGCTACTATTCTTTTAGGAGGATAAAGCCCTTTGTCCTAAGTCGTTTTATATGATAGAAATTTCGAATCGATGATCGGAATCGTTCAAATTAATCTAGAGTATTTAAAATATCTAGAAACTAAATTTCATAAATTTTAAAATTATTTTCATATTGATCAAAGGATGACAAAATCGATAATTTTTAACGGCCTATATAAGTCGGTTGCTAGTTTAACGGTTTTGAGCAATTCAAATCGCATGCATTTTTAATAGAAATTCTTTATACTGCTTAAATAATGTTTGATAACTCCGATCATAAATTTAGAAAGTCTAACATCTATTTCCACAAGGTTGTTCGTTTTTTACTATTCATTTTTCAACTCTTCGATGAATTTGAAAATGATTTTTAATATTTATAAAATTTAGTTTCTAAATGTTTTAAATACTTTAAATCAACTTTAACGATTCCAATCATCGATTCAAAATTTTTATCATGTAAAACGACTTAGGAGGATAAAGGATTTTGTACTCCTAAAAGGATAGTAGCTAGACTCTCTCTCTCTCTCTCTCTCTCTCTCTCTCTCTCTCTCTATATATATATATATATATATATATATATATATATATATATATATATATATATATATATAGTTAGTTAGTTAGTTAGGCTGAAATGCTATTAATACCACCAAGTCATTAGTGCTATTAAGTTTTTAACTCTTAAATTAAAAGATGTGTGGTTGAGATGATAGTGGGCCCCTTGAATTTAATGGGTGGTTTGAAAAATAGTAAATCTAACGAATGAAAATGATCAAAGGGTTGATCTAAGGGTAGAAAACTTGATAACACCAAATATTTGGTGATATCGATAGCATATTAGTCGGACTGTCTCTCTCTTTCTCTCTCTTCCTCTCTCTCTCTCTCTCTCTTATATATATATATATATATATATATATATATATATATATATATATATATATATATATATATATATATATATATATATATAGCTAGCTAGGCTCTTATGCTTTCGAAAGTACGGAGGCCTCCGTGCTTTAAGTTATTTTCGATAATGGGACATCCGATTCGATGATCGGCTTCGTTAGACATGATCTAAAATGTTAGAACTATTTAGAAACCAAATTTCATAATTTTTTGACTTTATTTGCGTAGTTAACGAGTAGTTTCAAAATGAACGGCTGAAACTAAAAATGTCATAAAGAATAGTAATAAAAAATTTAAATTTTAAATCGAAAGTATTGATCTTGCTCTTGATGTTAAATAAATTTTTTATTAATGTTTCACCTAATTTGGATTGTTCTACATTGTTGAACTTATAAACGTGCCGTATCGGTCGTTAAAATAGTCATTTTTTAGACTCTTTGATCGTTTGATAAATGATGTTTAAAAATTATAAAATTTAATTTCTAAATAGTTCTAATAGTATAGATTATGTCTAATAGAGCCGATTGTCGAATCGAATGTCCCATCATCGAAAATAATAATTATTTTTTGAGGCTTTTTGATCGCTTGGCAAATGATATCGAAAAATTATAAAATTTAATTTATAAATAGTTCTAATAGTGTAGATTATGTCTAATGGAGCCGATTATCGAATCGAATATCCCATCATCGAAAATAACTTATAAATATAGAGACTCCCGTACTTTCGAAAGCACATGAGACTTACTCTCTCTCTCTCTCTCTCTCTCTCTCTCTATCTCTCTCCATATATATATATATATATATATATATATATATATATAGAAAAACTATGCTCCTATGAGTATATAGGAAAATTTGGTAGCACTAATTATTTTGTGTTATCGATAGTATTCTAGTCGGACTCTATATATATATATAAAATTCAGCTACTATGCTTGTACAAGCACCAAGCAATTGGTGCTTGTAAATTTTATACCGTTAGATCTACCCCTTTGACTAATCACATAGATCATTTTATTCCACCAATCACTTACTTAATCCAAGGGGTCCACTATCATACTAACCGCACATCCTTTCATTCAAGTGGTAAAAACTTACAAGCACCAATGACTTGGTACTTTTAAAAACGTAGAAGCTCAATTTTATATATATATATATATATATATATATATATATATATATATATATATATATATATATATATATATATATATATATATATATGTACCAACCCATTGGTGCTTATACGTTTTTAGCTCTTGGATGACAGGATGTGCGATTAGGATGATAGTGGACCTCTTGGGTTTAGTGGGTGGTTGGTGAAATAGCATGATCTAAGGGTTGAAATTAATCAAAAGAATAGATGTAATTGGTAGAAAACATATACTCTTATGAGTACGATCGACTTTGTACTCATAAGTTGTTTTCAATGATAGAACTTTCAAATAGACGATTCATATCGTTAAGCATGACTTAGAGCATTTAAAATTTTAGATACTAAATTTTATAATTTTTCGACATCATTTACCTTACGATCAAAAGATTTCAAAATTGATAATTTTTTAGAATAATTACTAGTTTAACGATGTAAAAGAATTAGAATAGATTAAATTTTTGATAAAAATTTTTATTCACTATCTAGATAGAAATCTATAACTCTGATCTTAAATTTAAGAATCCGATCTTCTATTTTTAAGAGGTCGATCAATTTTGATCGTTCATTTTATGCTCACTTGATGGATTTTATTATAATTTTAAAAAATTATAAAATTTAGTTTTCAGAAGTTTAAAATACTCTAGTTCATATTTAAAGATATGGATTATCGATTTGAAAGCTTCATTATGAAAAACAACTTATGAGTACGATGTGGTTTGTACTCATGGGAGTATAGTAATCCTATATATATATATATATATATATATATATATATATATATATATATATATATATATATATATAGTCCGGCTACTATACTCTTATGAGTAAAACTTTTTCGTACTCATAAGTTTTGGTTCTTGGATGAAGGAATGTGCGGTTAAAATTATAGCAGTTACTAAAATTTATACTATTTCACCAACAACCCACTAAACCCTAAGGGGGCCAGTATCATCCTAACCACAAATTCCTTCATCCAAGGGTGAAAAAGTTAGAGTATAAAGGAGTCTATACTCATATATATATATATATATATATATATATATATATATATATATATATATATATATATATATATATATATATATATATATATATATATATATATATAGTAGAGTTTATATATATACTTTCAAAGTAATATCATTTCAAAAGTATAAGACAATCTATACTTGTGAATTTTTTTTTTATCATAGAGTATTTTTTTTTTTTCTCTCTCTTTTTAATTGCCTTTACAACAATACGGATCCCAAATAAAATTTATGGTAAAAAATTTACGAGTATGAATAAATTTTACTTTTGAAAATATATATGCTTTACTCTCTCTCTTCTCTCGCTCTCTCTCTCTCTCTCTCTCTCTCTCCGTCTCTTCTCTCTCTCTCTCTCTCTCTCTCTCTCTCTCTCTCTCTTCTTATATATATATATATATATATATTTATATATGATATACTATATATATATATATATAATATATAGTCCGACTTATCTATGTTGATAAGCACCAAATAACTGATACTCATAAGTTTTCTACCGTTAGATCTACCCATTTGACTAATTTCATTCATTAGATCATTCTATTCCACCAACCACTCACTTAACCCAAGGGACCCACTTTCAATGTAACAACACATCTTTTCATTCAAGGGCTAAAACCTACAAACAACAATAACTTGGTACTTTTAAAAGCATAAGAGCTTAAATTATATATATATATATATATATATATAAAAGGATGGAATACTATCGATAGTATCAAGTCATTTGTGCTATCAATTTTTTAGTCATTCGATTAACAGATATGCGGTTAGAATGATAGTGGTCCCTTAGGTTTTAGTGGGTGGTGGTTGATAGTAAAAATCTTAGGGGACCACTATAATCTCAACGCACATCCTTTAAACTTTTGATAGCACCAATTATTTGTGCTATCGATAGTATCCAGCCGGAATCTCTCTCTCTCTCTCTCTCTCTCTCTCTCTCTCTCTCTCTATATATATATATATATATATAACTTTTGATAGCACCAATTATTTTGTGCTATCGATAGTATTCCAGCCGGAATCTCTCTCTCTCTCTCTTCTCTCTCTCTCTCTCTCTCTCTCTATTATATATATGTAATTATATATATATAGATATATATATATATATAGATATAATATATATATATATATATTAATGCTTATAAGTTTCTATCGTTAGATCTACCCATTTGACTAATTTCATTCCTTAGATCATTCTATTTCACTAACCACTTATTTTATCCAAGAGACCCACTATCATTCTAACAACACATTTTTTTTATCCAAGGGCTAAAACCTACAAGCACCAATGACTAGGTACTTTTAAAAATATAGGAGCTCACACACACACAACAAAATGCTTGTAAGTTTTCTACTGTTAGATATACCTTTTTGACTACAACAAAATTATACTATAGTGATACTTTTAAATGTTTCAAAAATCTAAAAAAGGTGTCGCTGGCAAAAATACCGACACTTATTGTTAGTATTGCTATATGTGCTGTCGCTAGGGTGTATAGCAACACATTTTTGTAATGTGTCCCAAAAAAGCATCAATGTAACCTAATTTTGAATATAGATGGAATATAGATAGAACACTTATACAAAAGTGTCACAAATATGTGTCTGTATAACCTAATTTTGTTGTAGTGTAGATTATTCTATTTCATCAACCACTCACTTAATTCAAGGGACCCATTATTATTCTAACAAAAAACTTTTTCCTTTAGGGCTAATAAAAACTTAGAAAACCATAATGACTGGTACTTTTAAAAACATAGGATAATATATATATATATATATAGTATATATATATATATATATATATGTAATATAAATATATATGTGCTGAAATACTATCGATAGCAACAAGTCATTGGTGCTATCAAGTTTTTAGCCATTGGATTAAGAAATATGCGGTTAGAATGATAGTGGTCCTCCTAGGGTTTAGTGGGTGGTTGGTTGATAGTAAAAATCTTAGGGGGACTACTAATAATTCAACAGCACATACTTTCATCCAAGGGCTAAAAACTTAGAAGCACTAAGACTTGGTACTTTTAAAAATATAGGTTTTATATATATATATATATATATATATATATATATATATATATATATATACATATGCGAAAATACTATCGATAGCACCAAGTCATTGGTGCTATCAGTTTTTAGCCAGGGATTAAGAGAAATATGCGGTTAGAATGATAGTGGTCCCACTAGGGTTTATGGGTGGTTGGATGAATAGTAAAAATTTAGGGGACTACTATAATCCCAACAGGCACATACTTCATCCAAGGGCTAAAAACTTTGTAGACACCAATTGCTTGGTGCTATCGATAGTATTCAGTCGGACTCTCTCTCTCTCTCTCTCTGCTCTCTCTCTCTCTCTCTCTCTATATATATATAATATGATATATATATATATATAGTATATTATATATATATATATATATATATTATATATATATATAACTAGTGGTATACTGTTAGTAGCACCAAGTCATTGATGCTATTAAGTTTTTAACTCTTATATGAATGAATGTATGGTTGTGATGATAGTGGGCCCCTAGAGTTTAGTGGGTGGTTGGAAAAATAGTATGATCTAATAGGTGAAAATAATCAAAATGATAGATCTAACGGTAGAAAACTTGATAGCACATGTTTGGTACTATCAATAATATAGTAGCCGAACTTTTATATATACTATATATATAGATATATTATAATATATAGATAATATATTATATATATATTATATATATAAAAGCCAGGACCACCTTACTTTTCATATCTTATCATATCTCTGTGTTTACTGCTTTCCTAAATAGATTTACCGTATTTTTTATGAGTAGCCTTATTTATAATTTCTGTTTCTTTCCTCATTTTTGTATCCCCTTTCCAAGCAATACAAAATTTTAATCGGCTCATCAAGCCGTGTCAATTATTTTCTCTACCACCGGATTCGACTATTCTAGGCCGAAAGCCTCTCTCTATCTCCATATCCCGATTCGGCTAATTTAAGTCGAACGGTCGCGAAAGTTAAGTGAGAAGAACCCGACCGAGCAGATCCATCCTTGGCCCGATCGCTTGATCTATTTGACACGCGGCGTGTCACACTTAGAGGGTCAAATGAATCTCCGGGGCCGACCGACGACGGGCATTTTTCGACCCCAACATATATATATATATATATATATATATATATATATATAATATATATATATATATAGAAACCACACACACACACACACACACACACACGAGTAGAGCTTATTTGCTTTTAAAAGCACAAGCCCATCCATGCTTGTGAATTTTTTACTATTGAATTTATATTGAAATTTGTGTTTTTGTATAGTCAACTAAAAAGAAAAAAAGATAAAATAAAAAGCACAAATCTCAATACAAATTTAATGATAAAATATTCACAAGCATGAATGTCTTTGTGCTTTTAAAAGCATATAAGTTTTACTATATATATATATATATATATATATATATATATATATATATATATATATATATATATATTATTGAGCTCCTATATTTTTAAAAGTATCAAGTCATTATATGTTTTTAGTTCTTGGATGAAAATGATTTAAGGGATGAAATTAGACAAAGGGGTTAATCTAACGGTAGAAAACTTACAAGCACCAATTGCTTGTTGCTTGTAGAAACATATTAGCCGGAATATATATATATATATATATATATATATATATATATATATATATATATATAAAATTGACTTCCTATGCTTTTAAAAGTACCAAGTTATTGGTGCTTGTAGATTTTTAGCATTGGATAAAAAGATGTGTGATTAGGATGATGGTGGGCCACTTGGGTTAAGTAAGTAGTTGGTGGAATAGAATGATCTAAGCGATAAAATTAGTCAAAGGGGTAGATTTAATCGTAGAAAACTTACAAGCACCAATTACTTGGTGCTTGTACAAGCATATTAGCTGGACTATATATATATATATATATATATATATATATATATATATATATAGTCGGCTACTATGCTATGAATAGAATCAAATATTTGGTGCTACCAAGTTTTTCACCGTTAGATCAACCCTTTGATCATTTCCAATCTTTAGATCATACTATTCAACTAACCACCAACTAAATCCTAGAAATCAGTATCATTCTAACCGCATATTTTTTTTATTCAATAATTAAAAATTTGATAGCACGAATGACTTGATGCTATTAATAATATAGTAGTTTAGTTGTATATATATATATATATATATATATATATATATATATATATATATATATATAGAGAGAGAGAGAGAGAGAGAGAGAGAGAGAGAGAGAGAGAGAGAGAGAGAGAGAGAGGCTGGAATACTATTAATAGTACCAAGTCATTTGTACTATTAAGTTTTTAACCCTTGGATTAAAAAATATATGGTTGAGATGATAGTGGGCCCCTTGGGTTTAATAAGTGGTTGAAAAATAATAAAATCTAACAAGTGAAAATGATCAAAGAGTAGAAAACTTGGTAGCATCAATAAGTTGGTACTATTAATAGTATAGTAGCGGATCTCTCTCTCTCTCTCTCTCTCTCTCTTTTCTCTCTCTCTCTCTCTCTCTCTCTCTCTCTCTCTCTATATATATATATATATATATATATATATATATATATAATCCGGTTATGGTGTTTGTATAAAAGTAGCATTCATTTCGTGCTTGTAAGTTTCTAACGGTTACATCTATCCCTTTAATCAATTCCATCCCTTAGATCATGATTTTCCACCGACCACCCAGCAAACCCTAGGCTGCGGTTGGTTTAGGTATAAGATAGAACTGTTTATTTCAGTGATAGGTATAAATGCAGGAATAAGCAGGAATAAGACTAATTTTATATTTGAATAAAAATTGAATTGTTCCTAAGAATAAGAAAAATAGCGTTTGGATTGTTAGATTGGAATAATAAGAATAAGAGTAATTATAATTTTAAAATAATAATATTTTATCTAAATAATTAATATAAAATATTAAATAATAATTTAGCTTATTTAATTAATTATCATTAGATAACTCTGAATATTAATTGACAAAATAATTAATAATAATGAGTATATATATAATTCAACGCGTTTGGGAAATAAAACTGGAACAAAACCTTATTTCAGATTTTATTGTCGAAACAAACGGATTTCTAGAGGCCCACTATCATTCCAACCATCCATTTTTTTCACCAAATGACTAAAAAACTCAAAAGCATGAATGATTTTATACTTTTAAAAACATAAAAACTCAATTATATATATATATATATATATACTATGCAAGAAAAAAAAAAAAGAAAAAGAAACCTAATTGGCACTGCATTGTGACTGATAGTATATATGGGGTGGTAAAATGCATTGCAAAAAAATTAGAATCATTTAAAATCATAATAATTTTTAAAAATTATTAATATGGTGACATGCTAAGTCGTCACGTCAGGCATAAATTGACTTGAATACAGTCCAAAACGTCAGCAGTAACAGGACATTGCCTAGCTAATAATCAGAGGTACACAGCACATAGACAAGGAAAGATATTCAAAATGTGATACAAAAATAATTAATTCATCATCCATTGGTTTGGTCTGGT
This sequence comes from Tillandsia fasciculata, assembly GCA_029168755.2. Lineage (NCBI taxonomy): Eukaryota > Viridiplantae > Streptophyta > Magnoliopsida > Poales > Bromeliaceae > Tillandsia > Tillandsia fasciculata. The sequence continues at coordinate 2,133,578 of CM054946.1, read as the reverse complement.
TTGTTTTGGTTTGGAAAACCAATTCATTCATGATCTTACACCAAACCAAAACCCAAATTTACAAGCATGCCCGGCCCATCATTAATTAACAACTCCCCATAACAACCCACCAAACAGTAATTGAGGAGGCACTCAAACAAATTAATTAACTAGTAAGTACTACGTACGTACACAAATTGCATTTTTTCTAATTAAGGGCTTGCATCTCTAGCACAGCCAGTGATGATCTCACACCCCCTTGCATAAAGATTAGCACTTGGGAGTGCTCTGCAGTTGTAGTAAGGAACTCCTACTCTAGAACAAGGAACTACATCTTCCCTGAGAGCCTCATAGCTAATGTACCTCTTTTGGGTAGCCCACAAAAGCCTCCTTGTTGTCTCTGACTCATCATCATCATCTCTCTCCTTCTCAGCTTCTGCCTTCCCCCAAAAGCACTTTCCCAGCTTTCCTCCACAGCCCAACTTCACCTCCAGCACCACCACTTCAGCTGCAGCACTGCACTTCCATGGGGAGGAGGGACGGAGTAGAAGATAGCATAGCAATAATGCCCATGAGACCATTTTCTTTAGAATGGAGGAGGGAGACTCTTTCATCTCCTCTCTCTCTCTCTCTCTCTCTCTCTTTCTTGAGGGGTTTTGAGATCTATTATTTCTTGATCTACGGTCTACGGATGAGGTGAGGGGGGGCATTAATTGCGGTGCCAGTTGTTTGCACCTGCTTTGCTCTTGCCGAGAAATTATTGCATGCACCCGGCCGGTGCACCGTGCACCTTCTTCTTCAAAGTTTGTTGTACAATTATTATTTTACTATTTATTTTATTAATTTTTTTATATTTTTACTAAAATTTATTTAAAATTTTATAAATTTTAAAATAAAAAATAAAAAATCTACTTTCTCTTTTTGTGATGTACAAGTGGCACTAATAGAATCTCAGTGCATCACTATCCGAAAATTATCATTCCACTGTAATGGTGTCACATCAATTTTTTTTATATTTTTATTAAAAATTATTAAAAGTTATGTGAACCCCAGAACGGAGATGGTACGGTAAGATCTACACCCTTCTTGAGTTCTTTCGAATTATACATAATACATTTTTCTTAATTATATGGCTAAATTATAAAAAGTTTCCATACACTACCCCGCTAACATAAAAATTTGCATAAATTATTTTTTATTATTATCTTAATTAGATTCAGTTATTTAGAATAATTATTAAATTTCACTATAAAATTTTTTAAAATTAAATTTATAGATAAAAATTATATATAAGTAATACAACAAAATTATATAAATTGAATAAATTACTAAATAAACTATCAATTTTGATAGTATTAGTAAAATATAAAATCTTATTTATCTAATTAAATTTATTATATATTTTTTGAATTGTAAATTAAATATATATTGAGATGTGCGACAACATGATACGCCAATTTATTTTGATAAAATTTTATAGTCTAGCTTGTCATTTTTTTTAAAAAAAATCGGACTGATCTATTGAGATGATAATAAAATGTCGGTGACAGTTAGTGCTGTTTTTTTAACCCAAGGGGTAATCGAGACAAGCGGTAAATTACAGATTTTTTTTTTTTTTTTTTTTTTTTTTTTTTTTTTTTTTTTTAAATTTAGTTAATATGAAAGAAAGAGAAAAACATGGAGGCACCTCTACCTCTAACTTTGACATATAACCTTTGAGCTTTCAATTTTCCCAATTAAATTCAGTTACAACTGTTTATTTAAAAAATATATATAAATTTAAAAATAAGTAAAAATAAGATTAATTGTATGTATAGATAAAAATTAAATTATTTTTTGAAATAAAAAAATAGCGTTTGAATAGTTAAATTAGAGTAGTTAAAACAAGAATAATTATAATTTTAAAATAATAATATTTTATTTAATTAATTAATCTAAAATATTAATTAAATAATAATTTAATTTATTTAATTAACAATTATTAGATAATTCTAAATATTAATTGATAAAATAATTAACAATAATAAGTATTATTACTAAATAATTTTATAATTTAATAAATTAATTAGTTAATTATCTAATAGTTAGATAATTAGTTAATAAAATAATTAGTTTAGTCAAAATATTAGATTAATTTAAAAGTTAATATAATAATTAAAATTATATTTATTTTAATTAAATTTATTTTTAAGTGGAAAAAAATTTATTCAAGAAAAAAGTTGGAAGTAGTTCTAATTTTATACTAGTTTATTTCAGAAAAACGAGAATTACTGTTTCCATTCGGGTAGCAATCCAGCTCGTCGTTCGTGAGCTAACTCGTGTTTGACTCGAAATGAGCTCAAAATCGAATCGCTCGTTTAGTAAACGAGCTGAATATAAGCCAATCACTCATGTTCGGTTTGATAACAACTCCAATATATATATATATATATATATATATATATATATATATATATATATATAATATATATATATAAAATATATTTTTATTATTTTATTTTTACTCTAACTTAAATATAAAATTCAACTCCGTTGTTATAAAGAGATCTAATTATAAAAAATGCTCATTTATGTATGTTGAGCTAGAATATTTTTAAAAGTGTTAAAAAAGATTAATACTCGGAACTAATTTTTTGGCATTGAATAAAAAATCAACAATAATGATTATTTGTGAATTATTATGTATGATCCAAATAACTATTAGAATTGACTCAACGATTAAAAATATTATAGTGCTAACACTTTACTATTTTTAAAAGCATATTGACCGAACTTTATTGTCACGCCCCGGGTGTAAACTAGAACCCGGGCCCGTCTACAGATCCGCCGTGCACACGAAATTTTTCGCGTACACGAAGTGCTGGTAATCTGCTCAGATATAAGATATACAATAAAAGAGTACAAGTACAGAGCTGAACTAAAATTACAACATCTCAGATTGAAACTAAAATAAAATAAAGCTGTAATAAATACAATAAACTCTCAGCTCACCAAAAAGTACAACCAGCTGGTTAAAGCCAGATCCAAAATAAAAGGAAAAAAAAAACAACAGTTTGAGTGGATGGTACATCATTTGTCTAACAGCAACTCTCAGTTTCACAGGAATTCTATCTACTCAGCGATCCCCTTACCTCGATCAGCCGCCGACAGCCCGGCAGCTTCCGCAGAAGACTCTGCAAAATAAAGGGAAGAAAAGAAAAGAAAACAACAATAAGGGTGAGAACCACTAGTAAACCAGTAGCCTCCCCCTGTAGGTAAAGTCTCAAACTCCGACGTACCCATTAGGTCTACCAGAGGCAAAGGAAAATGGTAAAGTAGTACGGTAAATAAGCTGTTGAAACTGGAAAACTACCACTAGTATGCCACAAAATGCAGTACCGACTAAAAATGACTGTATGCATGCATCAGTAACCGTATTTGCCTAAATAAACCCAATCAATAGACCAGTAAAAACCGATACTGCCTGCTCTGCCGGCCACATCGGGTATGCCAACCAACTCATAACACCGATGAAAACAAATAGTTTCAAGAACTCAAAGACTGACCGGCACCAGCCCGGTACAGTCGCACACTCCGGAGTGGCACTCGAGGGGAGCGACCCACACGAGTAAAGTAACCATGTTACAAATATCTCAATATAGCAAGACTGGATCACGACTATGCTCAAGTGGAACAAATCCCTCCAATAATGAAACCCCGATCCCCCAATCTGATGCAAAAGTAAACATCCGGTCAACCGCCCAATATCCGCTGTCACCGCAATACACCACAAGTCCACAATCTGGTACAACCATTTCCCGACTCATCAACATCGACTACACTATCCCACATCCCTGCTCGAACCCGAGCAAAATGAATTATAACTCTGAATAAACAGGAGAAAAGAGCAAACATGGTTTCTCCTAAGTCAAATCCCAATATGATAGTATAGCAGTAAAAGATGGCCTATCTAGATGTCCATACAAGCATGCATTTGTCCTCATGAAAGAAAAAAGAAAGTGTATCGAATAGTAACCCCACATAGATATAACCAACATGCCAAAATCACTAACCAACTATACATGTCCATGATCCATGATACATAATAAATCATCAGAGTGGTACCCGCACATAAGCTATATCACCTTGTCCCATCGAATAACCAACTTTCATAAAAGTCTATGTGCTAACATGGCATGTTAATATATCACCACTATAGTATATCACTCCCACATAAATAAGCTGAGGATTAATCAGTTTATTTTAATCATGTAAATATATCCTCATAATGTTATTCCCACAATGATATTCCCATAACAATATTCCCACCATAATATTCACACATGGATAAGCTCATAAGTAGTGTAATCATGTATGACTTTCAATGGGGTGCCAAATCAATCATCATTATGGGGTCTCTCTAATAGTCCTAGTGAGCAAGTCGTAGAAAGAGGTAAGCAACAACCACCACTTGGAATGCGCAATCTACAACTGTAAAAGCCTCCTCACTGTCCAACTCTCTTATTGTGACACCCCCGGAATTTGGATTAGTCCTCTATATAAATGATATAATAGGACTAAATCTCTAACCCGGCTATAGCATTTTGGATGGTAGCAATATCCAAGAGGAACATGAGAGTTAAGCGTGCTAGAGCTAGAGTAGTTCTAGGATGGGTGACCCCCTGGGAAGTGGGGCGTCACAGTTGGTATCAGAGACATTCACCAGCCGGAAATGTGAGATGAGTCTCGGCTGAGCCAGGGTTATATAGCGGGTAGAGCGAGGCTCCCCGGCTAATGACCGTTGTGAGTGGAGTGCAGCTCCTCACAAGGTCGGCTAAGGCTAGCGAGACGAGTCTCACATCGCCTGGTGCTTGTGAGTGTGTTTGAGCCTGATGTGGACGTCAGGGCTTAAAGGGGGGAAGAATGTGACACCCCCGGAATTTGGATTAGTCCTCTATATAAATGATATAATAGGACTAAATCTCTAACCCGGCTATAGCATTTTGGATGGTAGCAATATCCAAGAGGAACATGAGAGTTAAGTGTGCTAGAGCTAGAGTAGTTCTAGGATGGGTGACCCCCTGGGAAGTGGGGCGTCACATTTATCCCTAGAAAACACCCAAAAACTGCGAACCACTGCGAAAAGAACCGCACTCAACATAAAAGGTAGCTCTTCAAAAATAACACTTGCTGTTTTGCAAAACAGCACAGAAAAACATGGTATTTCACCTCTGCGCAGTCCTCAGAAAAATCCAAAAAAATCACTGTTGAGTTCCTTGCGAAGAGTAGATACGAATCGAGTACTTATACACCACATTCTGACACTCGTAGAGCGAGAAAATTCATAAATACTCCGCCGCTGTCCAAGATCTGTCGCAGTAAAATGGGTCCCAAAGATGATCTGAGAAACCCAATAAATACTCGAAACAGAGGGAAACGGTAGATACAAGAAATGTAGTCCTACCTGTCGTGAAGAAAATGCCGCAAGAATCACCCGAAAACTACTTCGGGGTAGCCCAGGGGACCTTATGGACCGAAATGCGATGGAAAAGAACACCGGAAGAAGAACGTCACAGTGCGCCGAATCGCAGAAATCGCCGATGTCGATATCTCCAAAAATCTCTAAATCCCTGTGGGAGATAGAGAACAGATGGGAGAAACCACGGCCAAAAGGCTCAGCTCGGAGTCACCCAAAAAAATAAAAAAGGAGAGAGAGAGGGGTAATTATAGGCAAAAAAAAAAAAGGGAGGGGGGGGGGGGGGGGACGGGAACATGGAAGATAGCGCCAAATGGTCGGATTCGCCTTCTATTAGTGGCGAAATCCTCCGTAACTTCTTATTTGGAGGCCCGACCCGCGATGAGGTTCGTGTCGTGAAAATGACAAAAAACTAGTTAAAGCTTAATATATATATATTATATATATATATATATATATATATATATATATATATATATATATATATATATATATGTTGTGTGTGTGTTTTAACATAATTTATTTTTGTTTTCTAATATAGGTGATAAATGTATATTTTTATATTCTTAATACGATGGATTTGAAGGGTATACAGAAATTTAGCCATACTGCTCTTTTTTGTCGAACTGAAGTTTCGATGAGTTTGATATTTGTTTCAGTACTATATTATTTCTATAAAGTTACATTTATGTACATATCACCTTAATAAAACCACGAATTATACGAGTCTTATTAAGATCAAATATAGCTATTTTGTATATATGTACATTTGAGAATTTAGAATGTACACTGCAACACAATTTTGTTTTCTTATATTGTGACATCAAAGTCAGATCCAAAGTATATTGCACAATTGAAATGCTGAAACAGAAAAGCTTCTGAACTGTTAAAAACAGTAGTCATGTGAGGACCCGAATCCCACTCTAGGGTTTACTGTTGGTTTGGAGGTTTCATGGAGTGTGTGGGTGCGTGTCGGGCCCCAGATTTGAGTTTCTGGTGAAATTGGAGCTTGTGTTCTTTTCTGGAAGTCCATTTTGGAAGTGTGAGGTGTTTGCGCGCTTATTGAAGCTAAGAATGTGACCCGGCACGAAAATTGGATCAAGTCTACTCTTCCGGGAATTTTTGGGAAATTTTAGAAGTGGAATTTGGCCGAACGGACCTCGGATTTGGATTCAGCGCGCGAAAACGAGCGAAATGGACTATTTATTTGAATTTTTCGGAGCCCGGATGCGAAAACACGGAAACCGAGGCATGGGTTACTGTTCCGGCGGCCGGAGAGGCGCCGGCGGCGGCGGAGCGCGGCGGCGGGCGGCGGCGCAGGCGCGCGGTCCACCGCGGGGCGCGTGCACAGGGCGCGGGCCACGTGGCGCGCTGCGGTTGGCCGGCGCAGCGGGCGCGGTCCACGGGCCTTGGCGGGGTGCACGGTGTACCGAGGGTAGGCCACGTGGCATCTCGTGGTTGGTGCGGTGTTGTGCACGCGGTCCACGAATTTTTGGCTCTGGTGCACGGTAGACCGGGGGACACGTGGCGTTGTGTGGTTGGCGGGTTCTGGTGCACTCGGTCCACACGGCTGAGGTGGCTGCCTCGGGAGGCGTGCCCGACCCGGAGCCGGCGGCGGCGCGGCCGCGTACGTCGCGCGACGTGCGTTGACCCGGGCGACGTAGGGGCGCCACGTGGCGCCCCGTGATTGGCCGGGCGCAGCGGTGCACGTCGCCTGGTCGGGACGCGTGGCAGCGCGTGATTCGTTGCGGAGCGTGCGTCGGGTGCGGGGAGCAGGCCAGGGACACGTGGCGGCCCGTGAGAGTTTCGGGCGCGCACAGTAACGGGCCGGCCCGTTACTGTAGCAGCCCGAAAAGTTTCGGGCGCCCGATTTCTTTGGGCCAAAAATCCGAAAGTGCTGTTTTACTGGCTGGGCCTATAAATACCAGGCTTGTGAGGGACTTTTCGCCCCTTTCCCGAGCTCCTCAGCCTAAGGTCCCTTTAGGAAAGTTGTAGATCTTCGAGTTGCGCATCTCCTGGTGAAATTCGGATTTTCTGGAAGCTCCGGCGACGACGTTTCCGGCATCGTGGCGCAGTGCGACGTGTTTCAGTTGGAGGCCCATTATCGCTGCTTTTCGGTCTAAAAATTCCACAGAGCTACCCCGACAGTCTTTTTCAGCAATTTTTTCGGCGTTGGATTCACGAGAGGTATATCTTCGACTTTCGTGTTGAGTGTTTTGTCTAGATTTGGGTTTTTGGCATGGTTTTCGAGGCATTACTGAGCTGTTGTTTTGCTGTGAGATTCCTGGACAGCACTCACTTCGCGGATTTTTATCTCCTCATCCAGACATCGGAATTCGACGATTCAAGAGCCTATCGACATCTACACTTAGCGAGGATCGCCGTGATATTTTTATCGAAATTTCTGGAAGAATATTTTCAGGTGAAAATTTCGAGGCAAGAGGACTGTTCATGCAGGATTGTTAGAACTTGAATTTATGTTGATTGTATGTAATGTGGATGTTGTTGAACCAGGACATTGTGAGTACTACAACGGTGTTGCTAGCTTGGGGGATGCTGTGATTAGGCTGTTTCTGGACTGTCTTATCTGTGCGACCCTGGACAGTTGTGCACCTTCAGGTGGGTGGCCCTGTCTCCAAGACTTATGGAAGTTCATTAAATCTACTATAATAGGATCATGCATGATAGTAATACTCTTGTGAAGTATGCTTGAAGTCGATAGCCGACAATCTTAATGTTATTTGATAATCATGCAACCTCCTGTTTCCTATTAACTGTAATTCCTTGTCATTTTGGAACTCGACCTAACACCCCCGTCTTATGCTAGTGTTTAACCAGACTCTAGAAAACTTCAACATGGGCTAGATTCATTCTAGTAGGTGCTCTCTTTTGATACTATTCATTCTTGGACTTAGTGTTTACTTACCCGAACAGTGGGCTGAGTGGTCGGATTTCTTTAGCGTGGGATGCGTTTTACACTCGTGCTTGGAAGCAGAGTGGAGTTTGATTGAGGTAGTTGACCGTTAATCACATAGCGGGAGCCGTTTAGGGAAAACGGCGGTCCCGAGGTGTTTTTTTTTTGGCGCCACTGGGATAGTGGCAGTTGTTTACCAGTGTCAGAGGGACCTAGGACCCAGACTTTTAGACACACATGATTTCGAAAAAAAAAAATTAATGTTTTTCTTCCAAATCTCGAGGGGGTCGCCGGAGCCTGTTCTTGTCTGATTGGGTGACGGCAATAGCCCTTCGGGGTTTGGAAAGATCCATTTATTCTAATCGATTTTCTTAAAGAAAGTAAAATATGCTAAATTTGGTTTTTCCAAGATTAAAACAGTTTTTAATAACAACTGTCATCTTTTTATTGCAACTTCTTTACCGAGATGGATTAGGTGATCTGGGTTCTAGGGACTGTTCCTATTTTCGGGATGAAAGCCACGGGGGCCGAGCCTAGGACCTGTTCTTGTTTGATAGGGTTGTAGGTGTTGGTCTTCCGGGACTTTCGAGCCCTGGTTGGTGTTCTCTTTTCTCCGCTTGTTGTTCAGAGTGTCGGTTCTCCCGAGTCTGGTGTTCTGTTGTGGGAGCCGTTAGGTAGACGGTAGTCCCGGCTGTGAGCACTTCTACCCAGTGAGTGAGAGATATGACATCAGCAGTGTAGTTCCAGCTAGTGATTGAGACAGCGATTTGGATCATAGCCTGCAAGAGCCACCTTTGAGCTCGACAGAGATGCGCGGATACTTTGCTCGGTGGGGTCGCTACCCACGAGTGCCACTCCGGAGTTGGGCCTGTTACTTGCTATCGCGACTTGTCGACACCGTCCCTCTGGCTGAGCCAGTTTTGGCAGTCACGGACACCCTACGGTAGACCCGTCCTGTTGAGGATGTGCGGCAGTAGGGGAGGCGCAGGTTTGATTAGACCCTTTGTGGTAGTCAGTACAGATTGGGTGACTATACTTGAGAGTCAGTAGTTGCATCATGATTTTCATCTGTCCCACTTTTTGAGCATCTAGATAGGGGCATAGTAGCAGTAGAATTTATCTTTCAGCTTTTCCTTTCCGCACTGTTTTTGTTTATTCTTGCCTCTAGTAGACTTAGTGGGCAGACCGTTGGGCTTATTGACGGTACCTACTGAGAGCTACTGTGGGATGTAGTTCTCACACCCGTCGTGGTGTCTTTTTCCCCAGGGAGTTCCACGCCTGATCCTGCTGTTCCAGCTGCTGCTTCTTCTGACCGAGGTAAGGGAGTCGCGCGCTAGATCCCTACCAGATGTCGTCCTCCTAAGAGTAGATGTACCCCCTATTATATGTTTAGAGTGGTATGTTGAGTGACCTTGTAGTGAGGTATTGAGTTGTACTTTTCTTCTTTCTTTGAGAGACTTTTGTATTTGTTGGTGAGGACTTGTTTTGTGAGAGTTGTACTTTATTTTGTTTTTATTCCTAGCAGTTTATTTTGCTCTGATATCTGTTTAGTGTAGTATCTTCCTTTTGCAGGTTAGACGCTTCGTCTATATAGGGTTCACTGTATAGGCGGCGGATCTGTTGGCGAGCCCGGGGCGCAGTTTCGACTCCGGGGCGTGACAAGTCATTCAATATTTATGACATTGTGTTTTTTTACTTATGTTGCATTATCCACCATAATTTCATTGATTCAAACCTTTTGTCGTAATAAGCATTTAAAAAAATCAAGATTGTAAGGAATTGATTATTATATTATTGTTGTAACTATATTCCCTTTTATGTCCAGATGCACATACTTAACAAGATGGCGGGAATAAGGCCGGACGAGCCAATCACAGCTGGGTTCATCCGGAATGTCGCCTACGATTCGTTATCCATACGACACTTCTTGAAAATAATAACTCCGGAAAGTGTCAGCTGTAATCGATTTATAATTATTCCTGTAAATAGTAATTGGCATTGACATTTGCTTGTGATTGATTTGAAGGAATCCTGTTTTGAGAGTTGGAATTCCTTGTGGAGTTATCGTGTGGCAAAGGATGCGGCAAACGTATTGGTATGTATATTACTTTTATATTTATTACATTGATATATGCTTAGAAGATTAACTTAACTATTTCTCTCATGCAGGCGAAGTGGTTTGCATCCTATTTTGAGTATATCCGTCAACAACGCATCGGCGCCCCAAATGTCATATGGCAGTTAGATTGTCAGCAATAGGGTTCGACTGGGGTTGATTGTGGCATGTACACATGTTTATTTGCCGAAAGAATTGTAAGAGGCGGCTCCCCCGATCTTTTGGTTTATGAAAAAGATTCCCAGTACTTCCGGGCGCACATGGTGAGCCAAATTTTATGAGATCCCTGTTGCGTGACTTCTAGTTCGATGCTCGCATCTATTACCTAAAGATAAGGATGTATAATAATTACTTTGGTTTTAGTTATATGTTGAGTCGTATTGATTCGTTGTAAATCCCATAAATATTGTATTGATTCCTTGGATTGATTCATTATAGGACAGTTTTGATTGGTTTGAGTGTTATGTTGAGTTGTATTGAATCGTTGTAAATCTCATGATCGGTTGTATTGATTTGTTGTATTGATTCCCTATATCCTATTTTTCATCGGTTTCAGTTGTATGCGATGTGTGTATTGATTCGTTGTAAATCTGCTGAATATTGTATGGATTCGTTGTTTTCTAGTTTTGTTCATAGTGGGTTTCGATATTCACATAGGTTTTTAGATTGTAATAAGTGTTCCCGGTTTGTATATCTTGACTGTACAATAACTTATGTTTGGTTGTCACATATAGAAAGCTTTATTTGAGTAAATTTGAGTTGTACTGATTTGTTTTAACTATGATGGATTTGTCAATATATTTCACTATGTATGTGATTTTCTATCCTTTATATATTTGATTGAGTAGTGGTAATACATATTGTACTCTCATCCATATCAAAGTTGCAAATGAGTACAACTATAAAATCCCGCGAGCTCCAATCATTAAACCTAACGAAAAGTCCAAATATGTTCTGGTACAAAACATATAATGTACCGGAACCACATATAATACTGATACAAAATATAGTACCGAAAAACCCGACAACTTCTATCTGCCAACCTAACCAAAAGTGCATATGTGTTCCGGTACTCACTTGCGTACTGGAATACAAAGTACTCCGGTACCAATCAGTGTATCGCAAAACCTGAACTGTGTACTCCGGTATCTGCCAACATAACCAAAAGTGCAGATGTGTTCCGGTACTCACTTGCATACCGAAACACATAATACTCCGGTACCTCTTGGTGTACCGCAAAACCCGAACGTGCATTTATGCCAACCTAACCAAAAGTGAAGATGTGTTCCGGTATTCACTTGCGTACCGGAACACAAAATACTCCAGTACCAATCAGTGTACCGCAAAACCCAAACAGTGTACTCCGGTATCTGCCAACCTAACCAAAAGTGAAGATGTGTTCCGGTACTCACTTGCGTACCGGAACACATAATACTTCGGTACCTCTTGGTCTACCGCAAAACCCGAACGTGCATTATCTGCCAACCTAACCAAATATGCAGATGTGTTCCGATACTCACTTGCGTACCGGAACACATAATACTCTGGCACCAAACAGTGTACCGCAAAACCCAAGCGCTTCTATCTGCCAACCTAACCAAAAGTGCAGATGTGTTCCTGTACTCACGTGCATACCGGAACACATAATACTTCGGTTCCAATCAGTGTACCGTAAAACCCGAACAGTGTACTCCGATATCTGCCAATCTAACCAAAAGTGATGATGTGTTCCGGTACTCACTTGCGTACTGGAACACATAATACTCCGGTACCTCTTGGTGTGCCGCAAAACACGAACGTACATTATCTGCCAACCTAACCAAATATGTAGATGTGTTCCGGTACTTACTTGCGTACCAGAACACATAATACTCTGGTACCAAACAATGTACCGCAAAACTCGAACGCTTCTATCTGCCAACCTAACCAAAAGTGCAGTTGTGTTCCGGTACTCACTTGCGTACCAGAACACATAATACTCTGGTACCAATCAGTGTACCGCAAAACCCGAACAGTGTACTCCGGTATCTGCCAACCTAACCAAAAGTGAAGATGTGTTCCGGTACTCACTTGCGTACCGGAACACATAATACTCCGATACCTCTTGGTGTACCGCAAAACCCGAACGTGCATTATCTGCCAACCTAACCAAATATGTAGATGTTTTCTGGTACTCACTTGCGTACCGGAACAGATAATACTCCGGTACCAAACAGTGTACCGCAAAACCCTAACGCTTTTATCTGCCAACCTAACCAAAAGTGCAAATGTGTTCCGGTACTCACTTGCGTACCGGAACACATAATACTCCGGTACCAATCAGTGTACCGCAAAACCCGAACAATGTACTCTGGTATCTGCCAATCTAACCAAAAGTGATGATGTGTTCCGGTACTCACTTGCGTACCGAAACACATAATACTCCGGTACCTCTTGGTGTACCGCAAAACCCGAACGTACATTATCTGCCAACCTAACCAAATATGCAGATGTGTTCCGGTACTTACTTGCGTACCGGAACACATAATACTCCGGTACCAAACAGTGTACCGCAAAACCCGAACGCTTCTATCTGCCAACCTAACCAAAAGTGCAGATGTGTTCTGGTACTCACTTGCGTACCGGAACACATTATACTCCGGTACCAATCAGTGTACCGCAAAACCCGAACAGTGTACTCCGGTATCTGCCAACCTAACCAAAAGTGAAGATGTGTTCCAGTACTCACTTGCGTACCGGAACACATAATACTTCGGTACCTCTTGGTGTACCGCAAAACCCAAACGTGCATTATCTGCCAACCTAACCAAATATGCAGATGTTTTCTGGTGACTACTTGCGTACCGGAACACATAATACTCCGGTACCAAACAGTGTACCGTAAAACCCGAACGCTTCTATCTGCCAACCTAACCAAAAGTGCAGATGTGTTCCGGTACTCACTTGCGTACCGGAATACATAATACTCCGGTACCACCTAACCAAATGTGTAATGTGTTCTGGTACCAAAGTATGTACCGTTACACCTATGTGATCCGGTACTAAAAAATGTACCGGATCACATACGCTCCCCCTCGTACCGGGTTAACCTAACCCGTTAACCCGGTACGGGTTGGTCGCCCCCCACTCTTTACTGTTTGCGGGGATAAAGGGTAACCCCCTTACCCTCCTCTCCCCCACATTAACATATCAAGGAAACGAAGAGGCTACCTGTACAAAGAGGGCATTCGAAACCGTTTCTTATTAGAGGGGCGAATGGTGTATACCGGTACTGTGACGCCCCCAATAGTCCCACATCGGATGTAGATGGAATTGTGATTGGGTTTATATGAGACATGAACACTAGTAAAATAAATGGGCTTAAGCATTTTGGGCTGTGATTTGGGCCCAACGAGTTATTATTGCTAGTGGGCCGGGTCGTTACATGTGGTATCAGAGCTATTCACCAGCCGGAAGTGTGTGGAGAGTCTCGGCTGAGCGTGGGTCTAGATGGCAGGGCTAGCGAGACAAGTCTCACATCGCCTGGTGATCTTGGGTTACTGTGTGTGTGTTTGGGCTGACGAGGACGTCAGACTTAAACGGGGAGAGTCTGTGACGCGCCCAATAGTCCCACATCGGACGCGGATGGAATTGTGGTTGAGTTTATATGAGACATGGACACTAGTAATAATAACTGGGCTTAAGCATTTTGGGCTGTGGTTTGGGCCCAACAAGTTATTATTTTTAGTGGGCCGGATTGTTACATTTGGTATTAGAGCCAATAACCAGCCGGAAGTGTGCGACAAGTCTCGGCTGAGCCTGAGTCTAGATGACAGGGCTAGCGAGACGAGTCTCACATTGCCTGGTGATCTTGGACTGCTGTGTGCGTGTTTGGGCTGACGAGGGCGTTATAATTTTACTTTTATTATCTATCCGTCGTATTGTGCGGATCGTTCCTTAGTACGGTACGATACGATTGGTGCAACCCATGCCATTGCAGACTGAAATTTTTGTCATAATGAGCCGTACCCAAATAAGGCCTTTGGGCCCAGAATTTGGGCTGGCTCAAAAGTAAGTACATATCTTTAGCTCGAGCAATACTATCCGTACATCTAATTTTGAGTGTACGATATATATCTCATCCATTAAAAGATGAGGTGTACTTCACTGATAATTTTGAAGTGATCAGTAAAATTTATTCCATCCTAGAATAAATAGGATATAAAATGTGCATCCATTTCAGAATGTATATCTATCATTTTCTCTTTTCCAGCTAGTGCAAGTCAAATCAAGTCATCAGGTCTGGTTTATTGGGTTAAGATCGGGGGAGATATTTCGCAGATTTTACTATTTTAGTAGTTCATTTTGCTTAACTTGGTTCGGATCTGATCATTTTTGTATAGAGTTTAGAAACAAAAATTACAAAAACGCTCTTATATCTAGTTGTCGAGGATGAATAGATATATGTTAGTAGGATTGAGATAGATTTATCTATCTTTATGAGAAAAGATGAATACCGCACAGATCTTACGGGCAAAATTTTTAAGTTGTTGACACCAAGCTTACAATGCATACCAAGTTCACTTAGATTGAACACAAAATTAGCTACAAAAATAATTAGCTACAAAAATAATTAGCTACAAAATTAGCTACAAAAATAGGCTTAGCCCTAATACTGTCCAGCTTGAATTTTACTCTAATCTAGTTTAAGCCAAACAAAAAGTAAATAAAATATTATATAAATAGGTCTATCCACCGTCCCTGGTACAATAAATTTATTTATATAAAAAAAAATGAACAAAATAGTTGCACACTATCCCCCTTTTCTCTCTCTCTCACAAAAAAAAAAAAAAAAAAAAAAGAAGAAAAAGAAAGAAACAAAAAACATAAAACATAAAACATAACTTTGATCTTAAAAATTATTGTTGAAGATCCTCTCCTATTTCTTATTTTGTGATGACCGAGAAACTATACATACGGATTGGAACTGCGGAGGAATATATTTGCGAGCTATGCTAGGAGTGGTATACGATCCATTTGGCCTAGGCTTGTGTGCTTTTAAAAGCACGAGGTCTCCATACTTTCGAGTTATTTTCGATATTGAAACTTCCGAATAAACGATCGGTTTCGTTAAACTCGATCTAAAATATTTAAAAAATTTAGAAATTAAATTTCGCGGATCTTCGATATTATTTGTCGAGTGACTAAAGAAGTTCAAAATCAACAATTTTAATAGTTGTAGTGAGCCATTTCCAAGTTTAACGGTAAAAAAATATCCAAATTATTTAAAATTTTGATAAAATTCTTTTTATACTAGATAGAATAAGATCAATATTTTCGATCTAAAATTTTAATATCATATCATTATATTTTATAAAATATTTTATTTTTAGTCGCTAATTTTGAGCTCTTTATATTACTAGATAAATAATATTAAAAAATTATAAAGTTTAATTTTTAAATAATTCAAATATTTTAGATCAAATCTAACGAAACCAGTGGTCTATTCGAAAGTCTCGATATTAAAAATAATTTAAAAATATAAAATACTCGGTACTTGTGGACGCACACAATTACTAGTCCACCGAGTATACATATAAGCAATACTGCTAACTAGTAGAGACATTCAATTTAATAAAAATGAAGCTGCGTTCGACCGGTTTCCATACATTTTTATCAAAGCAAAAAAGACAACACAGTAAATAATATATATTTTTTTAAAATAAATTAATTAAGTACTTGTGGACGCACACAATTACAGGAAATCATAATCCAAAGCCTTAATCCAGAGCCAATTTGGGATGTATTTCTAGTATTTTCCTAAATTTATTATGGAGCAAAGAAAGTTGCACCCAAAGTTGTTACTTGTACTGAAGTTTTATTCGGCCAGTGGTGTCGGGAGCGGCAGTAGTAGTTGCTTTCGCACCCGCGGCCGGGCATGTTGCCGGACTGTGGGGGAATGCAGTTGCCGGAGTAGGACTGGCCGGCGCCGGCATTGCAGGCGGGGCGGTCCGGCTGGAGCGCGCCGTAGCCGATCGTCTTCCCTTGCTCCAGGAGCCTCCGGTGCGTCTCCGTGTCCATCAAAAACTCATCCTCCGCTTCCCTGCAGTCTCCTATCCTGCTACTGCCACTACCGCTGTAACTGTGCGTGCTACTAGTACTAGTCGTATTAGCAGCAGCAGCAGCCTCGGTGCCTGTTATGGACACCAAAAAAGTAGTCAAAATTAGAGTGAGTGATACAAGGAAGAACCTCTGGAGAAGCATTAATTGTTCTCTCTCTCTCTCTCTCTCTCTCTCTCTCTCTCTTTGGATTTGGATGTGCTGAAGAGAGAGAGAGAGGGAGAGAGGGGAGGGGTTTGTATTGTAGGAGGAGGAGATGGGGTGAAGTACGTTGGTGGTGGACGCACAAAGTTATATATTCCCTCCACTTTGTGCATGCATCATATCGAGTTTAATGCCCCCCATTTATCTGAATTTTTAGAAATACTATCCTTACTCTCCTCTGGATTAGAATGTAAAATATATATTTTTTAGTCTTCTCATGGATGATGGGGATTAATTCCCTCGTTTTATCAGTTTTTTTTTTTTTTTTTTTAACTAAAATTTATTAATTTTGTAAACTCTCCATGATCTAGATATAAGATTAATTATTATAATCTAATTTAGTTGACTTAAATACTAATATATATTATTAAGGTAGGGATGGTATAGTAGTATTGCAATTGATTATGTGCTGACAACTAATTAAAATGTCACAACAGTTTTATCTCAATGATGTGTTAAAATTTAATAAATTAAATTAGATTGTAAAATTTGACTATAATAATTATAAAAGTTTAAGTAATAAATTATAATAAATTAAAATTTGAGAACTAAAATATATAGAGTCCAAGGACAAAACAAGTAATTTATTGGAATTTTTGACTTTTTATGAATATCCATCAAAAATACAAAAATTAATGAGAAATGTTATTTGTACATCCCAAGTTAGTGGTGGAAGCATAAAGTTTATTGCCTTCACTTTGTGTCTAACATAGGGTTTAATAATGCGACCAAACTATCTGAATTTCTATGGTAAATTTTATATTCGGTCTTCAAACTATAAGGCGGGTGACATTTTGATTCTAAAAATTTAATTTATTATAATTTTTTGATTTGAACTTTTAAAATTATTGGGATCAAATACTGTATTTTAATTTAGTTGAATAAATATTAATATATTACTAATGTAGAGATAATGTAGTAGTGTTGTAATTAATAATTGTGTCAATAATTAAAATATCACATCATTTTACATCAATAATATGTTAAAATTTAGCCAACTAAATTATATTATAAAATTTAATTACAACAATTCTAAAACTTTGAATAAAATATTATAATAAATTAATATTTGAAGACGAATGTATCACGGGCCCCAAAATTTGAAAACCAAACATGGCAATTTACTCGAATTTTTATCTATTTACGTATATCCACCCAAAACATAAAAATTAATAAGAAATGCTGCTTGTACGTTCAAAAGCTAGATGAAAATCGTAGTCCACTGCTTCAAAATTTAGATATAATATTTATTTTAATATATATATATATCAACCATATAATTTTTAACCAACTATCCGAAGCATTATTCATATTTTTTTATAAATATTGATTATCAAATATACACTACAAAAAAATTAACATTTAAAAAAACCTTTTTTTTGTTTAACGATATTTAAAAGCGTTCAAATATAGTTTTGCGTTATATTTAAAAGCCTTGGTTAAATTATCGACAAATAAAAAGTCACCGCATATGTACTGACGCTTATGCCAAATATTGATAAATTATATTCTGACGCTTTAAAACATTAGAATTTTTCAGATCGTGACGCTTTAAAACACTACAATACTCGAGAAATTCGAGTTTGAAATTTAATAAAGAAAATTTTTCTATAAACACTACAATACTCGAGAAATTCGAGATTCGAGTTTGAAATTCGAGTTTGGTGTCCAGAAAGCCTTCTATACATAAGTACAGTGAATAGTGCCTCGACTTAAGTGTGAATAGTAATTTATCAAAATTTTGAATTTTCGGTTGATATTGGCTAACTCACCTATCGAAATTCGAAATCGACGATCTAAATAGTCAATTTGAATGGTCTCATCGTTCTGAGCGCAGTGGCGCTGTTGAAATTTATGTTCGATGATCCTAGGTCATCGAAAAGTGTAAAAAATAGTAAAAATTAGCGTAATTATGCAAAAGTCCTATTATTTTATACACGAAAAAGCGTGCAACTTATTTGAGAGGGGCTTCTCTGTGAAATGTTGAAACAGTGAGGAGCTGAGTGACAATGGAGAAGAGTTGGAGGGTATTTTTGCTATTTTACACTCAACACACCTACACTAACACTCTAACAATGCATGTGGTGGGGGAGGAGTTGCAACTGACTCCCCACGCACTCCACCTCCTCTGCCGCAGAACCGGAGCCTCCCTAACTGCGTCTTGTGTTTGAAATCGCGTAGAGGAGAAACCGAAGCCATTACTTCTTCTTCTAGCAAGGAGATTGAAGGGAAGAGCCTCCAAGTTTTGGGAACCTTCCAGAGCTCCTCTAGAATTTCCAGCGCTCTTGAGGGATCTCTCCTGTGAAGCGCCACTGTCTACAATGGCCGTGGTTGGCCGGGAACGCATCACCTCCATCTTCTTCTTCCCTGGTTCATGCGAGGTAGGTGTTGCTTTTTCTTTAAATTTCTTGCAATCTAGCCTCCCGCAGTCATCTTTTGACATCACAAAGATACTCCAGGCCAAGCCCCGAGGTCTTTGGACCCTCGGTTGCCGGTGAGTGGAAGTGGGGTCGTCGAAACCCTAGATTGGCCATGGTTGGGTCGCGCTTCGCATCCGGTTATTCAATTTGGATCAAATTTGGTGGGAAACATCTACTAGACCCCCGGGAAGACCTCCACAAAGTTTGAGGCAATTTGGTGCAGTGGGGAGTTCGAGAGTCAAAGCCCTAGCTTTTGGGTGTCTTGCACTTGGCCGAGCATCACCGCCGCCACTTCTCCGGCGCCGGCAAACCTCTGGTAAGATCCCTTATGCCAAGAGCACTCCTCCAGACCCTTCGCATGCGACCCATACTGCATGGATGCCAACTTGCCATTAATGACCTTGAAGCTTGCTCTAGGTCATCTTCCTCGACCGACCAGCGCCCAGGGTTAGCAAAGCTTGGTTGGGTGGTGATTCTTCCACCTTTGGGAATCTTCTGCAGCCGGTGCTTGCATTGGATTGGAGCAAGAAATCGAATTGAGGAGACCTCGGCCAATCCGAGCTCCATTAAAGGTGCATTGTTGGCCACCTTGCTCCGGCGACGCTTCCGGCAGCCCCGCGACACCCCGAAGCTGAGCCTCTGAACCACTTTAGTCTCTGAAGCATGATGCTCACCTTGGATATGCTGTTCAATAGGTGTTGTTGTATATAATGAAACCTAGCACTTTTAAGTTTATGGAAACTACTTAATCTTGGGCCAATCACTGTTTTCGAGACTCGGGTTATTTCCAAACAGCGAGCACAGGTTTGGTCGTGTCGAGTTCTGTCTAGTTGTCTAGTGATGACCTCGGTCCAACCTGGAAGCTTGTATATAAATGAAACAAGTAGAAATATAGGTTTTTATATAGATTATCATGCAATTTAATTAAACCTAGGGGTCTAAATATAAATGTCTTTGGAGGGATTATTGTAACAGTATATACATGGTCTATGGACCCTTCGTTTGAGTTCCAAGGGATGTTATGGAGAGAGTTTTGCTTAACAAACCATAAATCGGCTGTGAGGACCCGAATCCCCGCGAGAGGATTACTGTTGGATCAATAGCTTCTGGAGGCCTTTGTTGGGTGTTGGAGGTATTTGGGTGCGTATCGGACTCAAGAAAGGAGCTCAGTGCGTTGAATGGATCACGAGTGCATTCGTATGCACCCGTCGAATTTTAGAAGTGGTTTCGTGTGAAACGGCCATCAGATTTGAAATCAGCACAGAAAAACGATGGAAATTGACTACTTGGTTGTATTTTTCTGAGTCAGGACGCTCGAAAATGGACACTCAGAAGTTTTTTGTGTTTTCGGGAGCACGGGAGGAGCCGTGGACCGCCGGGCCGCCACGTGGCGGAGCCGGATTGGCTGGCGCAGCGCACACGGTCCACGTAGGCGCGCGGCCGGGTGCATGGACCAGGGCGGAGACACGTGGCAGCCCCGGGTTGGTCGGTGCAGCACGCGCGGTCCACGCGAGAGCGCGCGGGCAGGTCGGGTAGGGCGCATGGGCAGGCGCGGTGCAGCGGTGGCTGGTGTGCCATGTGGCGGATTCCTATTGGCAAGCTAAGGACAGGTGGCAGCTTAGGATTGGCTGGTGCAGGAGGTGCGGTCCACGGAGAGGCGCAGGGTAGCGCATTGACCGGGCGGGACACGTGGCGGCTTCTGGTTGGCGGGCTCTCGAAGGCGCGATCCACGAGGGACACCTCGGGATTCGTGCGAGGCAGGGTGGTAGGCGGCACGGCAGGGCGCGGTCGGGGGCGCTAGTGCGGGCCACGTGGCGCCCGGGGATTCGCGGGCGCCACCCACTAGCGTTGACCCGGCTGGGCCACGTGGCGGCGCCAGGGCGGCCGTGCACTGCTCTCTGCTGTTCGGGGCGACGTGGCGCTATGGGAGCGATTCGGGCGCTCGTCGCAGTGGAGGCTGCGGGCGCGGATTTGCCGCCCGAATCCGGGGACCCAATGGGAATTTTTGGAATTGTTCAGCTGGGCCTATAAATAGGCCCGTTTGAACAGCGTTTCAGACTTTTTTGGCCGAATTTTTACAGTGAGTTCCTCAGCAAAGTTGCTCATCCTTGTGTGCTGCTTCCACTGGAGATTTTATGGGATTTTAGGAGGCACCTTCTTCGAGTTCTACAGCGATTCGGCGCGTCGCGATGCTTCTTCTCCAGCAACCCTTCCCGTCGGGTTTCGGTGCGCGAACTCCCCCGGGCTACCCCAAAGGAGTTTTTGGACGATTCTTGCGCCGGTGTTTTCAAGACAGGTAGGGCTACAGCTTTTGTATTTTCAGCTTCTCCTTCTTTCGAGGTTTTCTTGGGCTTCTCGGACCATTTTTTGCGACCCCTTTTCTGTGGCGGAGTCTTGGACAGCACTGGAGTGATTGTAGGTTTTCTCTGCACTCGAGAGTCGGAACGGGACGTGCCAGGACTCGATTCTTATCTACGCGTCGCAAGGAACATTGTCATGATTTTTTTGGGATTTTTGGAGGTTGCCGCGAAGGTGAGATTTTAGTTTCTTCCGGACTGTTTGCCGCAGGATTTTGATTGTGAGGAAATTTGGCTCGCGGCGGTGTTTAAATTGTAACCTGAACTACAGGTATTGGCTCAGGACGAGCGAGTACTCGTTTCGATCGGCTCGTCGACAGGATCACATAGGTTATTTTTTTGGATTTTTCTGAGGTCATCTCGCAGGTGATATTTATCCATTTTCGGGGCTAGTTGTACGGACAACGTCATTTTGCATTATTTGGATTAATTGTACGTCATTTGGGTTACCTTTGCGCCGTGTTTACCTATAGTGAGGGCGTATTTCGGCGGTGCTTCACGTGCTTTGCGATCGAGGTGGGTGGTTGTTGTTTACCTCTATTTTCAACCTTCTCACTAGGATTATTAGAGTAATTCCCCTGAGTTAGGATTATTGTTTAACAATAGAGGTTGGAACTTATGCATGCTTGTTTGGACATATGGATTGCTATGTTAGCACTTAACCTTGCATGTGGATTTGATTATAATATTGAGGCAATATAATTTATCTTATTGGTGGGTACCACTTGGGGATATTTTTGAACATGCATAGGTGGATAGTTTATGTGAGGGTGAGTAGCGGTTTATGTGAGGTTCATGATTGTTGCTACTCTTTACTTTCCTTTCCAAATGAGAACACTTGCATGCTTGTATGGACATCTAGATAGGCCATCTTTTATTGCTACACTATCATATTGGAATTTGACGTAGGAGAAACCATGTTTGTTCTTTCTCCTTTCTATCTAGACTCTAAATGCATGTTGCTCGGGTCCGAGCAGAGGTTTGGGATAGTGTAGCCGGGGCCTGGATTGTGGGGTATTCCGGCAACCGCGGATATTGGGTGGTTGATCGGATGTTGGTTATGGTGCCAGATTGTGGATAATATGGGATTACGGTGACCGCAGATATTGGGCCGTTGGCTGGGTGTTGGTTGTTGTACCAGGTTGTGGATTGTGGATTATGGGGTATTGCGGTGACCGTGGATATTGGGCGGTTGACCGGATATGTGATGATCCGGACTCCCGCAGGAACTGTGCAACATTAAACAGTAACTGCGGGGAGCTTGTACAGTGCTTCGGAGCTTGTAGAATCGAAATTGGACATTTAAAACAGACTTGGCGCGAAAATCGGGGCAAACGGGAATTTCCGGGAGCTTTCGGCAAAATTTCGGATGAGAATTTGGCGAAACGGACGTCGTATTTGGACTCAGCGCGCGAAAACGGTCGAAACGGTATATTCGCTTTATTTTTTCGGCACTTGGTACTGTTCACCGGAACAGTAACCGCCGGCCGGAATTACTGTTCCGGCCGGCGGCGGCCGCCGGCGAGCGGCGGCAGGCGGCGGCAGGCGGCGGCGCACAGCGGCGGGCAGCGGCGGGGCAGCGGCGGAGCGCGGAGGCACGCGGCGCGGGCAGCGCGGGCAGGCGCGGGCAGGCGCGGGCAGGGGGCGCAGGTGCGCGGTCCACGGCTGCTTGTGCACCGGGTGCACCGAAAGTTCCAGCTGCCACGTGGCAGTTCCCCATTGGCTGGCCGTTTTCTAGAAGCTTCTGGATGGTTGACACGTGGCAGCATCCTATGGGCCGACATCTTCCGGAAAACCCGGAGCGCGGAGCAACCACGTGCACCACGTGGACACGTGGCAGAATCCCAGTGGCCCTTGCACCGGCTGTTTCCTGTTTGGGCAACGCGTGGCGCAATACGGTTGGCCCGTTTCGGTGTTTCCTGTTCGGATCCGATCCCGTGTGGGAATATTCCCTTTGGCCCATTATAAATAGGGAACCCCACCCCCTCTCATTCCCACCTCGTTTTGCGCACCGAAGAGAGAGAATCAGAAAAAGTGTTCAATACAAAAGTTTTTCCTCTCTCTCTCCTCTCTCTCTCTCTACAATCTCAGAAATTTAGGAGTTACAGATAGTGAGATATCTGCGACGCGGCGCACTGCGACGGTTTTCTTTTTCGGCCCATTTCCCGTCGCAGTTCCGTCGAAAATTCACTGCGGGCTAACCGGGTGGAATTTTTGGACGATTTTTGCGGCAGCGCGACCGTAAGAGGTAAGGCTTCGATTTCCGTGTTGATCATTTTGCTCCATTTCGTACTTTTGGCATAGTTTCCAGGTCCTCTTTGACCCCTCTTTTTGATTGTGATGGTTTTTGGACAGCACCGACTTCTCCGATTTTTATCTTGACGTAGGAGCGTCAGATTGAGGCGTTCAAAGAGTCGATTTTGATCAACTCTTCGCGAGGAACGCAACCGTGATTTTTCTGGGATTTTAGGAGCTCATTTTAGAGGTGAAAAATTCCTCTTTTCCCGTGCTGTTTGAAAAACAGCAAATATTGTGCTTTTTGAGACTTGTATTTATACCGGGAGCGTTGATTTGCAGGATTTGAGGACTGTGGACAACCAGGAGACTACCTGGGGTGTATTTTGAGCTGCTTGAGGTGGGCGGTTGTTGCTTACCTCATTTTTGACAAGCTCACTGGGATTACTGGAAATCCCCTAAAATTTAATTAATGAGAACAATTGGGACAAAATAATATGATAATTGCTGAGAACCATTGGGACTACTAACAGGACTACTAACAGGACTACTAACAGGACAACTAACAGGACAATTAATGAGAACCATTGGGACAAATTAATATGACAAATGACAAGGACCGCTGGGACAAACTCCCCTAAAATTTAATATAACCCCACAAATAATATGATGACTTATATTGGGACACTGTGATTGAGACAAAGGCCATGATCTCGCATGCAAATGACTTTTATTCAGTAAATCAATTGTTTTTAAACCTTTGACACTATTTTACGACTTTTAAAAATAAAGACAGTTGCATGCATGCCCGGACATCAGGTAAGGCCACTATTCATTGCTACACTATCATATTGGGATTTGAACATGTTTCATTGTTGTCCTTTGCATTCATATGTCATTGCTCAAGTGTGAGCAGGGGTTTGGGATAGTGTAGCCAAGGTTGTGCTAGATTGTGGACTTGCGGGGTATTACGGTAACCGCGGACAGTAGGCGGTTGACCAGATGTTTATCCTTGCATCAGATTGGGGTTGAGTTTGGTTTATTTATTGCATCAGTTGGGGATTGGGTTCCTGTAGTGGATGGAGTATTCCCACTTTGATCATAGTCATGATCCAGTCCTGCTATATTGAGACATGTGCTACAGAGATACTTGTGATACTGATGACAGAGATATTTTACTCGTGTGGGTCGCTCCCCTCGAGTGCCGCTCCGGAGTAGGCTTAGGACCGAGCCGTGTGCCGGTCAATTGGATATTATGGGATCGTGCCGTGTGCCGATCAGATACTGGTTCTTGAGCAGGCAATACCGATCGTGTATCGGTTGCTAGATTGGGTTTATTTGGTCAGATACTATTTCTGCTGCATGCATACAGTTTTGACAGCATAATAGTGATAGTTTTCCTGTTTCAGCATCTTATGTATCTATCACTTCCCCTTTTCCCTTTTGCCTCTAGTAGTCCTAGTGGGTGCGTCAGAGTTGAGGTTTTACCCACTAGGGGAGGCTGCTGGTTTATCTGGTAGTTCTCACCCCCATTATTGTTTTCTGTTTCTTTCTTCTCCTTTATTTTGCAGAGTCATCTGCGGGAGCTGCTAGGCCATCGGCAGCTGATCGAGGTAAGGGGATCGCTGAATAGATAGATCTCCTGGGAGACTGAGAGCTGTAGATAGACGTTGTACCCCCCCCACTCAGACTGTGAGATTCTCCTTTTATTTTGGGTCTGGCTTCCGCCAGCGGGTTGTATTATTTTAGTGAGCTGGGAGATTATTGTACATATTACAGTTGTATTTGTAGTTCCAGTCTGAGATACTATGTGGTTCTTCTATTTCAGCTCTGTATTATGCTCTTTTATTGCGCATTTAATATTTGAGCAGGTTACCAGCGCTTCGTGTACGCGGGAAATCCCATGTGCACGGCGGATCTGTAGACGGGCCCGGGTCCTGATTTGCACCCGGGGCGTGACAGATTAAGTTGGTATCAGAGCTTAGGGATAGTTCAGTTGGGACTTAGGAAACCCTAGGCTTTTGGCAGACCCTAGGATAATAGGGCATGAGAGACGTGGCATTTTGCGAAAGTCGTCGATTTATTTTGTTTGACTCTTCCAGTGAGAGAAGATGGATCGACATAGCCTATTTCTGGTGGACAGTTATGTTGGCTGCAGACAACATAAAGTCACAGGAATAGGGGAATGTCTTTGACTTTCGCTAGATTGGGTCGTGTGGGGTCCCGATACTGAGTATGGTTTCTTGTGGTAGGATGCCTCCGCGACGTAGGATGTTGACGCGTTCTCAGCCTGATTCCCCTGAATCCGATCAGGAGGAGTCCGGGCAGGGCCAGCAGAGTGAGGTGCAAGAGCTGCAGGCCCAGATGGCCCAGATGTCAGAGGCTGTTCGGCGTCAGGAGGAGGCTATGGGTCGGCTGACGCAAATGTTAGAGCAGAGGGCTCAGCCTGTTGTAGCACCTTCAGAGAACTCTCCCGTACCTTCTTCCCCTGCTGTGAATCCTCCAGTTGTACCGGTGACCCCGGCATCCCCTGTTACTCGGGGTACTGGTGGACAGCCGACTGGGCTGACAGGATCTCTGACCCCGGCAGAGCAGCGGGGAGTGGTGGACCTGTTGATGAGGTTTCGCCAGTTTGACCCACCCCATTTTTCGGGGCAAAGTACTGAGCCGTGGGAGGCAGAGTCGTGGATCACGGCGATGGAGCGACGTTTTGAGACGTTGTTTATCGAGGAACGATATCAGGTGATATTGGCGACGAACTTTTTGGAACACAACGCCGAAGCTTGGTGGCGGCGTGTTCGACCGGCTGGTCCGCCTGGGGCTCAACTCCTGACCTGGGCGGAATTCCGCAATCTCCTTCTTGGGGCTTTCTTTCCGGAAAGCGTCCGGCAGAGGTTGGAGGAACAGTTGAGAAACCTCCGCCAAGGAGATCGGCCAATGCACGAGTACATTACCAATTTTAATCAGTTATTGGCATGTGTACCAAACGTGGCCAGGGACGAGGCGCACCGGATCTACATGTTCGAGCGAGGATTGCGCCGGGACCTTTTTCAATTGGTTCGCTCGCGTAGGTTGCAGACCTTGGAGGCCTCGATGGAGCAGGCACTCTACGTTGAGTGTGGGGAGGTAGTGATGGGGGAGGTAGCTCCAGCTCCCGTAGTGATCCCGGGGGCGAAGCGACCGGCACCGGAGGTTGGGGGACAATCTAGTTCGTGGAGGCCGCCACGACCGCCGCAGTCACAGTTCCCCGGCCAAGGACGGTCCGAGCAACGAGGACCTGGTGGATCCCAGAAGTCCCAGAAGCGGCAGCAGCAGCAAAGATCACAGCCGTCGCAACGTGGGTCGCAGCGGCAGCCTCAGCGACAGCGGCAGTCTCAACAGCAACCCCGACAACCACGAACCCCCGGTAATTGTATTTTCTGTGGAGGTCAGCATTTTCCCAGCACCTGCGACCAGCGGTGGGGTCGCTGTTATGGATGTGGACAACCTGGGCACATTCGAGCTTCGTGCCCCTTTTCGGCCCCCGCCACTCCCTCCTCAGCATCGGCTCCATCTTCATCGCAGCAGCGGTCGACGGCTCAGCGGCCCTATGCTCCAGCAAGCAGACCATCTTCTTCCCATCCCACGGATTATCGCCCTCCAGCTCAGAGTGGGCGAGTGTATGCTGCGCAAGTAGAGGACTCTTCGGCAGCAGATCATGTGGTGGCAGGTATCACCTTACTTTCTGGCATTAGGACTCGTACATTATTTGATACTGGAGCATCGCATTCTTTTATTAGTAAATCATTTGCATCATTACATGGGATAGAGGTAGGACTTTTACCACGTGCACGAGAGGTTCAGGTTCCCGATCACACTTTGCACGTGGAGGAGTGTTGTTGGTCCTGCCCGATGCAAATCGAGTCCTGGATTATGCCAGCAGACCTGTTGGTCTTGAGACAGCTAAGGACTTGATGTGGTTCTCGGGATGGACTGGCTGGCTCGGTATTTTGCGACTATTGACTGTGCCGCAAGGACTGTCACTTTTAGAGAGCCAGGCCAGGAGATGTTGGTATATCGGGGATGTCAGAGTGCTTTCTTTGCCTCTATGGTTTCGACTTCCCGAGCGAGGCAAATGATCCGTCGAGGATGTGTAGCCTTTTTGGCTAGTGTTGTTGAGGGGCCTACGGCGGCGCCGGGACTTGGGGATATCCCTATTGCCCGCGAGTTTCCGGATGTTTTCCACCTGAGCTGACTTGTATGCCGCCAGATAGGGAAATTGAGTTTGTGATTGACGTAGTTCCAGGAACTGCGCCAATCTCAAAGGCTCCTTACCGGATGGCACCGGCTGAGTTACGAGAGCTTAAGGCGCAACTCCAAGATTTAATGGATAAGGGCTTTATTAGGCCGAGTGTATCGCCTTGGGGAGCGCCGGTGCTATTCGTGAAGAAGAAAGATGGGTCACTTCGACTTTGTGTGGATTATAGGGAATTAAATAAAGTGACCATCAAGAACAAGTACCCTTTGCCGCGCATCGATGATCTTTTTGATCAGCTGCAAGGGTCTTGTGTCTTCTCTAAGATAGATCTGCAATCCGGTTACCACCAGTTGAAGGTGAAGGCCGAGGATATTCCGAAAACGGCATTCAGATCACGGTACGGGCATTATGAGTTTACAGTTATGCCTTTTGGGCTAACTAATGCCCCTGCCGCATTCATGGATTTAATGAACCGAATCTTCCGACCATACTTGGATCGATTCGTAGTAGTGTTCATTGATGATATCTTGATCTACTCCCGAAGTGATGCTGAGCATGAGGAGCACTTAAGGATAGTGCTACAACTTCTGCGAGAAAAGAAGTTGTATGCCAAGCTGGCAAAGTGCGAATTTTGGCTTCGGGAGGTAGTCTTCTTGGGCCATGTGATTTCCGCCGCAGGTGTGGCGGTAGACCCGGCGAAAATTGAGGCAGTCCGAGATTGGCCCCGACCGACGACCGTTTCGGAGGTGCGTAGTTTTATGGGTTTAGCTGGGTATTATCGTCGGTTTGTGGAAGGCTTTGCGAAGCTTTCCACACCCCTCACTCGCTTGACGCGTAAAGGAGTGAAGTTTATCTGGAGTGAGGATTGTCAGAAAAGTTTTGAGGAGCTAAAGACTAGATTGATGACCGCTCCTATCCTGTCCCTTCCTGTTATGGGAAAAGGATATGTGATCTATAGTGACGCATCACACAGTGGACTTGGTTGTGTGTTGATGCAAGAAGGGAGGGTAATTGCTTATGCATCAAGGCAACTCAAGGATTACGAGAAAAATTACCCTACCCATGACTTGGAGCTTGCTGCTGTAGTGTTTGCACTAAAGCTTTGGCGTCATTACCTTTATGGAGAGCACTGTGAAATCTACACCGACCACAAGAGCCTAAAATACCTGTTCACGCAGAAGGAGTTGAATTTGAGGCAACGTAGGTGGTTAGAGCTATTAAAGGATTATGATGTAGATATTCTCTACCACCCAGGCAAGGCTAATGTAGTCGCTGACGCCTTGAGTAGGAGGGCGGTGCAAAGTTTGTCTATGTTGATCACAGACCAGGCACCGCTATTAGAAGAGATGAGACGGCTCGAAGTAGAGGTTGTGTCCCCTGGGGTCTCTGCTAGACTGACATCTTTAGTCGTGCAGCCCACTTTGCTGGACAGGATCAGGGAGAAACAGAGTGAGGACCCCCACTTGATCAAGATTAAAGATCAAATTCCGAGTAACCAGTCTGGAGACTTTACGGTGGATGCCTCGGGAGTACT
Organism: Tillandsia fasciculata; assembly: GCA_029168755.2. NCBI lineage: Eukaryota > Viridiplantae > Streptophyta > Magnoliopsida > Poales > Bromeliaceae > Tillandsia > Tillandsia fasciculata. Next base: position 2,104,028 of record CM054946.1, on the reverse strand, counting down.
GAGGTACAGGAACCGAGCATGTGTGCCAGCGGATGCGGAGATCCGAGAGCAGATATTGCGAGAGGCCCATTATACACCTTATACCCTACATCCTGGTGGGACTAAGATGTATAAGGACCTCAAGGCACATTTCTGGTGGAAAGGCATGAAAAGGGATGTTGGGAGATTTGTGGCTCAGTGTTTAACTTGTCAGCAGGTGAAAGCTGAGCATCGAGTGCCAGCTGGCAAGTTACAGAGTCTCCCAATTCCCCAGTGGAAATGGGACCACATTACGATGGATTTCGTGGTCGGACTTCCTAGGGCACAGGGAGGAGCAGACGCTATCTGGGTAGTCGTGGATCGACTTACCAAGTCGGCGCACTTTCTGCCCATGCAGACTACGTGGCCACTTGAGCGACTAGCCCAGTTATATCTGGATGAGATAGTGAGATTACATGGAGTACCAGCCTCCATTGTATCAGATAGAGACCCGAGATTTGTTTCGCATTTCTGGAAAAGTTTGCAAACAGCCTTGGGGACTGAACTCAGGTTCAGTACGGCTTTCCATCCGCAGACTGATGGGCAGTCTGAGCGGACGATACAAATCCTGGAGGACATGTTGAGGGCTTGCGTCCTGGATTTCGGCGGAGGGTGGATTCGACACTTATCTTTAGCTGAGTTCGCGTACAACAATAGCTTTCAAGCGAGCATTCAGATGGCTCCGTTTGAAGCATTGTATGGACGCAAGTGTCGATCACCGCTTTATTGGAGTGACGTGGGCGAGAGGCGAACCTTGGGACCAGATGTCTTGTTAGAGGCAGAAGAGAAGGTCCGAGTGATTCGAAGCATCTTCAGACCGCCCAAAGCCGACAAAGGAGCTATGCCGATGTTCGGCGACGAGACTTAGAATTTCAGGTTGGTGATCATGTATTCCTAAAAGTCTCGCCGTCCAAAGGAATCAGGAGGTTCGGCATTCGCGGGAAACTTAGCCCCCGATATATTGGACCCTTTGAGGTATTGGAGCGTATCGGGCCAGTTGCCTACCGACTTGCACTTCCTCCGAGGCTTGCTGGTGTCCATAATGTATTTCATGTCTCTACTTTGAGGAAGTATGTCTTCGACCCATCGCATGTCATCGACTTCACACCGCTGGAGATCAGCGAGGATTTGAGGTATGAGGAGCGCCCACTGCGAATTCTGGATCGAGAGGTGAGAGAATTGCGCAATCGGGCCATTCCCTATGTGAAAGTTCAATGGGGCAATCATGACGAGCGTGAGGCTACATGGGAACTTGAGTCGGAGATGAGGGATGCCCACCCCTACTTATTCGAGACATCGGACTGAGGATTGTTGTTGAGTCTCGTTTCGAGGACGAAACTCTTTTTAGTGGGGGAGGATGTGATGATCCGGACTCCCGCAGGAACTGTGCAACATTAAACAGTGACTGCGGGGAGCTTGTACAGTGCTTCGGAGCTTGTAGAATCGAAATTGGACATTTAAAACAGACTTGGCGCGAAAATCGGGGCAAACGGGAATTTCCGGGAGCTTTCGGCAAAATTTCGGATGAGAATTTGGCGAAACGGACGTCGTATTTGGACTCAGCGCGCGAAAACGGTCGAAACGGTATATTCGCTTTATTTTTTCGGCACTTGGTACTGTTCACCGGAACAGTAACCGCCGGCCGGAATTACTGTTCCGGCCGGCGGCGGCCGCCGGCGAGCGGCGGCGGGCGGCGGCGCACGGCGGCGGGCAGCGGCGCAGCGGCGGGGCAGCGGCGGAGCGCGGAGGCGCGCGGCGCGGGCAGCGCGGGCAGGCGCGGGCAGGCGCGGGCAGGGGGCGCAGGTGCGCGGTCCACGGCTGCGTGCACCGGGTGCACCGAAAGTTCCAGCTGCCACGTGGCAGTTCCCCATTGGCTGGCCGGCTTCTAGAAGCTTCTGGATGGTTGACACGTGGCAGCATCCTATGGGCCGACATCTTTCGGAAAACCCGGAGCGCGGAGCAACCACGTGCACCACGTGGACACGTGGCAGAATCCCAGTGGCCCTTGCACCGGCTGTTTCCTGTTTGGGCAACGCGTGGCGCAATACGGTTGGCCCGTTTCGGTGTTTCCTGTTCGGATCCGATCCCGTGTGGGAATATTCCCTTTGGCCCATTATAAATAGGGAACCCCACCCCCTCTCATTCCCACCTCGTTTTGCGCACCGAAGAGAGAGAATCAGAAAAAGTGTTCAATACAAAAGTTTTTCCTCTCTCTCTCCTCTCTCTCTCTCTCTCTCTACAATCTCAGAAATTTAGGAGTTACAGATAGTGAGATATCTGCGACGCGGCGCACTGCGACGGTTTTCTTTTTCGGCCCATTTCCCGTCGCAGTTCCGTCGAAAATTCACTGCGGGCTAACCGGGTGGAATTTTTGGACGATTTTTGCGGCAGCGCGACCGTAAGAGGTAAGGCTTCGATTTCCGTGTTGATCATTTTGCTCCATTTCGTACTTTTGGCACAGTTTCCAGGTCCTTTTTGACCCCCCTTTTTGACTGTGATGGTTTTTGACAGCACCGACTTCTCCGATTTTTATCTTGACGTAGGAGCGTCAGATTGAGGCGTTCAAAGAGTCGATTTTGATCAACTCTTCGCGAGGAACGCAACCGTGATTTTTCTGGGATTTTAGGAGCTCATTTTAGAGGTGAAAAATTCCTCTTTTCCCGTGCTGTTTGAAAAACAGCAAATATTGTGCTTTTTGAGACTTGTATTTATACCGGGAGCGTTGATTTGCAGGATTTGAGGACTGTGGACAACCAGGAGACTACCTGGGGTGTATTTTGAGCTGCTTGAGGTGGGCGGTTGTTGCTTACCTCATTTTTGACAAGCTCACTGGGATTACTGGAAATCCCCTAAAATTTAATTAATGAGAACAATTGGGACAAAATAATATGATAATTGCTGAGAACCATTGGGACTACTAACAGGACTACTAACAGGACAACTAACAGGACAATTAATGAGAACCATTGGGAAACATTAATATGACAAATGACAAGGACCGCTGGGACAAACTCCCCTAAAGTTTAATATAACCCCACAAATAATATGATGACTTATATTGGGACACTGTGATTGAGACAAAGGCCATGATCTCGCATGCAAATGACTTTTATTCAGTAAATCAATTGTTTTTAAACCTTTGACACTATTTTACGACTTTTAAAAATAAAGACAGTTGCATGCATGCCCGGACATCAGGTAAGGCCACTATTCCTCGCTACACTATCATTTTGGGATTTGAACATGTTTCATTGTTGTCCTTTGCATTCATATGTTGTTGCTCAAGTGTGAGCAGGGGTTTGGGATAGTGTAGCCAAGGTTGTGCTAGATTGTGGACTTGTGGGGTATTGCGGTAACCGCGGACAGTAGGCGGTTGACCAGATGTTGATCCTTGCATCAGATTGGGGTTGAGTTTGGTTTATTTATTGCATCAGTTGGGGATTGGGTTCCTGTAGTGGATGGAGTATTCCCACTTTGATCATAGTCATGATCCAGTCCTGCTATATTGAGACATGTGCTACAGAGATACTTGTGATACTGATGACAGAGATATTTTACTCGTGTGGGTCGCTCCCCTCGAGTGCCGCTCCGGAGTAGGCTTAGGACCGAGCCGTGTGCCGGTCAATTGGATATTATGGGATCGTGCCGTGTGCCGATCAGATACTGGTTCTTGAGCAGGCAATACCGATCGTGTATCGGTTGCTAGATTGGGTTTATTTGGTCAGATACTATTTCTGCTGCATGCATACAGTTTTGACAGCATAATAGTGATAGTTTTCCTGTTTCAGCATCTTATGTATCTACCACTTCCCCTTTTCCCTTTTGCCTCTAGTAGTCCTAGTGGGTGCGTCAGAGTTGAGGTTTTACCCACTAGGGGAGGCTGCTGGTTTATCTGGTAGTTCTCACCCCCATTATTGTTTTCTGTTTCTTTCTTCTCCTTTAATTTGCAGAGTCATCCGCGGGAGCTGCTAGGCCATCGGCAGCTGATCGAGGTAAGGGGATCGCTGAATAGATAGATCTCCTGGGAGACTGAGAGCTGTAGATAGACGTTGTACCCCCCCCTCACTCAGACTGTGAGATTCTCCTTTTATTTTGGGTCTGGCTTCCGCCAGCGGGTTGTATTATTTTCTGTGAGCTGGGAGATTATTGTACATATTACAGTGGTATTTGTAGTTCCAGTCTGAGATACTATGTGGTTCTTCTATTTCAGCTCTGTATTATGCTCTTTTATTGCGCATTTAATATTTGAGCAGGTTACCAGCGCTTCGTGTACGCGGGAAATCCCATGTGCACGGCGGATCTGTAGACGGCCCCGGGTCCTGATTTGCACCCGGGGCGTGACAGGATATGTACTTATGCATCAGATTGGGTGTCAGGTTTCTCTAGTGGACGAAGTTTCCCACTTATTGAGTACTATTTCATCTGATTGAGTACCGGGATTTTCTTTAGTGGATGGGTTTTTTCACTTTGATCAGAGTCGTGATCCAGTCCTGCTATATTATGATACTTATGATACTTGTTACTGAGATACTTTACTCGTATCGGTCGCTCCCCTCGAGTGCCACTCCGGAGTGTGCGACAGGCAGGCTTTGAGTCCTTGAGACTCCTTCTTCCCATTGGTGATATGTGTAGGTTAGCATACCCGATATGGCAGGCACAGCAGGCAGTACCAGTTCTTACTGGTCCATTGATTGGGTTTATTCAAGCAGACACTTTTACTGATGCATTCATATATAGTTACTCTTCCTGGCATTGCATTTAGAGGCATAGTAGTGGTAGCTTCTTTTCCTCAGCAGTTCTGTTAATAGCTTACCACCTTTCTTTTCCTTTGCCTCTGGTAGACTTAGTGGGTGCGTCGGAGTTTGAGGCTTTACCCACTTGGGGATGCTACTAGTTTACTAGTAGTTCTCACCCCCATTCTTCTTTTTCTATTTTTCTTCTCCTTTGTTTTGTAGTGTCTTCTGCGGGTGCTGCTGGGATTTCAGCGGCGGGTCGAGGAGAGAGGACGGCTGAGTAGATAGATCTCCTGGCAGGATAAGAGAGTTAGCTGGACTGTTGGTGTACCTATTTTTCTCAGACTGTTGTACTTTTACTTTTGGGTCTGGCTTTTGCCAGTAGGTTGTATTTATTTTGGTGAGCTGGGAGAGACAAATGTATCATTTTTACATGTGTACAGTATTTTATTTTCAGCTTCAGTCTGAGATGTATTAGTTTTAGTTCAGCTATGTTTTTATTGCTCTTTATTGTATCTCTTATATCTGAGCAGGTTGTTGCGCTTCGTGTACGCGGAAAATTCCGTGTACACGGCGGATCTATAAACGAGCCCGGGTTCTGGTTTCCACCCAGGGCGTGACAGATTAGGTGGTATCAGAGCTTAGGGATAGGTCAGTTGGGATTTAGGAAACCCTAGGCTTTTGGCGGACCCTAGAATGATAGGGCGTGAGGGACGTGATATTTTGCAAAAGTCGGTGATCTATTTATTTGACTCTTATGGTGAGTGAAGAGGGATCGACATATCCTATTTTTGTGGGACAGTTATGTTGGCTGCAAACAACATAAAGTTACAGAAATATGGGGATGTCTCTGACTTTCGGTAGATTGGGTCATGTGTGGTTGTATGCTAATTTGCGGTTTTGTCGTGGTGAGCGGTGTCTCCCCGACGCTGGGTTCTGACCTGTGTGCACTTTGTTGCAACAGTTGGGTCTGAGCTGTTTGTTTCGGGCCCCAGATTGGAGTCTGAGCGCTCCGGACCCTGATGGTAGGAGTGTTAAAGGCAGATCAGCGGCGGAGTGGGCAGCTGAGCGAGATGACACAGTTGTCAGAGCAGCGAGTAGCCCCCTCCGTGCCGACGTTTTGTGCTAGGACACTAAGGCAGGATGGACAGTTGACAGCTGATAAGCTGTGGGACACCATCGATCGAGTGAGCCAGCTTTGGCAGAGGAATCACCCCGATTCGAGGGGTTGAGTTTGGAGGCTTTGGAGGCAGGATGGTGTTCGGTGGTGACGGAGAGGCTACTTGAGTGCCTTCTTGGGCTGAAGGGTTTACGAAGTTGCTGAACTGCACGCTCCATGTGTTGAGGGACGAGGCGCATAGGATATGTGTGTGTCTGGGAGTGGATTGCGCCAGGATACCTTTCAGCTCATTCGGTCCCTCTGTTACAGATTTGGGACACCTTGATGGAGTAGGCGTTGGGTATGGAGCGTGGCGCTGCAGTCCCTTTGGATGGGGATCTGCCGCCAGAGGCGAGTACTGGATTGAGGCGCTCGGCGCCGGGTGATGGAGGATAGATCAGCCGGCAGAGGCATTCCCGATTTCTTTCCCAGGATAGTGGATTTCTGAGATGCCAGAGGTCGGGTAGACCCTGATGGCAGCATCAGCATCGGTATCAGCAGCGGCGGCGGTATGGATGTGTTATCTGCGGAGGGCCACTTTTGTCGTCGGTGTGAGCAGAGGCAGAGGTCGTGCTCCATTTGTGTGGTTAGTCTCGATATTTGTGGGCAGACTGAGCGACGACCACCTGCTTTGAGCGGTTGAGTCTGTGCCGCCCGGTTGGAGGGCGCCACCGCAGTGGATCTGGTTGTTGCAGGTATGAGTTACTTCTGGCATTAGGGATTCATATCTTATTTGATACAGGGGCATTTCATTCTTTGATTAGCTGTGCATTTACTTCATCGCATGGGTTAGTGGTGGGACGGTTACTACGTGCACAGGAGGTTCAGATTCCCGTTCACACTTGGCACGTGGAGGAGTGTTGTTGGTCCTGCCCGGTGCAGATGGAGTCCTGGTTTTGTCAGCAGGCCTGTTGGTCTTGAGACAGCTGAGGGACTTTGATGTGGTGATTGGGATGGACTAGCTGGCTCGGTATCTCGCGACGATAGATTGTGCCGCGAGGACGGTTACTTTTCGAGAGCCAGGCCAGGAGATGCTCGTGTACTGGCATGCCTGAGTGCTTTCTTTGCCCCCTATGATTTCGACTTTTCGAGCGAGGCAGATGATCAACAGAGGATGTCTAGCCGTTATGGCTAGTGTAGTTGAGGGGCTTACAGTGGCGCCGGGACTCGGGGATGTCCCATTTGTTTGCGAGTTCCTAGATATTTTACTATCGGAGTTGTCTAGCATGCCACCAGTTGGAGAGTTGAGGACACAACTCCAGGATTCAATGGATAGGGGATTTTGTCAGACCAAGTGTGTCGCCTTTGGGGGCACCGATGCTATTCGTGATATGGAAGGATGGTTCACTTCGGCTCTCTATGTGGATTACCAGGAATTGGATGAAGTGACCATCCAGAGTAAGTACCCTTTGCCGAGCATGGAGGATTTGTTTGACCAGTTGCAAAGATCTTGTGTCTTCTGGAAGATTAATTTGCAATCTGGTTACCACCAACTGAAGGTGAAGGTTGTGGACATTCCGAAGACGGCTTTCAGGTCACGGTACGGGCATTATGAGTTCACCGTCATGCCTCTTGGATTGACTAATGCCCCTGCCGCCTTTATGGATTTGATGAACATAATTTTTCAATCATACTTGGATCGGTTCGTTGTGGTGTTCATCGGCGATATCCTGGTTTACTCCTGGAGTGATGTAGAGCATGGGGAGCACTTGAGGACTGAGCTACAGCTTCTGCGAGAGAAGAAGCTGTATGCCAAGCTTATGAAGGGCGAGATTTGGCTCCGGGAGGCCACCTTTTTGGGCCATGTAGTTTCAGCTACAAAAGTGGCGGTTGATCCGGCCAAGGTGGATGCTATTCGAGTTTGGCCCCGACCGACGATTGTGTCTAAGGTGCGCAGCTTCATGTGCTTGGTTGGTTTTACTGTTGATTTGTAGAGGACTTTGCGAAGCTCTCTACACCCCTCACTCGCTTGACGTGTAAAGGAATTAAGTTTATCTAGAGTGAGGATTGCCAGAGGAGCTTTGAGGAATTGAAAGGCAAATTGATGTCAGCTCTTATCCTTTCCCTCCCTGTCATGGGAAAAGGATATGTGATTTTATAGTGATGCATCGCACAGTGGACTTGGTTACGTGCTGATGTAGGAGGGTAGAGTAATTGCTTATGCATCCCGACAGCTTAAGGATTACGAGAAGAATTACCCTACCCATGATTTGGAGCTTGCCGCGGTGGTTTTTGTATTGAAGTTGTGGCGCCACTACCTTTTTGAGGAGCACTGTGAGATTTATACCGACCACAAGAGCCTAAGGTGTCTATTTACATAAAAAGAGCCGAACCTGAGACAGCGCAGATGGTTAGAGTTATTGAAGGATTACGATGTGGATATCCTTTACCATCCTGGCAAGGCCAACGTGGTCGCAGATGCTTTGAGCAGGAAAGCGGTGCAGAGCTTGTCTATGCTGATTACAGACCAGACGCCAGTACTTGAGGAGTTGAGGCGGCTCAAGTTAGAGGTTGTGTCCCTAGGGGTCTCTACTAGACTGATGTCATTAGTCGTGCAGTCCACTCTGCTGTACAAGATCAAAGAAAGACAGAGTGAGGACCCCCATCTGACCAGGATTAGAGATCAGCTTTCGAGCGATCAGTCAAGGGACTTTACTGTGGATGCCTCGAGAGTACTATGGCACAGGGATCGAGCCTGTGTGCTGGTGGATGCTGAGATTAGAGAGCAGATTAGAGAGAGGCCCGTTATACACCTTATGCCCTTCATCAATGTGGGACTAAGATGTATAAGGACCTCGAGTCATACTTTTGGTGGAACAGCATGATGAGGGATGTCGGGAGGTGCGTGGCTCAATGTTTAACTTGCCAGCAGGGGAAGCTGTGCAGCGGATGCCAGCTGGCAAGTTACAGAGTCTCCCAATCTCTGAGTGGAAATAGGATCTTATTATTGGATTTTGTGGTTCGATTACCGGGGGCCCTGGGAGGAGCGGATGCTTTTCGCCGATACAGACTATTTGGTCACTCGAGCGGCTAGCCCAGCTGTACTGGATGAGGCGGTGCGGTTACCTGGAGTGCCCACCTCTATTTTGTATCGGATAGAGACCCGAGGTTTGTTTCGCATTCTAGAGGAGTCTACAGACAGCCCTAGGAGCTTGATTTGTTGACGATTGGACATCTACACCCTTCCCCTCCCCCCCCTACTTGTTCGAGGTTCCGGCTTGAGGGATGACTTTAGTTTCGGAGATGAAACTTTCTTTTAGTGGGGGAGGATGTGAGGACCCGAATCCCCGCGAGAGGATTACTATTGGATCAGTAGCTTCTTCAGGCCTTTGTTGGGTGTTAGAGGTGTTAGGGTGCGTATCGGACTCAAGAAACGGGCTCAGTGCGTTGAATGGATCACGAGTGCATTCGGATGCACCAGTCAAATTTTAATAGTTGTTTCGTGTGAAACGGACATCGGATTTGGATTCAGTGCGGAAAAGCGATGGAAATTGACTACTTGGTTGTATTTTTCTTAGTCCGGATGCCCAAAAACGGACACCCAGAATTTTTCTGTGTTTTCGGGTGCACGGGAGGAGCCGTGGACCGCCGGGCCGCCACGTGGTGGAGCCGGATTGGCTGGCGCAGCACACGCGGTCCACGGAGGCACACAGTCGGGTGCATGGACCGGGGCGGGGACACGTGGTAGCCCCGGGTTGGTTAGTGCAGCGCGCGTGGTCCATGCGGGAGCGCGCGGGCAGGTCGGGCAGGCCGGACAGGGCGCGCGGGCAGGCGCGGTGCAGTGGTGGCTAGTGTGCCACGTGGCGAATTCCTATTGGCAGGCTGAGGACAGGTGGCAGCTTAGGATTGGCTGGTGCAGGAGGCGCGGTCCACGAAGAGGCGCGGGGTGGCGCATTGACTGGGCGGGACACGTGGCGGCTTCTAGTTGGCGGGCTCTCGAAGGCGCGGTCCACAAGGTGCACGAGGGGTGCCTCGGGATGCGTACGAGGTAGGGTGGCAGGCGGCTCGGCAGGGGGCGGTCGGGGGCGCTAGTGCGGGCCACGTGGTGCCCAGGGATTCGCGGGCGCCACCCACCCGCGTTGACCCGGCTGGGCCATGTGGCGGCGCCCAGGCGGCCATGCACCGCTGTCCGCTGTTCGGGGTGACGTGGCACTGCGGGAGCGATCCGGGCGCTCGTCGCAGCAGAGGCTGCGGGCGCGGATTTGGCGCCCGAATGTGAATCCGGGGACCCAATGGGAATTTTTGGAATTGTTCGGCTGGGCCTTTAAATAGGCCTGTTTGAACAGCGTTTCAGACTTTTTTGGCCAGATTTTTACAGTGAGTTCTTCAGCAAAGTTGCTCATCCGTGTGTGCTTCTTCCACTGGAGATTTCCTGGGATTTTAGGAGGCACCTTCTTCGAGTTCTACAGCGATTCGGCGCGTCGCGACGCTTCTTCTCCGGCGACCCTTCTCGTCGTGTTTCGGTGCGCGGACTCCTCCGGGCTACCCCGAAGGAATTTTTGGGCGATTCTTGCGCCGGTGTTTTCATGACAGGTAGGGCTACAGCTTTTGTATTTTCAGCTCCTCCGTATTCCGAGGTTTTCTTGGGTTTCTCGGACCATTTTTGTGACCCCTTTTCTATGGCAGAGTTTTGGACAGCACTGGAGTGATTGTGGGTTTTCTCTGCACTCGAGAGTCGAAACGGGATGTGCTAGGACTCGATTCTTATCTACGCGTCGCAAGGAACATTGTCATGATTTTTCTAGGATTTTTGGAGGTTGCTGTGAAGGTGAGATTTTAGTTTCTTCCGGACTATTTGCCGCAGGATTTTGATTGTGAGAAAATTTGGCTCGCAGCGGTGTTTAAATTGTTACCTGACCTACAGGTATCGGCTCGGGACGAGCGATTACTCGTTTCGATCGGCTCGTCGCGAGGATCGTAGAGGTTATTTTTTTGGATTTTTTTGAGGTCATCTCGCAGGTGATAATTATATATTTTCGGGGCTGGTTGTATGGACAACGACATTTTGCATTATTTGGATTAATTGTACGCCGTTTGGGTTACCTTTGCAGTGTGCCATGTTTACCTGGAGTGAGGGCGTATTTGGGCGGTGCTTCGCGTGCTTTGCGATCGAGGTGGGTGGTTGTTGTTTACCTCTATTTTCGACATGCTCACTAGAATTATTAGAGTAATTCCCCTGAGTTAGGATTATTGTTTAACAATTGGGGTTGGAACTTATGCATACTCGTTTGAACATATGGATTGCTATGTTAGCACTTAACCTTGCATGTGCATTTGATTATAATTGTCACGCCCCGGAGTCGAAACTGCGACCCGGGCTCGCCAACAGATCGCCGCCCATACGGTGAGCCCCGTATAGGCGAAGCGTCTAACCTGCAAAAGAAGGTATTATGCTAAACAGATATCAGAGCTGAAAAATAAACTGCTAGAATAAATATAAAATACAACTCTCACAATATACAAAAAGTCCTCACCAACAACAAAATACAAAAGTCTCTCTCAAAAAAAAGAAAAGAGTACAACTCGATCCTCACTACAAATGCCTCTCAACAGAAAATAACCAAAATAACATAGGGGGACCTCTACTCACATCCTGAAGACTGACGGGAAGGGATCTATCTCGCAACTCCCTTACCTCGATCTGAAGAAGCAACAGCTGGAACAGCAGGAACAGGCGTAGAAATCCCTGGGGAAAAAGACACCACGACGGGTGTGAGAACTACCTCCCACAGTAGCTCTCAGTGGGTGCCGTCAACAAGCCCAACGGTCTGCCCACTAAGTCTAGTAGAGGCAAAAGAAAGCAAATGCAGTGCTGAAGAGAAAAGAACTGAAAGATAAACTCTACAGCTACTACGCCCCTATCTAGATGCTCAAAAAGCGGGACAGATGAAAATATGATGCCTCTGCTAATATACAGTATAGTCACCCAATCTGAAATGACTGCCTCCTCGGGTCCAGTCAAGCCTGCGCCTACCTACTGCCGTATATCCCGGAGGACCGGACTTATGTAGGGCGTCTGTAGCTGCCAAAACTGGCTCAGCCAGAGGGACTATGTCCGTAACTGCCAAAACTGGCTCAGTCAGAGGGAATGCATCCGTAACTGCCAAAACTGGCTCAGTCAGAGGGAATGTATCGACAAGTCGCGATACAAGAGTAACATATCCATCCCGGGTGTGGCTCTCGAGGGGCGCGACCCCACCGAGGAAAAGTATCCGCTCACTCTGTCGCTCAGGTGGCATTGCAGGCTATGGTCAAAATCCACGCTCACGCTCTGCTCGGAAGAACTCAATCCTCAACATCTCTCACAACAGTCGGAGCTCACTCGACGACTCAGCTGATCAGCTCACACGAAACCCGAGACACTCGCCTCTCCATCAACTCACAGCACAAAACCCACTGGCTGGAGACGCTCCACAGCCAGGATCAACCTACCACTCAGGGCTAACAGAACTTAGATAGACAATACCCAAAGACACGGGACCACCGTTGACTCCAACGGCTCCCAACCACAGAACATCAACCCAACCTGCAGACTCACTAACAGGATACACCCCACAACAGGCAATAGTAAAGGATCCGGGAACCCCGAAAGACTAGAACCTACAACCCTATCAAACAAGAACAGGCTCTAGGCATAGCCTCTCGTTGTTCTCGTTCCAAAGGACAAGGCAGACCTTAGAACCCAGACCACTTGAATCATCTCAAGTGGTTACATTTATAGAAAAAGGTGACATTTCTTATGAAAAGCCATTTGATCTGTAAGAAATCCATATTTAATGATTTTTAGTTTTTTTTAGGAAAAACCATTGAAAACAAGTTTTTATACCCAAGCCTCGTAGAGCTAAGCCCTTGTCCAATCAAATAAGAATAGACTCGGGCGATCCTACGACGCTTGGAGGAAAACATTGGTTGGCTAAAATCATATGTGTGTCTAAAAACAGTTCTGGGTTCAAGGTTCTGCTAACACTGGTAAATCCCGCCACTAACACTGCGGCAACCAATGAAGAATAGGAAAACGAAATACCTCGGGACCGCCATCCTCCTAAACGGCTCCCGACACAAATGTAAGATCAACTATCTCTACCAGACTCCACTCTGCCCCCAAGCACGAGTGTAGAAAGCAACCCACACTAAGAAACCGACCACTCGGCCCACTACCCGGGCGAGTAACACTATGTCCAGAAAAGATGTGTGGATGTCTAAACAAAATAAACCTAGCCCAAGTTGAAGTTTTCTACAGTCTGGCTGAACATGCTGCATATGACGGGGGTGCTAGGTCAAGTTCCAAGGTAACAATAATTTTAACAGCTGGTAGGAAGCAAAAGATCTCATGAACATCAAACTAACATAAGGAATAATAACATTCATATTCTAGCATGCTACCAAGTCCAATCACTATCATGCATGGTCCTACTGTAGCAGAATTAATGTACAGTCCATCAATCTTAGAGACAGGGCCACCCACCTGAACGCGCTAACTGTCCAGACTCGTACAGCTGAGAAAGTCCAGAAACAGCTAAAACAGTATATCCACTGATCCAACAATACAGTAGTAGAGCTCAAAACATCCTGGGTACAAAATACATCCAAAATTATACTTAATTCCATAAAATTCCAAACATACAAATCTGCGATGAACAGTCCCCTTTCTGCAAAATTTTTACCTGAAAAGCATCCTCCAAAAATTCCAATAAAAATGTCACAGTGATCCTCGCGTCGAAACCTTCGAAACGGATACCTGCACGTCCAAAACTGAGTTTGGTAGGTGAAGATATAAATTCGGCAAGGTGGTGTACTCAAACAATTCCTGCGTCAAAAACTGTAGCACTGTATACAGAAGAACAGGGATTTTCACCTCCAAATAAATATCTGGAAAATCCAAGAAAAATACGAGCGCGTTCCTTGAGATCTGTAAATGAAAAGATTGTAAAAGCACGTTTCCGTCTGATGCTCGTGCGCGAAGATATCGCCAAAACACCCCAATGCTGTCCCTTGAATCCAAACAGAAAAAGGGTCAAGACGGAGCCTCGGGATCCGTGCCAACGACTCAAAATTGAAATGCGCGATCAATACGAAAGATGAAGCCCTACCTGTTAGGAGTGTGTCGGTGCAAGAATCACTAAAAAAGGAGGTCGGGGTAGCCCAGGGGAAATTTCACACCGATCTGCGATGAAGAAGAACACCGATGATGAAACGTCGCTCCGCGCCGTAAAATCTGGAACCTCGGGATGCGTGCTTCGAAAAATCCCAAAACTCTGCAGGAAGATCGAGCACTCGAAGATCTACAACTTTTTTAAAGGGTGCAAGGGCTGGAGAGCTCGGGAAGGTGGAGAAAATGGCAGAGGAAAGAGGCTCGGGTTCAAGAAATAGGCCAGTCAAAAGAACAATTTGAGAAATGACCAATGTGTCCTCGAATTCGGGCGCCCGAAAAATTTGGGCTGCTACAGTAACGGGCCCGGCCCGTTACTGTGCAGGCCCGAAAGGCCCAAGGCCCGCCACGCGTCCCGGCCCGCACCCGCCGCGCCCGAAGCACGTGCGCCCGCGAACCGCGCGACGCCACGTGTCCGACACGCGGACGTGCGCGGCTGCGCCCGACCAACCATGGGGCGCCACGTGGCGCCCCCACGTCGCTCCCCCACGACGCACTGACCGTACGGACACCTGCCCCCGCCGCTGCATGGACCGCGCGCACAAAGACCCTCCAACCACACGCTGCCACGTGGCCACCCCCGGTCCACCGTACACCCCGCCGAGTCCGTGGACCGCGCTCACAGCGCCCGCCAACCGGGAGGCGCCACGTGGCCCGCGCCCGGTGCACGCCCGCCGCTGTGGACCGCGTGCCTCCGCCGCCGCCGAACGCCGCGCTCCGCCGCCCGCCGCCGCCGCCGGCACCTCTCCGGTCGCCGGAACAGTGCCAAACCACCTCGAAAACCGTGTTTTCGCGTCCGGGCTCCGAAAAATTCGAGTGAATAGTCCATTTCGCTCGTTTTCGCGCGCTAAATCCAAATCCGAGGTCCGTTCGGCCAAATTCCACTTCTAAAATTTTCCAAAAATTTCTGGAAGAGTAGACTTGATCCATTTTTCGTGCCGGGTCACATTCTTAGCTCCAATAAGCGCGCAAACACCTCACACACCCAAAATGGACTTTCAGAAAAGAAAACAAGCCCCAATTTTACCAGAAACTCAATTCTTGGGCCCGACACGCACACACACACTCCCTGAAGCCACCAAACCAACAGTAAACCCTAGAGTGGGGATTCGGGTCCTCACAATAATAATGAGGCAATGTAATTTACCTTGTTGGTGGGTACCACTTGGGGATATTTTTGGGCATGCATAGGTGGATAGTTTATGTGAGGGTGAGTAGCGGTTTATGTGAGGTTCATGATTGTTGCTACTCTTTACTTTCCTTTCCAAATGAGAACACTTGCATGCTTGTATGGACATCTAGATAGGCCATCTTTCATTACTACACTATCATGTTGGAATCTAACTTAGGAGAAATCATGTTTGTTCTTTCTCCTTTCTATCTAGACTCTAGATGCATGTTGCTCGGGTCCGAGCAGGGGTTTGGAATAGTGTAGCCGGGGCCCGGATTATGGGGTATTGCGGCAACCGCGGATATTGGGCGGTTGACCGGATTTCGGTTGAGGGACATGATTATGGATTATGGGTATTGCGGCAACCGCAGATATTGGGCAGTTGACCGGATGTTGGTTATGGTGCAAGATTGTGGATGATTGGGGATTACGGCGACTGCAGATATTGGACGGTTGGCCGGGTGTTGGTTGTTGTATCAGGTTGTGGATTGTGGGTTATGGGGTATTGCGGTGACCGTGGATATTGGGCGGTTGACCGGATATGTACTTATGCATCAGATTGGGTGTCAGATTTCTCTAGTGGACGGAGTTTTCCACTTATTGAGTACTATTTCATCTGATTGAGGACCGGAGTTTTCTTTAGTGGATGGATTTTCCCACTTTGATGAGTGTCGTGATCCAGTCCTGCTATATTATGATACTTATGATACTTGTTACTGAGATACTTTACTCGTGTGGGTCGCTCCCCTCGAATGCCACTCCGGAGTGTGCAACAGGCAGGCTTTGTGTCCTTGAGACTCCTTCTTTCCATCGGTGATATGCGTAGGCTAGCATACCCGATATGGTAGGCACAGCAGGCAGTACCTGTTCTTACTGGTCCATTGATTGGGTTTATTCAGGCAGGCACCTTTACTCATGGATTCATATATAGTTACTCTTCCTGACATTGCATTTAGAGGCATAGTAGTGGTAGCTTCTTTTCCTCAGAAGTTCTGTTTATAGCTTACCACCTTTATTTTCCTTTGCTTCTGGTAGACCTAGTGGGTGCGTCGGAGTTTGAGGCTTTACCCACTTGGGGAGGCTACTGGTTTACTAGTAGTTCTTACCCCCATTCTTCTTTTCCTCTTTTTCTTCTCCTTTGTTTTGCAATGTCTTCTGCGGGTGCTGCTGGGCTTTCAGCGACGGGTCGAGGAGAGAGGACGGCTGAGTAGATAGATCTCCTGGCAGGATAAGAGAGTTAGCTGGACTGTTGGTGTACCTATTTTCCTCATACTGTTGTACTTTACTTTTGGGTCTGGCTTTTGCCAGCAGGTTGTATTTATTTTGGTGAGCTAGGAGAGACAGATGTATCATTTTTACATATATATAGTATTTTATTTCCAGCTTCAGTCTGAGATGTATTAATTTTAGTTCAGCTCTATTTTTATTGCTCTTTATTGTATCTCTTATATCTGAGCAGGTTGTTGGCGCTTCGTATACGCGAAAAATTTCGTGTGCACGGCGGATCTGTAGATGGGCCCGGGTTCTGGTTTCCACCCGGGGCGTGACATCGGCAAAATTGTCGATTTAACGGCGGTTTCACGCTAAATGTGCATTTCGAGGATTGTAGATTATTCCTGTTGGTTGCCAGCTGTCCCTGGCTATTTCTGACGCTGTTCCAGTGAGTCTGGTGATTTTAGTTTAGCGTCTGTGGGTTTCGTAGCTGAAATCAGATTTTTAGAGTTGTTTTAGTGATTATGATACCGCCGGTGCATGGGATGACACAGAGTTTGGTGTTAGGGCCCGAATGTCTTAAGTTAGACATTCTTGGACAGCATGCGAAGTTTCGTGAGATTTGAATATCATTTGACATCGATTGGACCATAATTGGTCAATCGGCGGATTATCAAAATTTTCGGTGAATCCCGAGGTTTCAGGGAAGTTCCCTGTTTATACTATCTGTATACAGTGAGACTGTGAGTGGGGTATGAGTGAGTCCTGTTTTGACACGTGATGCTATTGTTGGCTCGAGCAGTCAGGAGCCAGCCCGAGATCCGTCCAGCGGATATTGCGACCGTCTGCCTTAAGGTGGGTTATCTTTGGTCCAGGCTTTATCACTTCGGCCTTACGGGTACCATGGTAGGACGAACCCCTTTGATTATTAGCAGCTTTGATCCTTTAGATAAGCCTTTATTATGCTTTTATTTCCAGCAGTTGTTTATACATATCTGGACATATGTCATGCTTGTATGGTCACTAGCTTAGTTTCTATACTTTTCTCTATTCTTCACTACATGTTTAGAATAGGAGTTACTATTTCAGTAGTTGGCATGATATACTTCAGTATCAATATCCCAGTAGGGATTTTCTCGGTTTTTCGCTAACTATCTGGTCTTTAGACCGTGATTTGAGCATCAGCATTATGATTGTCGTTGAATCAGCTTTCAGTCGCACACACCTGCGGATTTGCTCCCCGCAATGGTGTTCGTAGAGAGGTCACATTGACCCGTGAGCCCAGTGGGGTTATGATAGCATACTGGTTTACAGGGGGGTATTAGCCTGAGGTCCTAACGACCAACAGTGGCATGAGATTGGGTATACTCGTACTTCAGCTTTGACGCATTCTTTATTCACATATCTTATGCTTGTTTATTTATCTAGCATGCTTAGTTGATTAACCACATTTATTCATTTCAGCTTTTGTTATCCGCTTATTATAGTATCCAGTATGTATGACTTACTATTTCTCGGCCCGTCGTGCCCACTGGGATACATTTATGATGTGTCTTACACCCTTGGGTGACCATTTTTCAGGTCAGTTGGATGCTGGGATTTTCGACGACCTGGTGAGCAGATGCGTTAGAGTTGTCCCCTGACAGACTGTGATTTATCGTGATTCAGCATTTCGGACTTATTACCTTGTTTATTTTCATGATGAGTAGTTGTGGATATCTAGGATTATGCATGTTAAGTACTTGTCGATATCTAGGACTGTGGATATTTTTATGTTTATGATAACCTTGTGGATATAATAGAGTAGATGTTTACTTTTGAATGTTCAGTTTAATACTTGTATCTATTCTGACTATTGTATTCGTCTAGTCATGCATGTATAGGAGAAACTCTGTCCGTCTATACAGAGAATTTTTTATATGTGTGGCGATCTGTTCATACCTTAGTTTTCAAACTGTTTAACTCTAATTAAAAAAAAAAAAAAAAACTTTTTTTCTAAACTTAGGACGTGACAAACACTGAAAAATTTAAAATGATAATAAAATTTATTATTTAATTATTTAATAAATTAATTTGATATAATAAAATATTTATATAATGATGTTTTTTTGATGTGTTGATATTTACTATGTTGTATAAAAACGTTTGAGGATATTTTTTTTTTTTGGAGAGTCATTTAAAAAGCGTTATTATATTAAAAAAAAATTATAATCAAAAAAATGTATTGAGTGTGATGTGCACGGAACCACCAAAGTACTTTTCTTCAAAATAATTTTTAAAAATTTTATAATTAAATAAATAATCTTACTAATTACAAATATATTTGATAAATTATTTTTTATTTTCCCAACACAGCATGAGGTGAATTTTTTTTTTTTTTTTTTTTATGAAATACGATGAATTATTCAACGTCTTCAGAAAAATAATAAATAATTAATTATTTTATTAAATTTTAATAACATGGTAAATTGTTACCGTTCTTTTGAAGATAATGAATAATTTATCGTCTTTAATAAATTTAAATTGTTAATATTCGCTAATTAATATAAGACGATTGTTACTAAAGTCGTATCCTTATCCACATTGTCTATATTTTTATTTTGCGCTTACGTATTCTTTTTTTTCTTATATTAATTAATAAATAATAATAAATTGAACTTCTTAGAGATGAGCCGATAAACGATAAACGATTTACGATTTTAATTGAATTTTATATAGGCGATGAATTATACGTTGTATTTTACAAATGATAAACAATTTGGGAAAGAAAAATTATTTTACTAAATATATTTTTAATAAAATTATTTATTTAATTATAATATTTTTAAAAATCATTTGAAAAAAAAAATAAAATAAAATAGTCCCCACCAAACGTAAATGGGACTGTTAATAGTGCGTTACAGGTGAGAATGTGGGCGGGGGAATCATTATTTGGGGGACCGAGCTGCCGCTGTCTGCTTTGATCTCAAACAACTTTTTTTTTTTTTTCTTTTTTTTTTAAAAAAAGTTCGGACGTACTTCTTTGGCAGTGCGCTGACAGCACCAACCCACTAAGGCGATCGGGAGGTTGCCCACGCAGTCTGCTGGCGAGCATGACGCACTACAAAAAAAACACTACACAACTAAAATGAAAAAATAGTAAAAATCATAAAATTTATTTAAATTATAAATTATTTTGATTTAACTACTTAATATATATTTTAAAATTTTAATTTTATTATTAAATATTTTAATTTATTTGATTTGAGTCTATTACTGATATTTGACTTTAAATTTTAAATTAATTATTTATTTTAATAAATTTATAGTCTTAAAAATTATAAAAAATATAATAACTAATTCTATAAAAATAAATGACGCATTTAAATTTTAAAATCAAAATATTATATATTGAGTGATTCAAAATAAATAAATTAAAAAATTAAATAATATAATCAAAAATTAAAAAATTAAATAATTGATTAAAAATAATTTATAATTCAGACAAATTTTTTATTTTTCTATCTAAAAAATATTAAAGAGATATAATTTTTTTTAAAAAAATTATTATTATTATTTCTTTCTATAAAGAAAAAAGTGTCTGACTCTATTCATAATAAAACAAATGAGAGTAATGCTTCTATACATCGACCGATTTAAATCTAGTCGTTCATTTTTTAGGTTTTAAAATTGACTTCTAGTCATTTTTTCAACAAATTATCACTCAAAATCAATCGTAAAGATAATATTAAAAATACATATTATTTAATTACTAAATTTAATAATATTCAACAAATATTTCTTTTATTATTTAATTTTGTTACTTACCAAATTAGATAGTGACTAATTTGATAAGTAGCAAACCTTCATAAATTTGAATTTGAAATTTAATTTTAATTAGAACTTTATATTTATAATTTTAAATATAAAGTTTTAATTTAAATTTTTTATTTTTAAAAATTAATTTTAAATTTTGAATTCAAATTTAATTTATACTGTTACTTATAAACCAAAATTTAATTATTTATTTAAATATAGAATTT
This sequence comes from Tillandsia fasciculata, assembly GCA_029168755.2. Taxonomy (NCBI): domain Eukaryota; kingdom Viridiplantae; phylum Streptophyta; class Magnoliopsida; order Poales; family Bromeliaceae; genus Tillandsia; species Tillandsia fasciculata. The sequence continues at coordinate 2,083,564 of CM054946.1, read as the reverse complement.
TCATTTTTTAATTTTTAAATTTGAATTTAATTTGCACTATTATTTATAAAACCAACTTCTTACTTTAAATTAAAATTAAAATTTTAAATTCGAAGATAACTTTTTTTCCTTGCTAGACTACCAAATTTGATAGTGCTCTAAAATTTTTTATTTTCTTACTTAATCTAATTTGTAGCTAATTGGTTAAGTAACTAACTCCTCAATACATATATTAAATTTGAATTTAAAATTTAATTTGAAATATAAATTTTTGATCAAAATTGAATCAAAAGTTTTATTTTCAGTTTGTATTTTATATTCAAGAAAAGTTTGAATTTGATTAAAATTGTGTAAGTTCAAGCATTAAACTAATAATTTGAATTCAAAATTTATTTTTTATTTAAATATATAGTTTTTTATTTTGGAAATTTAAATTCATAATTTAAATTTGATTTTAATGTAGGTTGTTACTTATAAACCTCACTTTAATTATTTATTTAAAATTTAACTTGCATTATTATTTATGAAACCAACTTACTTCTTATTAGAATTGAAATTGAAAACTTAAATTTAATTTAAAAATTTTATTTGAATTGGTACTATATATATTTAAAAATATTTTAGATTTGACTCAATTTTTAAATTTCTAAGTTTTTTTAATAATAAGTTTATAATTTGAATGTAATTTAAATTATTAATAAGAAGGAAATGATTTGCCTCTTTCAATATGATGAGTATATTTAAGAAACTAATAATCAAGAATAAATTCAGAATTATAAAAAGTCTATAATACCCTTTTGTAAAGATAAGATTTTAAAAAATTATTAGACAAAAACATTCTTTTATTCCTACAGGTTGACTGGTGTTGAATTTCAATAGCAGGTTCTCAAGAAGTTAAAAGGGCTTAATGACTAGAATTTAAATAGTGTACAGAAGTATTACTCAACGAATTAACATATTTAGTTATGTCACGCCCGAGTTTAGAAAAATAGTTTTTTTTTTTTTTTTTTTTTTTTTTTTTTTTTTTTTTTTTTTTTTTACTAGCAATAATAATAACTCGTTGGACCCAACCACAGTCAAAAATACTTAAGCCTAGTTATTATTACTAGTGTCCATGTCTTATATATACCCAAACACATCCACACTCCTATCTGATGTGGGACTGTAATATACCAGATTTTCGGTATATAATTAAATATAAATAAAAATGGTATGAAATACTATTTTTTTTTGAATTTAGATAAGTAAAGAATAATTTGGAAGTGAATTGGGCCAAAATCGGGATAAAAATAAGAGATCTAGAATTTTATGTGAGAAAGTGAGCTCAGATTTTAGCAGAAAATTTATAGTGCCAGAAAATTTTAAGAAAAATTTGGGAGCTCCATAATTATGTTTTAAGGCCACAATAAAAATTTTGCGTCAATCGGATACCCGAGCAGTGAGAACGGGGTTCGCCAGCGATTCTGAATACAGCGGGGCGTTTGGTGCCCCAAAAGTAGTTCAAACTGAAAATTTAAAATATCCCGTGATAAATTAAGTTGAGTTGAGCCTGCCTGTCAAATTTGGGCGAAAACGGGACGAAAACAAGCGAAAGCAGTCGAACAATGGGCGAAAACCGAAATTGGGCCGTACATTCGGGCACCCAGTTCACTGTAGCTGGCGCCCGAATCACTGTAGCAGCGAGGTCGCGCGGCGTGCGAGGCAGCAGGCACGCATTTTGAGATGCACAAGTATTTCGAGACCGACACATATTTCGAGATGTGCGAATTTCAAGGTGTGCGGATCCCAAAATGGAACGGATCCCGACGCATGGCACGAATTCCGAGGCAGTGCGCGAATCACAAAAATAATGCGCGGATCCCGAGGTGATGGCGCGCGGCACGACGTGCGGCAAACTTGCGATGGCGTGCTGTGCAAGGCGCGCAGCCGCGCGGCGCGAAGCAGGTGGGGCGCCACGTGGCGGCGCCCCACTGGCTGCAGCCAGGCAGGTCAGCGCGTGGGGGCGCGCGCCCGCGTGCTTGCGCGGGTCAGCGCGCGAGGACGCGCGCCCGTGTGGCGCGGGGACGCGCGCCTGTGTTGGCATGCGTCAACGGGTGCAAGGTGGGGCCGCCACGTGGCGGGCCCCCATTTGATGGGCTTCGTGCTCCTGGCTCATTGACAAAAAAAAATGCAGTCCGGGGGCACTGTAGCAGCCCGAAAATCCCTTTTGGGCGCCCGAATGTGGGATTTTTGGCTATAAAAGGCCCGGATCGCCCCATTCTTTCCTCTTTTCTCTTTTTGGCTCGAACAAGAGGCTTAGGGGAGGGAAATGGAAATTTCGTGGGAGTTTTTGGAGTGCCGTGAACACGACGTTGGCCTCGTAGAGCGCGCGCAAGGTGTTCCAAAAAGCCGGATGACGCGCGAGCCCGTGTTGGACGGCACGACGGTATCGAGGTAGGTTCCGTGTGTCATTTTGTGGTGTTCTTCTGCACAGTTTTAAGTTTTTTCTTTTGGATTTTGGATTTGACCCCATGCCTTTGCGCACGTTAGGGACCGTGTTTTACTGTGCTGTTTTACTGCGCGAAGTGCCGCCGTGCGTTTCGACATGAACCGTTTTGCGTGCAACCTTGATAAACATGCATCGTTTTGTGTGCAATCTTGAAGAATGTGCACCGTTTTGCGGCGTGCACTGTTTTGCGTGCAACCTTGATGAATGTGCACGGTTTGGCGTGCAAGCTCGAAGATCTTGCATCGTTTTGTGCGCAACCTTGAAGAGAGACGTGCACCGTTTGACGTGCAAATCCAAGGTGCATACATCGTTTTGCATGCAAGTTTAGATAACGTGCACCGTTTTGCGTGCAGACTTTAACGATGTGCACCATTTTGCGTGCAGACTCGAAAGGCATGCACCGTTTTACGTGCAACCTCAAAGAAAGACATGCATCGTTTTGCGTGCAGACTTGGATGACGTGCATCGTTTTACATGCAACCTCGAAGAGATAAGAAAATCGTGCGGAACCTAATTGCAAGTGTCTGCAAGCAATTGGGGCAACACAGGATGGGGAATTCTACCGAAAATGGGTGACCTCTCCCCTTTTTCCTCTGCATTGATTTTAGAAGCATTATAGTGAGCATGCTAGTGTAGTGTAATATTTTATTGTGAGATAATGTGATTATGAATGAGAAAAAATTTGGTGTTATATTTGTATGTTAAATGGACTTAGAGAAAGGTGACATTTTTTATTTATAAAATAAGAGATAAATTAGCATGTGTAAGTGAACACAGATGAAAAAATGATATTTTATGATTTATCCAAAATAGGAGATAAATTAGCATGTGTAAGTGAACGCAGATGAAAAGTGCTAAATTTATGATTTATCCAAAATAGGAGATAAATTAGCATGTGTAAGTGAATACAGATGAAAAATGCTTTTCGATGAATTATTCAAAATAGAAGATAAATTTGCATGTGTAGATGAACACAGATGAAAAAGTGATATTTTATGATTTATCCAGAATAGAAAATAAATTAGCATGTGTAAGTGAACACAAATGAAAAGTGCTAAATTTATAATTTATCCAAAATAGGAGATAAATTAGCATGTGTAAGTGAACACAGATGAAAAGTGCTTTTCGATTAATTATTCAAAATAGAAGATAAATTTGCATGTGTAGATGAACACATATGAAAGAGTGATATTTTATGATTTATTCAAAATAGGAGATAAATTAGCATATGTAAGTGAATACAGATGAAAAGTACTTTTCGATGAGTTATTCAAAATAGGAGATAAATTTACATCTGTAGATGTACACAGATAAAAAAAATAATATTTTATGATTTACCCAAAATAGGGAATAAATTTGTATGTGTAGATGAACACAGATGAAAAGTGCTAAATTTATGATTTATCCAAAATAGGAAATAAATTTGCATGTGTAGATGAACACAGATGAAAAGTGCTAAATTTATGATTTACCCAAAATAGGAAATAAATTTGCATGTGTAGATAAACACAGATGAAAAGTGCTAAATTTATGATTTATCCAGAATAGGTGATAAACTTGCATGTGTAGATGATTACAGATGAAAAGTGCAAATTTATGATTTACCTAAATTATGTGATATAAGAGCATGTTTGATAGTAAAATTAGGAGAAAATCTAGATTAAGGGTTTAACGAGTGGCATGATGTCCTAAGAGTTAAACCTAAACGAGTGGCATGATGTCCTAGGAGTTAAACCTAGATGAACGAGTGACACTGTCTTAGGGGATAACCTAAGGTTGTGAATAGAGTATTTAACATAAAGTCAATGAGCTCTAGGTTAAGCAGGATATGAAACTTAGGTAAAGAAAACCTAAGATGAACTAGTGGAGTTTTACTCTCGAGTAATGAATTAGAGTCAATGTAACTCTAAGTTAAAAGTGGAACAGAAAATAGAGTTAATGTAACTCCAGGTTCAACGTGGAATAAAAAAAAGGAAAGTATGTGGCCACAAAGTTAAAGAGTTAAACAAATATAATCCTAGAGTGGGTCATAGGGTGTCTGGGCAAATGGACAACCACTTTAACTTTAATTTGAGTTAAATGAATGAAAGAGAAATGACTAAGAGTCCAGGTGACTCTCTAGTTATCCTTGTGGCGAGACCTAGGATAAGAGATAAATTAATGAAAGAGATAAGTTTAAAAAGAAAGCTAAAAGTGGCAAAAAGCAAAAGAGAATGCAAATGGTGCTTCTGAATGTGAGACCCATCTAAGGGGAATCGGATGTGGTACTCCTTCATAGGGCCGATTAAATAAAGACAAGTGTAAAAGTGAAAGTAAAAAGCTAAAAGGCTTAAAAGAAAGAGGAATAGATTGCCAGTGGCAATGAGGGCTATAAGCTCGAATAAGGAAGACAAGCAAGTGCCTAAGAGCAAAAAGGCTAAGTGCTAAATTAAAAGTAAAAGAAAAGAAAAGAAAGAGATAAAACGGGCGTACCTTCGGGGGTGAAACGTAGCCCTTGTTGGAGTTATGGGCAGTGTCCCTCTTCCGGGCAGTGACCCGTCTGGCACGTTTCTCCCATAGGACGGGGTAACACTTACGGGTGTTATCGGCAATATTAGAAATCTTGTCTTGTGGTAGCATCAGACAAGAATTTCTGAGGGTTAACTTTAACTAAAGCACCAGAATGTAAAGAATAAAGAGAAAATAGAGTGGCCAAGGTGGCCGGATTAGTTTAACCCCTTTTTACAGCGGCATAGTGGCCAAGTTTGTGGATAGTAGCCTGGTATGGCTGGGCATAGTAGTATGGGGTCGACGAGTATACACATATAGTGCAGTGACCTTTTATGTGCATATCAGTATGTTAAATCAAGATTTATAGCTTTCCTAGCATTCTACTATTATTGCTTCCATTGGAACCAAGCGGTGTAGGACATTCTTTCTCGGTGGTTGAACCCACTGGGAACTTTAAGTAGTTCTCACACCCTCGGGTGACCATTTTTTCAAGTCCAGGTACAGCGGTCGAGACAGACGACAGGGGCAAGAGCTCAGCAGCATTGAGACCTAGAGAGTCTAGCAGAGGTACCCCTTTTTACATTTTTTTTGAGTGAACCATGTATTGTGAGGAAAAGATGTAAAGATTGTAATATTATTTAAATTGCAAGTTGAGAGATAGAAATGTAATAAAGTTTATTATGGTTCATTCTTATCATGCTTTCATTTCTGCTTACACTATTCGTTTATTGAATGAAAGTTTTAAATTAGTAGTGATTTTAGTACTCTAATATTGAGCTTCCGCAAACACTTGATGTATTGTTTTGGATGTTACCGTTCCTTTCGGGTAGTGAGCGGTCATATTCGATTGGTGGGTCTGTTGGCGTGCCCGAACTATACAAATTGGCAGTCTCGGGGCGTGACAGGGACTATTGGGGGCGTCACAGACTGCCCCCGTTTAGGCCTGCCGTCCTCGTCAGCCCAAACACACACACAGCAGCCCAAGATCACTAGGCGATATGAGACTTGTCTCGCTATCCTTGTCATTTAGACACAGGCTCAGCCGAGACTCGCCACACACTTCCGGCTGGTTATTGGCTCCGGTACCAAATGTAATGACCCGGTCCACTAGCAATAATAACTCGTTGGGCCCAAACCACAGCCCAAAATGCTTAAGCCTAGTTATTATTACTAGTGTCCATGTCTTATATATACCCAAACACATACACACTCCTATCCGATGTGGGACTATTGGGGGCGTCAAAGGTTAATTTTGTAATTAAATCTTAATTGGATTAGGATTAATATTTAAATTTATTAGAGATAAATTAATTTAGATTTAAATATTAATTGGAGTATAATCCTAATTTAAGTAGGTTTGGGTTTATCTTGGGCGGAGTTTATATATATCTCTAATGTAGAGAGCATATATATATAAGTACGTATGATCTTGAGGATGATCGTATGATACAAAAGAGAGAAAAGAGAGAAGTCTTCTAGGTTTATAGAAGACGAGAGAATGGTGAGAGAGATTCATAAGGAGGGCTCGCGTTGAAGCTACTCTATTGCAGAAGAAAAGAGCAGTCGGTGTAATTCTTTTCTTGGTTAATGAATCTTATTTCACCAGCATATTTTCTGTTTTGGTTTTCTTCTATTTGTGGTTGTATTGGTTCCAATTTTGTTGAGCGAACGGGTTTTTTGGTAAAAACTCGATTTGACATTTCTGCTACGGAATCCCAACTCTAGGCGGTACCAACGTGGATTGCAGTACCGGAGTGGGTTGCGGATTCATAGAATCTGGTACCGGGGCGAGTACCAAATTTTCCCAACAATTGGTTTCGGAGCTAAAGGTTATCGATCTTCGAAAAAGATCGACGGAGATGGCCACGAAGTTCGAAATCGAGAAGTTCGACAGCAAGAATAATTTCGGCTTGTGACAAATTAAAGTTCGAGTCGTTTTGGTACAACAGGTTTTGGACCAAACGTTGAACGGAAAAGAGGCAAAGCTGGCAGAGATTACGGATGCGGCATGGGAGAAGATGGAGCGGAAAGCATTGAGTACGCTTCATCTATTATTAATTAGCAGATGATGTTCTTTACAACATAGCCAACAAGTCGACACCGGCGAAGTTGTGGAAGAAATTGGAAGATTTGTACACGACCAAATTCCTAACGAACATATTGTATCTGAAGCAGCAATTGTTCACGCTGCGGATGCAAGAAGCGGCTAGCCTACATGAGTATCTGAATGAGTTCAACAAGGTTGGTGACCCAGTTGACCAGTATCGCAATCAAACTGGATGATGAAGATAATGCGCTTATTTTACTTACTTCGTTACCGGTGACATATAAGCATCTTGTGACCACATTGCTTTATGGTAAGGAGGCCATAAGCGCGGAGGCGGTCACGGCGGCGCTTCTCTCGAATGAGATGCGAAATATGACTCAGGAGTCCGGCATGCAGAGTCATGACACAGCTTTGATAGTAAAAGTGAAGAAGGATGTAAAAACATTGGTGACCGGAAGTAGACAAAAGAAGAGTTATCCGAGGTGGAGTGCTTCTATTGTCACAAGAGAGGTTACATTAAGCGCAACTGTCATAAGCTTAAGGATGACTTAAATGAGTTAAAGCGGCAGAAGGGAAAAGTTGTCGTGGATCAGGACAATCAGACGTCAGCGATGGCGCAGGCGGCAGAATCGGAGATGATCGATTCTGATGTGCTATATCCGACGACCAGTGATACTAAAATTTTAGATGATGTATGGGTGCTCGATTCGGCATGTTCCTTTCACGTCTGCCCGGAAAAAGAGTCTTTTGCTACCTATAAGGCGATAAAAGGTGAAAAACCTCTTATGGGGAACGGGACAGCGTGCAAAGTTTTAGGAGTCGGTACGGTGAAGATCCGGATGCACGATGGGGTCGTGAGGACGCTAACAGGTGTACGACACGTTCCTGGTTTGAAGCGGAATTTAATCTCGTTAGGTGAGTTGGACTTGAAAGGTTGCAAAATTTCAGCTTCAGGTGGAGCTATGAGGGTGCAAAAACGAGATCGGATCGTGTGCGTGGCGAACAAGCACGGGAACTTGTATGTTCTGAACGAGAGAACAATCAGAACCGAAGCAAAAACAATTTGGGTTCCAAACGCGAAGGCGCAATCGCTCAAGATGGAGCGGAGGATGCGGCAACATCGAGTGGCGGAGACAAGCTCAAGGTGGAGCTTGCGTGGTGAGCTCGACGTAGCAGTTAAAGATTACAAATCAAACCAAGGTGGAGATTGTTAGGATTTGGTTAGTTTTGTAATTAAATCTTAATTGAATTAGGATTAATATTTAAATCTGTTAGAGATAAATTAATTTAGATTTAAATATTAATTAGAGTATAATCTTAATTTAAGTAAATTTGGGTTTGTGTTGGGCGGAGTTTATATATATCTAATGTAGAGAGCATATATATATAAGTACGTATGATCTTGAGGATGATCGTACGATACAAAAGAAAGAAAAGAGAGAAGTTTTCTAGATTTACAAAAAACGAGAAAATGGTGAGAGAAATTTAGGAGTAGGGTTCGGGTTGAAGCTATTCTATTGTAGAAAAAAAGAGCAGTCGGTGCAATTCATTTTTTGGTTAATGAATCTTATTTCACCCGCATATTTTTCTGTTTTAGTTTTCTTCTTTTTGGGTAAAAATCTGATTTGACGTTTTTGCTGCGGAATCCCAACTCTAGGTCGTACCGGAACGGATTGCGATATCGAAGCGGATTGCGAATTCACAGAATCTGGTATGAGGCCGAGTACCGAATTTCTCAACAGAATCTGAATGCGTTTGTTGTTATTTTTTATCTTTTAAAATTGAACTTTCATATTAAAGAATGTAGGAGTAAATGTTAAATTGCTTGAAATTCTTGCATCTAATGCACTTATTTGACAATAAAATAATAAAAATAAATTTTATTTACGGAGTGTGCGTTACAAACTAATTAATCATAACAAGAATAAAAATCCTATCCATCAATATATTCAATGATATAGAGTTTATATTTTAAATAATAAAAAATTTTATTCGGCCATGTCTCCAGTAAAATAAAATTTGTGTCCAAAAAATTATTAAAAAAAAAAACAGAACAATAATGCCAAACAAGCCCTTAATTTAGAGCGTCTAATTTTGACTATATTATTGATAAATCTTCAGCATATTTTTAAATTTGGATCTGCAGCTTGCTAGGACATAAATGCATCTATAAAATGTTCATTCAAGGTCATAAATGAATGTTATGCCATTGTAGACATCTATTCACATTCACAATTAAGGGAAATATTGAAGTATGCAAATGTGTGACATTTTGTTGACAAACATTTATTTTTTCTGGTAACACATTTGGTGCACTACTGATCTGACTCGCAATATGTGACGTCCTCAATAGTCCCACATCAATAAATATGAATGAAATTGTGATTGGATATATAACAGACATGAACCCTAGTAATAATAATTGGACTTAAATATTTTGGATCAGTAGTTTGGACCAACGAATTATTATTGTTAGTGGGCCGAATCGTTACATAGTATTTCAGGTTACTCTCTAAAATCACTGTAGGATATCTATTGGACCAGAAACTATTTTGAGTTCTGGTTGTGTGCATTCGAAAGCCCAGAGTTCTTTGTACTTTTAAGTTATTTTTTATGATGGAATTTTTGATTTAACGATCGATCCCGTTAGACTTAATCTAAGTATCTGAAATTTAGAAAACAAATTTTTTGATTTTTTAATATTATTTACCTTGTGATCGAAAAAGTTAAAAATCAACGGATAAAAATGAAAATCTCACAAAAAAGTGATAATATAATACTAAAAGTTTATATCAATGTTTTTTTTTTGTTTTTACATTTTATATATTATAAAAAAATTTATATGATTTAAATATTTTACCCGTGAAGCTTGCAAATAGCAAATCTCAATTATTAAAATTAACAATTTTGAGTAATTTCGATGGATAAGTAAATGATATCGAAAAATTATAAATTTTTTTTCTCACAATGTCACGCCCCGGGGGTAGAAATTATTATTATTATTATTATTTTGTTGGTTAGGCGGAAGGCGTGAACTATTTTGAACTTATCCCTCAGTAGCATCCCTCGGCGCGCGCCAGACCCGCCACACATGCAAATTCCTCGACCCCACGAGCGAGGTCTCGGTTGCACGTGCACGGTGGTTCCGTTCGTTGCATGCACACCCATCTGTGCATGATCTCAATTGCACTATAACCACAATCAGCATACCCAACAGTAAAAGGGAGTAGCATAGTCGCTAAACACGGCCGCCAATATTTAGAAAGGATAAATCCATGAGTTTTCAAATCGGTGCCTACACGACATTTGTTATTTTAAAAACTGTTTTCGCAAACATTTCTTTATTTGAAAAACGGCCGAACTAACAAGCACGAACGAAAAGAGGATCACTACGGTAGTTTAAATATTTACATCACAACACACATAGCAGAAAGCTAAGAGATCATCACTAAAGAGCCTAATAGTGTCGCTCATAAAAATGCTAAATACGAAAACATCTCCCTAGACCATCCTCGCATCCGTCTCGTGCCCGCGCCCAACCGAACCTGTCACAAGGTGGGGAGTTAGTGACCGAAAGAGTAAGTAACAGTTGAAAACAGGTAATCTAGTAGCAGTGCTGAAATTAAACAAACCGACGCCATCGGGCATTCCCTCAATCCCCATCGTGAGTCCACGGACTTTCCCTGTTTTAGTAAATCTCAGTAAAAAGTGCTCCCTGCTCATGTCATGGTACCCCAACCCCTCCCCGGCGCTCGTGCGGCTCCTGAGCAATCCATGAGGGGTCCCCACATGTGGGGTACACGGGACTCGTGCCATCTTTCCGGAAAAATATACCACTGCGGTGGCCAAACCGCGGGTGTGCGTGTAAGTATCGTGAGCAATAAGATCGGTGTATGCAGAGTACAAGATGCAATATTCCAATGTCACAGTTATTAGTCAAGTGAAGAGGGAAAAACTCATGCCATGGGGTCAAAACTGATATTTAATCATTCATGATCTTACTCTTTCAAATTATAAGAATAGCCACTTTGTAAGAAATTTACCACACCAGTACCCACCTGGACAGTGTTTGGTCGGAACGCCCGCAGTTGACCTGCCCCCGTCTCGATCGGCACCCAGACCTAGAGAGTCCCCAAGGTAAACATTAATAAGCTAACACTGTCCTCTGCGAAACCCGTAACCCCCAAACTCTGTCCTGAAAGAAACTACAATACGACACGTTGTTAAAAAATATCGTCGTGGTCAAAAACACTAATAAACGGGACCAAACTGGCCAAAAACGGAGCTACCGGGCTCTTAGGCTGGGGGTTGGTGCACGGGCAGAGGCGAGGACCAGGTTCACAGCACAGAGGAGGCGGCGGCGCAGACCGGGCTCACCCCGGGCGCGTGCACCAGGCAGTTTGGGCCGGGCTGGTGCACGGGCCGGGAGCGCACCGAGCTCACGCGTTCCCGGTCGCGGCGGCAGCGCCGGGTGCACGCCCAGGTGTGGACCGCGTTTGCGGGCCGGGCTGGCGCACGCGCCCGTGCGCCGGGTCCGCGCCTTCGGGCTGCGAAAACGTGCGCCGGGTGCACGCCGGCCCGGTGGACCGCGCGGGTGCAGGGTAGGGTTGGCGCACGGGCCCGTGCGCCGGGTTCGCGCCTTCGGGCTGCGGAACCGTGCGCCGGGTGCACGCCGGTCCGGTGGACCGTGTGGGTGCGGGCCGTACGGGATGAACAGTGCTTCTCCGTTTTCGCCCTCCGCGGCTACGGTTGCGACCCCGCGACCACGGCGACGACCCCGTGAATATGATAATGGCGGCGGCGGCCTCCCGTTTAACAACAGCGGCGGCGGCTTCCCGTTACCACAAAACTCACATCGCACGTGACATCCGGACCACCAACACCCAAAACCCTTGGTCCCTAGAAATTACAAAAGGAAAACAACAAGAGGGGTTTCCCCCGATCGTTTATCGTGATCTTGCGAGAAAGGAGAAGGTGGATCGTCCATCTCGTCACCAACGTAAAGCTCCACGAGGGATGGATTCCCCCTTTTCTTTCCTCTCCTTTTTCTCTCGCTCCCCCGTTTCGAATTTTTGAATTTTGAAAATCCCCCCTCCGTTCAAGTTCTCGAAAGGAAAAAGAAAAGGTTACTACTAAAAGGGTTCTATATATATATATATATATAAATAACCCCCCCCAAACCTAGGCCAAGATCTAACTCAGACTTCCTCGAAAATTGTGCAAATTACACTGCACGAATCTCGGTGCACTTTCCGGTCATCGGGAGCTTCAAACCCCCATTCCGGGAGATCCGTAAGTCCGATTTCAGATCCGATCACACCGCCGTTCAACATTTCTCGAGCCCTATCATCGAAAGATACCCGCGAGTACCAATTCTAAAAAATTTCGAAGGTCGCTAATAAGATTACCTCTTAAAATTTTAGTAGTTGTAAAATGTCAAGGACACTACATCACTTACTCCTCAAAAGAAGTTTCGGCCTCAAAACTTAAACTCTTTCTCCGCCAACAAAACGGGAAACACTCTCTCATATTGATTCTAGCTCCCACGTCGTCTCTCGCCCCTCGCGATTACTCTACCGCACCCTTACGCAGGGAAAACACCTAGTTGTTCGACATCTCGTCCTCCCGCGCCGGAGTTCGTATCGGTGCCTCTCTGAAGCTCAAGTCCTCTCGCCACTCAACAAAGGGGCCATCCAGGATAGGCGACGGATCTGTGAGGTACTTTAGGAACATCAGAACACAAACCGCGTTGCACATCCGGTCGGGATTCGGTGACGGCGTTCAACGATAGCTTGCCGGGCCGATGCGCTCTAGAGTTTTTCAAAAGGTCCGAGAAAATGCGGGCTCAACTTGCCCCACAGTCCGAACCGTTGTTCCCTGGAATGGCGAGACCCAGAGCAAACGAGCTTCCCAACTAGAAACTCTAAGTCCCGTCGTCTTCGATCTCCGTAGTTCTTCTGCCGACTCTGGGCGGTCACTAGCCGCTGCTTGATGAGGCGTACCCTTGCCTCGGTCTCATCCCAAAAGTTTGCCACAAACGGTGTCTCTGTCCGAAGGGATCGATATCAGTACCCCATGCAGTCTCTCAAAATCATGGATGTAGACCTGCGCCAGGCGGTCGCGGGTCCACGCTGTGGGGATAGGTAGGAAATAAGCTGTCTTGTTAAATGATCCGCTACCACCCAGATTGCGTCATGACCTTGTTGCAATCGCGAAAACCTCATGACGAAAACCATGGTGATCTGCCCCACTTCCCTTCCGGCACCGGTGGTGGCTGCAATATCTCCGTCGGCGCTGGTGCTCGGCTTTTACTTGCTGACAACCTAGTCAGTGCGCCGCGACTCGCGTTACGTCCTTCTTCATTGCCGGCCACCCTAAAACGTCCGCTTCAGATCTCTGTACATCTTTGTGCCACTCGGGTGCGCTGTGTAGGGAGCACAGCATGTCTCCGTTAGAATCTCGTCCTTTAATTCGGGCAGGTCGGGTACGCAAGTGTGTCCCCGGGACCGGGTTGAGTCGCTCGTGCCCACCGAAACATCGCTCTCTCTATCTTCGAAGTGGACTAGCCCTTTGTAAGCTTCAGCTGCGTGTCTGTCCTTTGACCTTCCAGAATTTTCTCGAACGGGGTCGGCCTGACTACTAGGAATGAGAGTCGCTAAACTGTACCGGCTGGTACCACCTCCAATCTCTTCCGCGAGAGAACCGCGATTACACGCTCATGCTGAGTAGGGGTGCTCCTTAGCAGTACTTCTCTCTGACCTCTCCTACTCAAGGCGCCGGCAATTGCATTTGCCCTTCCGGGGGGGTAATAAATATGGCCAGACCGCAGTCCTCTAATGGTTTCAATCAATGTCTTTGTTGTAGGTTCAATTCCTTCTGTGTGGGAAGATATTCGAGACTCCGGTGATCCGAAAAGACGTTGCAGTGAGCTCCACACGGGTAGCGCCTCCAGAGTTTGAAGGTGAATACGACAGCCGCAAGTTCCAGGTCATGCGTAGGGTAGTTTAGTTCATACTCCTTGAGTTGTCTTGAAGCGGAGACCATAACTTTCCCTTGTTACATCAGCGCTCCTCCAGGACCATTCCGTAACACGTCACAATAGGCTTCAAACTCCTCGCCGGGCGTCGGTAAGGCAAAACAGGTGCCCGGTTTAATCTATCCTCGAGTTCCTCAAACCCTAAGCTGATGATAGCGGGACTGTAGATCAATCTTGGAGAATACCGTTGCTCCTTGTAGCTAGTCGAACAGGTCATCAATCCGAGGCAAGGGGTACTTGTTCTTCACTGTGTCCTTACTTAACTCCCGGTAGTCGATGCACAGGCGTAAGCTTCTATCCTTCATCCGTACGAAAAGTACGGGTGCACCCCAAGGCGACACACCTGGCCTGATGAACCTTTTGTCCAAAAGATCTCCTAGTGGGGCCCTGAGCTCCTTCAGTTCTGCAACCGCCAACCGATACGGTGTCTTGGCAGTAGGTTGCGTACCAGGCGGGAGTTCGATAGTGAAATCGGTCTCTCACTCGGGGCATCTCAATCAGCTCGGCCAGGAAGACATCTGAGAAACCCCTTACGACAGGGATATCCGTAAGCAGTGCCGAGGGTCGTGTCACTAGACCCACCGAGGCTAAAAAAAAAAAAAATGCTATACATTCGCCCTCCACCAGTCTTCTAGCCCATGTCGCAGAGATACTGGAAGAGGAAGAGGTGCTCTAGCATACCTAGAATACATGACCCCGGAAAGCCAGGTTCCTGTAGCCACACTTGGCGCTTCTCGAAGTCATTAAAAGCCTGGTGTTCAGTTGGCAAACTTTCCCTAGTATTACATCAAAATCCTTCAGCGGGGGTTTACTACTAAGTCCCAAGGACACGACAGCCTTCCCAACCTTAGCGGATAGGAAGGCAAACAACTATCCGTTTCTTGAGGCCATCCAAGTGTCTGGGCCGACATCATACTACGAAGGGGTCTAACCTAACTAACTATGGGTAGTAGTGGTAACGCAAGAGATGAAGAGGCGGGGTACTCCAGATGTCGGAAAAAGGGTCATACTCGAAAGGAGAAAACTAAGGTAGAGTGTCTCTACCCTTCCGGGGGCGTAATAAATATGGCCAGACCGCAGTCTTTCAATCAATGTCTTTGTTGTAGGTTCAATTCCTTCTGTGTGGGAAGATATTCGAGACTCCGGTGATCCGAAAAGACGTTGCAGTGAGCTCCACACAGGTAGCGCCTCCAGAGTTTGAAGGTGAATACGACAGCCGCAAGTTCCAGGTCATGCGTAGGATAGTTTAGTTCATACTCCTTGAGTTGTCTTGAAGCGGAGACCATAACTTTCCCTTGTTACATTAGCGCTCCTCCAGGACCATTCCGTAACACGTCACAATAGGCTTCAAACTCCTCGCCGGGCGTCGGTAAGGCAAAACGGGTGCCCGGTTTAATCTATCCTCGAGTTCCTCAAACCCTAAGCTGATGATAGCGGGACTGTAGATCAATCTTGGAGAATACCGTTGCTCCTTGTAACTAGTCGAACAGGTCATCAATCCGAGGCAAGGGATACTTGTTCTTCACTGTGTCCTTACTTAACTCCCGGTAGTCGATGCACAGGCGTAAACTTCTATCCTTCATCCGTACGAAAAGTACGGGTGCACCCCAAGGCGACACACCTGGCCTGATGAACCTTTTGTCCAAAAGATCTCCTAGTGGGACCCTGAGCTCCTTCAGTTCTGCAACCGCCAACCGATACGGTGTCTTGGCAGTAGGTTGCGTACCAGGCGGGAGTTTGATAGTGAAATCGGTCTCTCACTCGGGGCATCTCAATCAGCTCGGCTAGGAAGACGTCTGAGAAACCCCTTACGACAGGGATATCCGTAAGCAGTGCCGAGGGTCGTGTCACTAGACCCACCGAGGCTAAAAAAAAAAAAAATGCTATACATTCGCCCTCCACCATTCTTCTAGCTCATGTCGCAGAGATACTGGAAGAGGAAGAGGTGCTCTAGCATACCTAGAATACATGACCCCGGAAAGCCAGGTTCCTGTAGCCACACTTGGCGCTTCTCGAAGTCATTAATGTTGGGTTATACTAATATGGATCTAAATAGGGGAAAAAACCACCTAGAGGGGGGGGTGAATAGGTGTAAACAATAAACACACCAAAACCGTTGCGTAAAAAATAACCCAATGCGGATATAAATAACACGCAAGATTTTACGTGGAAAACTCCAATCCAGGAGTAAAAAACCACGGGACCGATCACACGGTGAAATCTACTAAGATTAAAACACGTACAAGGTGATATAACGCACACACACGACTCAACCTTTTCCATACGCTCCGAGTAGATCTTCGCCACTCGCTCCACAGCGCACCTCGAATCCACGAAGGCGTCCAACGCCGAATCCACGGCGTGTCACGTCGAATCCACGACGCCAGACCGAATCCACGGTCTCACCCAAGTAGCACGTCTCGAATCCACGAGCGCACCTCGTCTCGAATCCACGAAACGGTAACACCTTGAGTCCACAAGGCCACGCGAATCCACGCGCCGATTTCTTGGAAAAATCGTTGTTTTGTTGGTGATGATATTTTGAATACTTAGATCATCATAGATAGACAAGGAAGCACCCTCTAAGTATTCATCGATTTGATTCTTTCGAAAATATAGATTTTGAAAACCCTAGAATCAAACCGATCAATAGAGAAAGAAAACCTAAAATAAAGAGGTGTTTACCTTTTCTTCTCTATGTGGATTCTTACCGTTGATCCCCCTTGGGATAACCCTAAAAGATGATATTAGGGTCTATTTATAGGCTAGAAACCTTTTGGAAAGAGATAAGAATCAAAAACAAACCTTTTCTGGAATTTTTCAGGACGGCGATTCGGATCGGAATTACTGTGATCCGGATCGTCGTAACGTGATAAACAGTTTCCAGAAAACCAAGGGTTCGGGATCCGGATCGCAAGGTCCGATCCGGATCGTTCATGCAATTCAGCAAACTCCCATGTTCGGGATCCGGATCGGGATGGCCTAGGATCCGGATTGAAATTGCCAATGAACAATCACCCTTCGGGATCCGGATTGCAAGGTCTGATCCGGATCCTGAACATGTCCCATGTCCAGTTTTTGATTCTTTGGGCATAGAAAATATTCCAAAGTGTTTCTAAGCTTTAAGAATGTATTCAAAATATCAAAGATTATTTAATTTAACGTACCTGAACATTTGAATCCATTCTTTTGAGATTGATGTAAATGATTTGTCAAGTCTTCATCTTCAATCTTCAACATCACGAAATACGCCAATACAAAAATCCTTAACAATCTCCCCCTTTGGCGGTTTCGTGACAAAACAGATAATCCACAAAAAAATAACAAAAAGACGATTTTTGTTGCTATCACCATACAACAAAAATACGCATGAACGATCCAAATAAATGTAAATACAAGAGATAACCTCCTAAAACAAACTCTAAACTTAGACGCAACTAGGAGTGTTCAAATCTTGTACTCTCTGCAAAAGAAACAATTCTTGACAACAAGAAATCATTAATACCTCAAGAATTTAATCGTTAAGCAACCAGAGAGTTATACATTTAATATGACATTAGGTATCAGATATGCATAAAAGTAGGCAATCAAAATATCACATATCTTTATCCATCTTCAAGGTTAGTTCCAACCATAATGTCAAAGTACGGAGTTCAAAATCAAGAAGTTCAAATGTTCATACCTTTTGCATGACCTATCACAAAACTTGTTAGAAGTTACAACGCAAAATAGTCAGTAGGATAGTTAGTGTTAAACTTCAAGTTTCAAGTTATCAGGTCATGTTCGTTCTTTTCTTTCTCCCCCTTTTCCAAACGATCTCCCCCTTTTTCTAAACGATCTATTGGCTCGTTCTTTTCTCCTTCTCTCCCCCTTTTTGTCACAAAAACCAGCCAAAATTATCAGAGAGAAAAACGTGCAAAGAGTTCAAGCAAAAAATAAATTTTTGTCAGAAAAGAAACTAAAGTCAATTTCATCAAAAATCAATCTGAACCGGTATCGTTGTCATCGAAGTTGCTGCATCCGAGTTTTGCAAAAATCTTCTTGACCAACTTCATCAGTGCATTGTACTTCTTCGTCAAGACCATTTGTGTTGTACTAATCCGTTGCAGGTCAAGAGAAATCTGATCTTGTTTAATTGAAATTCGCTCCTGCTCAGATGATAGTCTTTGTTGTTCCCGAAGAGCTTCAACATTCACATGTCTCTCATCGATACACTCTCAGCAAGTGGCTCCTCATTTTTTCATCTCCCCCTATGTTGAACATCTCTTTTTATCACCTCTGTTCTCTGTTCTTCATGTTCTCCCCGTCTTGAGCATCTATGTTCTCCCCCTCTGAGATTCAATCAGTCTTTTCTGTTCTCCTTAATTTATTGGTCATCCTCGTGCTAACCAACGCGGTGATGAACATGATTGTCCACTCAAGAGCCATTGTTATAGAGTATTTGAAAAAATAGCACAGTGAGCAAAAACTCAAAGAACATGAAAAATTGTTTAAATTTCAACAATTTTGAAAAATCTTGCCCAAACAATCCTTAACATGTGTAGAGGCTAGGAATCAAGATCATTTTTCAAAAAGGAATTTTAAAAATAGATCAATCCCATGTTTTTAGAAAATTCAAAAAAAACATGTAAGCATTTCTGCATATCAACTTTATACAAAAATATCATTTCACATAGAAAGAAATAGATTATGATAAATCTATCAAAATATCCCAAATTGTGAAACGAAAATTTAAAAGAATTATAACCTCTAAAGTTGATCAATTTCCAAACATCCTTCACGATCTAATGAGTATAGAGTTTATCTAATTCTCAATTGAGCAAAGAAAATGAAGCACCAAGATCGATAGATGTTTGAAATCCCAAATAAGTCAAATAATATATTTAGTCAATATATTTGGGAAGTGACTCTTTGAGCATCTTTTAGAAATCCCACCTTATACCAACCATGGAATTTGACATAGTCAAGTATTCCGAAAAGTATTTTATTTTATAAACAAGATCACCATGCTTGGTTAACATGTGGTAGCTGCACACAGTACTCGGACAACCGATGTGGTAGCTCTTTCCTCCATGTGGTGGTAGTTTTCACACTCCTCTTAAGGATGTAACTCTTTCCACATCTTTTGAGCATGAAAAATATAATAAACTCCCCCTCAATTGGCTATCAATTATGAAAGATATTCAGTATTCAACCAAATATTGATCTCGTATTCATACTTATTGCAATCATCAAATAAGATAAATTAAATACCAGGAGATCATTGAGAGAGGTAATGACTTTGATCAATTCAATATGAAATAATTGAAATAAATGATCATTGCATCAAATGAGTTATAATGATATTCAAATCATAATAAACTTCTCTAAATATGAAAGGATGCAAATAAAGTCAATATAGCAAATGCTCAATTAATGCTCTATATTACAAAAAGAACACAAAACACAAACAAAAACCTTTCTAGGCAGTGGTTCAAAAAGTTATGTAATTGAAAGCATGCCAATTGCTTTTCGCAAACGAATAAAACATTTTTGATCCAAAGGTTTTGTCAAAATATCAGCTAATTGATCTTCAGTTGAAACATAAGAAATTTGTAAAAACTTGATTCAACTAGCTATCTAGGAAAATGATATCTCAATTCAATGTGTTTTGTTCCAGAGTGCAACACAGGGTTTTTAGAAAAGTTAATAGCACTTGTGTTGTCACACAACATAGTTACCGAGGTCGTAGGGATGCGAAAATCACTCAATACACTTTTCTTCGATTTCCTCAATGACTTCGGCTTAGGGGGTGTCCTACCATCTGTCTTAACACTTAGAAGATTTTTCTTCGTTTCCCGAGTCGTGTTCTTGATGGTAGTAGTTGCAAGTATTGCTTGATTTGCTCGTTCTGCTCCATACTTGCAATTTGGTCTTATGTGCCCTAAAAAAAAACACAACAATGACATACCTTGGTAAAAGTTGAACCCGAAGAAGATGAGGTAGGCTTGTCAACGTTGGCTACGATGATTTCCGTCGGAGAAGGAGCAACCGACTGGGGCACAAAACTTGTCTTGCTCGAACTTGGTTCCTCACAAGTTCGGCCATATCCGAGGCCTAAATGATTAGTTTGACCAAGACCAAGAAGGCGATCCAACTTACTTTGTCCTAAAGAAAATCTATACAAATCCTCTTTAAGTTGGAAAATGGTCTTCGTCATCTCAAAATCTCCTTGTCGTGCCTCGGAATAGAGCTTTGAGAAGAGATTAGCTTTATCCACCGATTTTTCAAGTTCCTTCTCAAAATGCTCATTCATCTCTTGAAGGAAAATATTTTTCTCAATCAAGTTGTCCCTTTCCACTTCAAGAGCCCTTGAGAGAGAAGTTGCTCTATTAGGTTGTTCCTCGAATTTCAACAACCTCCTCCTCAAGTTTTTATTTTGCTTCGCCAATTTCTTTGAGTTCCGTAGAAGTAGTTGGTAGGCGTGAGCAAAGTCTTCACCTTCGGAATCGCTTGGTTCATCATCCGTTGCCGTTTGATCATCCTAGGAAGAAATAGACAACGAACCAGATGCAATCGATGAAATACACGAAGGGTGAAGTCGTGGATGCGAAGAATGTGATGGCATTTGTATCCTCATCACTAGAAGATGACTTGTCCGTAGAAGAAGAGTCATCCCACGTGATGGCATGCGTAGCCTTCTTCTTTGGTGGATTCTTGTTGGGACATTCCGTTGCAGTGTGGCCAAAGCCTTTGCATTTGAAACACTGGATCTGTCCTTCAGCGTTCTTCTTCTCCATTGAGAAACCTTCTTGCTTTCTTGATTTTGACATAGAAGCACCTTTGCCTTTCTTGAACTTCGAGAATGATGAAGATTTGCTTGAGTTTCCCGTTCCGAAGTTTCGGCGAAATTTTCTCTTCAAGAAAGCGAGTTGTTTCTCAAAGTCCTCCATAGATAGCTCATCGTCAGAGTCCGAAGAGGATGAATCCGCGTCTTCTTGTTCTTTTGATTTCAATGCCATACCTGAAGACTTGGAAGAAGAAGAGGGCTTTCCAGCAGAAGAGTTAGTAGAAAAAGTAATTTCATAAGTTTGAAGTGTACCAACTAATTCTTCTACCTTGATCTCGTCCGGGTGTTTTATTGTTTCGAACCCGTTCGTCGATGGAAATCAAAAACGCTCTTATGCGTACTTTCTAGTAGGCATAATTTGTTCCATCGAAGAACGGTGGTCTATTGATGTTGCCACCATCGACCAATGTTTACAACCCTATTCCCGCTCTGATACCAATTGTTGGGTTATACTAATATGGATCTAAATAGGGGAAAAAACCACCTAGAGGGGGGGGTGAATAGGTGTAAACAATAAACACACCAAAACCGTTGCGTAAAAAATAACCCAATGCGGAAAATAAATAACACGCAAGATTTTACGTGGAAAACTCCAATCCAGGAGTAAAAAACCACGGGACCGATCACACGGTGAAATCTACTAAGATTAAAACACGTACAAGGTGATATAACGCACACACACGACTCAACCTTTTCCATACGCTCCGAGTAGATCTTCGCCACTCGCTCCACAGCGCACCTCGAATCCACGAAGGCGTCCAACGCCGAATCCACGGCGTGTCACGTCGAATCCACGACGCCAGACCGAATCCACGGTCTCACCCAAGTAGCACGTCTCGAATCCACGAGCGCACCTCGTCTCGAATCCACGAAACGGTAACACCTTGAGTCCACAAGGCCACGCGAATCCACGCGCCGATTTCTTGGAAAAATCGTTGTTTTGTTGGTGATGATATTTTGAATACTTAGATCATCATAGATAGACAAGGAAGCACCCTCTAAGTATTCATCGATTTGATTCTTTCGAAAATATAGATTTTGAAAACCCTAGAATCAAACCGATCAATAGAGAAAGAAAACCTAAAATAAAGAGGTGTTTACCTTTTCTTCTCTATGTGGATTCTTACCTTTGATCCCCCTTGGGATAACCCTAAAAGATGATATTAGGGTCTATTTATAGGCTAGAAACCTTTTGGAAAGAGATAAGAATCAAAAACAAACCTTTTCTGGAATTTTTCAGGACGGCGATTCGGATCGGAATTACTGTGATCCGGATCGTCGTAACGTGATAAACAGTTTCCAAAAAACCAAGGGTTCGGGATCCGGATCGCAAGGTCCGATCCGGATCGTTCATGCAATTCAGCAAACTCCCATGTTCGGGATCCGGATCGGGATGGCCTAGGATCCGGATTGAAATTGCTAATGAACAATCACCCTTCGGGATCCGGATTGCAAGGTCTGATCCGGATCCTGAACATGTCCCATGTCCAGTTTTTGATTCTTTGGGCATAGAAAATATTTCAAAGTGTTTCTAAGC
The DNA here is from genome assembly GCA_029168755.2 of Tillandsia fasciculata. Lineage (NCBI taxonomy): Eukaryota > Viridiplantae > Streptophyta > Magnoliopsida > Poales > Bromeliaceae > Tillandsia > Tillandsia fasciculata. The sequence goes on along the minus strand of CM054946.1, from coordinate 2,061,158 downwards.
TATAAGAATGTATTCAAAATATCAAAGATTATTTAATTTAACGTACCTGAACATTTGAATCCATTCTTTTGAGATTGATGTAAATGATTTGTCAAGTCTTCATCTTCAATCTTCAACATCACGAAATACGCCAATACAAAAATCCTTAACAATTAAAAGCCTGGTGTTCAGTTGGCAAACCTTCCCTAGCATTACATCAAAATCTTTCAGCGAGGGTTTACTACTAAGTCCCAAGGACACGACAGCCTTCCCAACCTTAGTGGATAGGAAGGCAAACAACTATCCGTTTCTAGAGGCCGTCCAAGTGTCTGGGCTGACATCATACTACGAAGGGGTCTAACCTAACTAACTATGGGCAGTAGTGGTAACGCAAGAGATGAAGAGGCGGGGTACTCCAGATGTCAGAAAAAGGGTCATACTCGAAAAGAGAAAACTAAGGGTAGAGTGTCTCTGCTACTACTACATCCGGGGCAGGGCGTCACTTGTCATGCCATCGCGTGGGACCTCTTACTTGCGTCGCACCGCTGAAGGGCCTATCCCCAGGTTCATGGGGGTAGTAAGAGCGAAGATGCCCCAGCTTGCCACAACGGAGCAATGATTGTGCTTCCAGGAATAGTCGATCACTCGGTGTGCTCCTCCGCAGACGTTGCCTGGTCGGTCTCCCCCGGTTCCAGTCCCCTCGTCGGCGTGCTTCTGGTTCCTTGCTGCGTCTTCGGATACCTGGTTGGTCGGCTCTCGATCCCCCTACTGGTCGGGCGCATTGGCCAACTCCCGCTCTACCGAAGTGGCCCGGTCGACTGCTTCTCGGGAGGCTGGTAACCCGTGTCGTTGGTATTCCATGTCTTCTGTGAGCATTGGCAGTTGCCCGGCCACGTTGTGCAACTATTGTCAATGTAGTCGGTCCTCCGCAGCTGTCAAAGCCGTCACTTCCGTTCCCGCGCTGTTGATTGAAGACCAAGTCCCCGGCCGTAATCCGTGTACACAAAGAAAACAAGTCAATCCTAGGCGTAACTGGTCTAGCACCGAGACCTACGACCGACCGAAAACACTATCATCCCGTCCCCGAAACGCTCGCGCTCTCCTTACCTATGACCCAACTATCTCAGCTACTTGCTGTGAGTGGTGCTGTGCTCCGATAGCGCTGGATATCGATCATTGTGGTTAGGGTGCTTTGTTCTCTGATACTATTTAATCTGTCACGCCCCGGGGGTAGAAATTTTTTTTTTTTTTTTTTTTTTTTTTTTTTTTTTTTTTTTTTGTTGGTTAGGCGGAAGGCGTGAACTATTTTGAACTTATCCCTTAGTAGCATCCCCCGGCGCGCGCCAGACCCGCCACACGTGCAAATTCCTCGACCCCACGAGCGGGGTCTCGGTTGCACGTGCACGGCGGTTCCGGTCGTTGCATGCACACCCATCTGTGCATAATCTCAATTGCACTATAACCACAATCATCAAACCCAACAGTAAAAGGGAGTAGCATAGTCGCTAAACACGGCCGCCAATATTTAGAAAGGATAAATCCATGAGTTTTCAAATCGGTGCCTACACGACACTTGTTATTTTAAAAACTATTTTCGCAAATATTTCTTTGTTTGAAAAACGGCCGAACTAACAAGCACGAACGAAAAGAGGATCACTACGGTAGTTTAAATATTTACATCATAGCACACACAGCAGAAAGCTAAGAGATCATCACTAAAGAGCCTAACAGTGTCGCTCATAAAAATGCTAAATACGAAAACATCTCCCTAGACCGTCCTCGCATCCGTCTCGTGCCCGCGCCCAACCGAACCTGTCACAAGGTGGGGAGTTAGTGACCGAAAGAGTAAGTAACAGTTGAAAACAGGTAATCTAGTAGCAGTGCTGAAATTAAACAAACCGACGCCATCGGGCATTCCCTCAGTCCCCATCGTGAGTCCACGGACTTTCCCTGTTTGAGTAAATCTCAATAAAAAGTGCTCCCTGCTCATGTCCTGGTACCCCAAGCCCTCCCCGGCGCTCGTTCGGCTCCTGAGCAATCCGTGAGGGGTCGGTCCCCACTACGGCACCTTGTGGGGTACACGGGCCTCGTGCCATCTTTCCGGAAAAATACACCACTGCGGTGGCCAAACCGCGGGTATGCGTGTAAGTACCATGAGCAATAAGATCGGTGTATGCAGAGTACAAGATGCAATATTCCAATGTCACAGTTATTAGTCAAGCTGTCACGCCCCGAGTTCAAAAACCAGTGCATAATTTTTTTTTTTTTTTTTTTTTTTTTTTTTTTTTTTTTTTTTTTAAATCAGAGTTGCAAAAACAGCCAGGGCAATGACAGACCGCCACATATATAGAAGAGTCCCAATCCCCTTTGGGGTTGAGCCTTGTCTATATATGCACGGCTAGCTTGGCAACAACATCAGAGTACTAACTACGTACTACAACTATTAAAAATTACAATTTAATTATTCCAAATACTTTACAAAAATTACAACTGAATTTCAAAATCTTTTCTTTACTACTATTACACAACTTTCGGCTATCCAGGGTCAACATCTAACTTGAAACCTCACCAACTCGTCCCGACATCTCAACACCCGCTCGACCTGAAAAACCGTCACCCGAGGGTGTGAGACACACCGGAGTGTATCCCAGTGGGCACGACGAGCCGAGAAATAGCAGATCGTACCTACTGGTATACAATACTAGAGGATAGTAATAATCAGGGGTTAGAATAACGGGTATGTATTCATGAAGATCAGCAGATATATATAATCACAGTTGGGATAAGCAGTGATCACAGTTAAGATAATAGTTAGACGACATGGAGATCAACAGATATAAAATCATGGAGGTATAATCAAAGGCATCATATCAAGTCTCAGCATGTATAGGTGGATGATAGAACATCAAATCAAGGAATCAATGGACTTAGATGAAGTAAACATGTCAATCATCAACATATATAGGTGGGTAATAGAAAATCAAATCCAAGAATCAATGGATAATGAAGTAACCATATCAATCAGCAACTCATGCATCAATAGATGAAATACCAAAATCAACCCAATCTCAAGCCACCATATTGGTCATCAAGACCTCAGGGAAAACCTCGCCGAACTTGGCACCAACCTAGCTGACATACTCCGGCACCCTCGGGCACTAACCTGGGAGTCAACACTCCAGCACCCTTGGGCACTAACCTGGGAGTCACGGGTAGCTACTGCTAACCACTTTACCGGTAAAGAACATCTACACGGGTCATGACTCCGCTGATGTTCGTGAAGTACAGCAGTGCGGGCGATAAATCATGCGAATGCTCAAGCTCACGGTCCACAGACCGGGTAATTCGGCAATAAGCCGGGAACAATCCCCACTGGGATGCAACAATAATATGCCAACAGATATCTCAACTCATATGCCAGATCAATCATCAACTAATCCAATCAAGGATGCAATGTCAGAATCAACTAAATCTCAACTCATATGCAATAGGTAAACCAACAATATCTCAAATCATATACTGGGATAATCATCAGATCTGGAAGCAACTGAAATACCAATCATGCAAACCAAACCACCCTGCAAGACTAAACACATGTTTTTGAGAAAAACATTTTAAAAAAACAAGTCTTAGGTCCAAACCTCGCAGAGCTATGCCCTTATCCTATCAAACAAGAACAGACTCAGGCGACTCCGCGATGCTTGGGTAAAACAGGTTTTATTTCCAAACCTCGAAGAGCTATGCCTTTGTCCTATCAAACAAGAACAGACTCAGGCGACTCCGCGATGCTTGGGTAAAACAGGTTTTATAAAATCATGTGTTTAGCAGTACAGACTCAAACATCTAATAACCAAACAGGCATGGCAGAGTCCAGAACAAGGATACGAATACTGGATCAACAACAAGCCGAACAATCCAATCAAGGATGAAATATCAAATCATCTCAACTCATAGGCAGGAATATAATCAACACCAACTAGAACATGAATCAGGATATAGATACTGATAATCAAGCAATGAAGTGCAAATCAAGTAATAAACAAACAGGCAGAGCAGCAAATAGTAATATAACTCAATCAAAGGCAGACAGGCTCAAATATAAGTTAGGTTAACAAAAACAGGGGTCCAACCAATACCGTACACAGAGGGCCGAAATGATAAAGCCCGGACCGAAGATAAACCCACCTGATAAATCGCAGGCGACTAATTGTATCAGCAGATCACTCGAAAATCAGATGCAGATCGAACAGACCTGAATTAAAGATAGTATTCAGGAATAAACTTAACTTTTAATCTAACAGTTTCAAATCAACTTAAATCTTTTAGTTACTTAAACATCCTTGTCCGACGACAACACTAAGATCAATTTAACCTTATTTCAATCTTTGGTAAAATTACCAAATTGCCCCTCCCAGGAATTCCCTTTTGGATTTCTGGGAGACTCAGGCTTTAAAACTTAGCCGCTAGCTCAACCATATTCTACTGGGACTCAACAGTCGGCTCGGTGAAACCGCCGCAATTTCCTCGAATTGCGCGATTGTCACCCGAATACCGCTAAATCGACGATTTTGCCGATTTTCGCTCAACGGGAGTCGTTGGATTCCTAACGAAAAGCTTAGGAATCATTTAAACATTTTACTAAACAGTATATGCTGTTAATTTTGCGTTTAGGCCCCTAGGGTTCTTAAATTCACACTTTTAATGCCATTTTGAGCACTGTTTTTGCTCGTTCTCTCAACTGGAAAATCCTTTAATCGAACCGTCACTTCCAGCAGGTGACATTCATCTTGCTGAACACCATGCTCACCAATTTGTGGCAGCACGGAACCCGAGGCAAACTTCGGGCCATAACACTCTCCTCTAACATAGCCATTTTGCATTTTTGTTTCTCCGAGACTTCAAACACCAAATCTAACGCGAGCATCGCGTCCAGTGACCCCAAATTAGCCAGGAATACACTGTTGCGGCTTCGCTAACAGCCCGGAACTTAGTTTTGTTCCAACATTAGTTTAAAAGGTTGATTACACTATAACTTTTAATCTAAACCTCTTTTAATTAAACTTTGTATATGAAAATGTCTTTAAACAGTGCAAGGACACTGGGGCTCACCTCTTTTGCAGCCCAGACCCGCTGGTTCAACCAGAACCAGATCCTTGCAATCATACAAGTTTTTATTGCTCCAAATTTTAATCCACACAGAACCTGTTGGGTTGTATGTATTAAAGGATCTAAATAGGGAAAAAAACACCTAGAGGGGGGTGAATAGGTGTAAACAATAAACACTCAAAAAATCATTGCGCAATAAAACCCAATGCGGAAAAATAAATGAACACGCAAGATTTTTACGTGGAAAAACTCCAAACCGGAGTAAAAAACCACGGGACCGATAACACGGTGAAATCCACTAGAATTAACACACGTACAAGGTGATATAATGTACTCACAGACGACTCAACCTTTTACCATACGCTCCTAGTAGATCTTCTCCGCTCGCTCCACGACGCTTCTCGAATCCACGATCTGCGCCCAACGCTGAATCCTCAGCGTCCAACGTCGAGTCCACGACGTCCGACCGAATCCACGGTCTTCACCCAGTAGTACGCTTCGAATCCACGAATGTACCTCGCTCCGAATCCACGAGAGCGGTTGCACCTTGAATCCACAAGGCCACGCGAGTCCACGCGCCGATTTAGGGTAAATCGTTGTTTTTTGGGTGGTGATGATCCGCCGAATACTTAGATTAGAAATAGATCGGAAATACCATCTAAGTATTCATTGATTTGATTCTACTCAAAATCTGAGTTTGGAAAACCTAGAATCAAATCAATCAATATAGATGAAGAAACATAGAATTAGATCTATTGATTTCCTTTCTTCTCTATATGTGGATTTTTCTTTTTCGGTCGTATTTTTCTATTATATGCGGATACCCTAGAAAATGAATAAAGGGTCTATTTATAGGTTAGAGACCATTGGAAGAAGATAAGGATCAAAAACTTGCCTTTTCTGGAAATTTTACGGACGGCGATCCGGATCGGATTTCGGCGATCCGGATTGCAGTAGCAAGAAAGACGGTTTCCAGAAAAACAATAGTTCGGGATCCGGATCGAGTTCCTGATCCGGATCGTTCATACAGTTTCACTAAAACTAGTGTTCGGGATCCGGATCAAAGGATGCTGCGATCCGGATTGAACCAGTGTATGAACGAACACCCTTCGGGATCCGGATTGGAAAATCTGATCCGGATCCTGAACATGTCCCATGTCCAGTTTTTGATTTTTATGCAATAAAAAAATTCTTCCAAGTGTTTCTACACTACAAGAAGTATTCGGATCACCAAAAATCTTTAGTTAAACATACCTGATCCTTTTGAATTCTTCTTTCTTGAGATTGAGGTATATGATCCAAACTTCTTTCATCTTCAATCTTCAAGACTTAATACTTTCACGAAATACGCCAACTCAAATTCCGTAACAATCTCCCCCTTTGGCGGTTTCGTGACAAAACACAAATCCACTAAAGAAAATTCAAAAAGGATATTTTTGTTGCTATCACCATACAACAAAAATTTACAATGGAGATCCAAAAAATTAAAAACATGAGATAAACTCCTAAAACAGACTCTAGACTTAGACATCTGTACTATCTGCAAAAGAAATCATTCTTGACAAAAAGAGATCGTTAGATACCTCAAGAATATTTAGCATTCAAAACCTAGCAGAGATAGAGTTTATACTCATCATGACATTTAGTAATTCAGATATGTAATATGATCAGAATCAAACATTGACATATCTTCTAAGCAATAAGATTTCAAATGTCATAACTTTGCTTTGTTAGTAATCAAACAACTTGTTAGTAATAATACATGTCCAAATAGTTAGTCAAATAGTTAGTAGGGACATGCAACAAATCACAAGGTAAAACCAGAAGTTGTGATACTTACCTTTCACCAAGGTCAAAGATTGTTCAAAGTTCGTTCAAAGTTCTCTCTAAACTCTCTCCCCCTTTTTGTCACAAACAAAGCCAAAAATGTAGCCAAAACTACAAAGTGTAAGGAGAGTTAAAAAGTTCCAATAACAGGAAAAATCTGAGAACTAAAGCAAACTAAAAACAGAAAATTGAAAACTAAGAACTGAAAATCTACAAAAAACAAGTTTAATCCGAGGTGTCTGAACTGGTGCAACTGAGCTTGTTCAAAATCCCTTTAAGCATCTTAGAGATATTTGAATATTTCTTTCTAATTTTCGTATGTTCAGAGGAAATGAGTTGAAGTTCCTTTGACAGCCTTTCTTGTTCAACCGAGAGTCTCCTTTGTTCGTTACGAATGGATGCCAATTCAGTGGATCCTGCAGGAATTCTCTTAGAGGTTGATGGATTCAGGGTAGGTGCTGATGGTGCATCTTGGCCCTCAATCCATGGAGATTCACTATGTTGAATTCCAGAAAGTGAGCGTGCTCTGGTCAGAGGCTCATTAATCTGAATTCCGTCTCTCTTGACATTTTTCCGTCTGGTGTATTGTCTTGTCGTTGAGGCAGATTTCATGAGTCTTTTCCCTTTCAAATATTGCCTATCTTCCTCATCACACTTTTGTTGATTTAACTTGAGGAATTCTTCCCACTCCTTTTCATCAAAATCTGAGCTATCTTCATCAGCTTCTCTTGTTTTGTCTCCAGTTGAGTCAACTTGTTCCTTTTTAACAGTTGCACGTGTGTGCACCATTGTGACCAAGAGAAGAATGATCCATGAGAATGCCATTGTTGAATGTGCTTTTTGTGTTTAGAAAGTGTCCTGTGAAGAATAACTCAAGAACATAAAAATTTTCAGTTTTCAAAAATTTGGAAAAATTGTACCCAAACAATCAAAATCATGTAGAGAAGCCAAGAATCAAATTAGTTTTGGAAAAAGAATTTTAAAAGTGGATCAATTCCATGATTTTCAAAAAAATCCTATTATATGCCCTAAAACAGAATTTTTAGAAATCGAAGCCCAAAAATTCGTTAATCAGGAGAAAACCCAGCATATAATCAAAACTAATCTACTCAGAGTTCTTATTTCAAAAGAAATTTGACCAAAAACCATTCACAAACGAAAATGATAGAGAAATTTCATCACGTTTTGGTGAAAATATAGAAAACCTGTGAAAAATCGAGATTTTGATCAATAAAACTTACTTGGAATCGAAGAACTTGAGTTTGGAAAGCTCCAAGATGCAAGAAATCTAGAGAGAGAAACTCTAGAGGCTTAAGAACAAAAGATTGGGTAAAAGAAATCAAAACCCTCTTGTTCTTATAAAACCCTAGCCGTGATCCGGATCGGATCGTGAATGTGATCCGGATCGGCTACCCGCAGGAAAAAGCCTGCGTTCGGGATCCGGATCACTTAGTCCGATCCGGATCGGCTCCCACTTTTTCATCAGAAAAATTCAGAAAAATTCCATGAAATCCAGAAAAAGTATGTAAGCACTTTAGCATATCAACTTTAAACAAAAATCATCGTTTCATACAACAAGAAATAGATTATACCAAATCTATCAAAAATACTCAAAAATGAAACGAAAATTTATGAAATTTAAATCCCTTAAAGTTGAACAACTTCAATCACATCTATCATGATCTTATGTGTAATGCCTTTATCAAATCATCAATTTTGTAAAGAAAATGAAATACCAAGATCAATAGATGTTTGAAATCCCAGATAAGTTAGATAATGTATCTAGACAATCTGTTGAAGAGAGTGGCTCTTTGAGCATCTTTCATCAAAAATCCCACCTTATACCAACCTTGAAATTTGACAGAGTCAAGTATTTCAACATGCATATTATTTAATCAAAAATTGAAAAACCATGCTTGGTTATCATGGGGTATCTTTTTCCTCCATGTGGTGGTAGTTTTCACACTCCTCATTGGGATGTAACTCTTTCCACATCTTTTGAGCATATTACATTTCTTTGACTCCCCCTCAATTGGCTATTAATTATTTAATATATAAGGTATTCAACCAAAAATTGATCTCGCATTCATACTCGACTAAGCAATCAAATAAGATAATGACTATACCAAGAGATCTTTGAGAGAGAAATTGACTTTGATCACTTAAAAGATGACTTAATTAACATAAATGATCATTGCAACATTGAAATATTATGATATCAAAAGCATAATAAATTTCTAAATGCGTAAAAAGATGCAATTAAAGTCAATTATGATCAATGCTCAATTAATGTCCTATGCACAAACATAGATAATGAACAAAAACACAAAACAAAAACAAAACCTAACCTAAGCAAAAGTTTCAAAAGAGGTTATTTCAAGGAAAGCATGCCAATTGCTTTACGCAAGTGAATAAAACGTTTTTGATCCAAAGGTTTTGTTAAGATATCAGCTAATTGATCCTCAGTTGAAATATATGACAGTTGAAGAATATTTGATTCAACTAGCTCTCTAAGAAAATGATATCTAAGTTCAATATGTTTTGTTCTTGAGTGCAACACAGGGTTTTTGGAAATATTAATAGCACTAGTGTTGTCACATAGAATTGTTACCGAAGATGCTGAAATCCGGAAGTCGCTCAACACGCTTTTCATCCAAATCAATTGGGTTGAACAACTTCCCGCAGAAATGTATTCCGCTTCGGCAGTCGAGAGTGCTATGCAATTTTGCTTTTTACTGTGCCATGCAACAAGGCAATGGCCAAGATAGAAGCATGCACCACTCGTGCTTTTCCGATCATCCACTGATCCTGCCCAATCGGCATCTGAGTATCCAACAATATCCAAACTTGTTCCCATAGGATACCAAATTCCGAAATTTATCGTTCCTTTGATGTATCGGATGATCCGTTTCACCGCTTTCAGGTGAACCTCCTTCGGTGCTGATTGATATCTCGCGCAAATCCCAACACTGAAGGATATATCCGGGCGACTAGCCGTGAGATACAGTAGACTTCCAATCATACTGCGATACAGTTTCTCGTCTACATTCTCACTATGTGATTCACTTCCAAGTCCCTTATGGCTAGTTCCCATTGGAGTCGGAAAATCCTTAGAATTTTCTAAATCAAATTTCTTGACCAACTCCATTGCATACTTGGATTGACACAAGTGAATACCTTCATCATTTTGTTTAACTTGTAATCCAAGAAAATAAGTCAATTCGCCCATCATGGACATCTCAAATTCGCTTTCCATGGTTTCAGCGAATTTAGAAGCATCATTATCTCTCGTTGCACCAAATACAATGTCATCGACATAGATTTGTGCTACTATGAAATTGTTTTGATAATGCTTCACAAAGAGAGTCCTGTCAGCTCCCCCTCGAGTATAGCCCTTTTCCAAAAGGTGCTTTGTCAACCTTTCGTACCATGCTCGCTGTGAGGACCCGAATCCCCACTTTAGGGTTTACTGTTGGTTTGGAGGCTTCAGGGAGCGTGTGTGTGCGTGTCGGGCCCCAGATTTGGGTTTCTGTTGAAATTGAAGCTTATTTTCTTTGCTGAGAGTCCATTTTGGGTGTGTGGGGTGTTTGCGCGCTTATTGGAGCAAAGAGTGTGACCCGGCACGAAAATTGGATCAAGTTACTTTTCCGGGAAATTTTGGGAAATTTTAGAAGCGGAATTTGGCTGAACGGACCTCGGATTTGGATTCAGCGCGCGAAAACGAGCGAAATGGACTATTTACTTGAATTTTTCGGAGCCCGGACGCGAAAACACGGAAATCGAGGCGTGGGTTACTGTTCCGGCGGCCGGAGGAGCCCCGGCGGCGGCGGAGCGCGGCGGCGGGCGGCGGCGCAGGCGCGCGGTCCACCGCGGGGGCGCGTGCACCGGGCGCGGGCCACGTGGCGCGCTGCGGTTGGCCGGCGCAGCGGGCGCGGTCCACGGGCCTTGGCGGGGTGCACGGTGGACCGAGGGTATGCCACGTGGCATCCCGTGGTTGGTGCGGTGTTGTGCACGCGGTCCACGAACTTTTGGCTCTGGTGCACGGTAGACCGGTGGACACGTGGCGTTGTGTGGTTGGCGGGTTCTAGTGCACCCGGTCCACACGGCGGCGGCGGCTGAGGCGGTGCCTCGGGGCGCGTGCCCGACCCGGGTCCGGCGGCGGCGCGGCCGCGCACGTCGCGCGACGTGCGCGTTGACCGGGTCGGCGTGGGGGCGCCACGTGGCGCCCCGTGGTTGGTCGGGCGCACCGGTGCACGACCCACGGTCGGGACACGTGGCGTCCCGTGGTTCGTCGCGGTGCGTGCGCCGGGTGCGGGGAGCAGGATTGGGACACGTGGCGGCCTGAGGGCGTTTCGGGCGCGCACAGTAACGGGCCGGCCCGTTACTGTAGCCGCCCGAAAACTTTCGGGCGCCCGAAATGGGCCCGAAAGTGGACAACTTGTTTTTTGGGCTGACTTCGGGGAGAGGCTATAAATAGGCCACTTGGGCCGCGATTTTGAGCTCTTTCCGAGGGGAATTAGCCATTGCTCCCTTTACCAAATTTCTTCCTCTTCCTCTTGGGAATCTCCTGGCGAAATTTCAGAATATCTGGAAGCCGCGACGACTGTGTTTTCTGCCTCGTAGTGCGGAGCGACGGATTTCTGTTGGAGGCCCGTTATCGTCGCATTTCGGTCTAAAATTTCCACAGAGCTACCCCGACAGCCGTTTTCAGCGATTTTTGCGGCGTTGGATTCACGAGAGGTAAATCTTCGACTTTCGTGTTGAGTGTTTTGCCTAGATTTGGGTTTTTGGCACGGTTTTTGAGGCATTACTGAGCCGCTGTTTTGCTGTGAGATTCCTGGACAGCACTCACTTCGCGGATTTTTATCTCCTCATCCGGACATCGGAATTCGACGATTCAAGAGCCTATCGATATCTACACTTCGCGAGGATCGTCGTGATATTTTTATTGGAATTTTTGGAAAATTATTTTCAGGTGGGAATTACGTTTGAACAGTGACTGTTCTTGCAGATTTTTGTATAAGGAATTAGTGTGGAATTTAATGTAAATGTGGAATTGTTGTTGTACCCAGGACTTTGTAAGCACCACTATGGTGCTCTTTGCTTAGTGGACTCGGAGTTTTATCAGTTTCTGGGCTTTTTATCTGTGCGACCCCGGACAGTTAGCGCGATCAGGTGGGTGATCCTGCTTTCAAATTCTATGGACTGCACTCTAATTCTATGAATGTAGTAGCATGCACGTTAATTTATGGCCCCAATATTATGTGAGAATTGTATGTTAGTACCCACAGTTGATAGTTGTTAAATCTGATGACCTCATTGAACCACTTGCAGTATTTGAACTCTTACAACATGAAAACCACTGTCGCTAATTGCTAAATCTGTCGATCTTTTGATAAACTCTGCAACTTGGGAATTTAACTTAGCGTAATTGCCTGTTACTTAATTATCATGCGCCATTAAACTGCAGTAACTTGAACATACATCAGAATTATTTATCACCTTAGCTTTTCCACAGTGGTAGTACTCTAGTCACTCTGGTCATAGTGGTTTTTCCCCGAGTCGTGGGCCGGGAGGTTTATTAGCTGGGGATTGCATTTGCACTCGCGTCTGGGGACCGAGTGGCGTTTGTAGCAGTCTGTAGACCAGTTTGCATAGTGATAGTGATAGTGGATCTGGGATCCTTGGGACATGGTCATAGTGACAGTGTGGATTTTTAGCCAGTGAGTGAGATAGTGATTGGATCATAGCCTGCGTGTGCCACATTTGTGCTTGACAGTGTTGCGCAGTTATTTGACTCGAGCGGGTCGCTCCCCTCGAGTGCCACTCCGGAGTAGGCGAGACCGGGTTGTAGTACCGGCTTTGAGATTGAGCTAGATACCGGGTTGGAGTACCGGACATACCTACAGCAGTAGGTAGGCGCAGGTTTGACTGGACCCGTTGTGGCAGTCAGTTTGGATTGGGTGTTCTGAGTTGAGTATCAGTAGTGGCATATCGTCCTCCTGTACTTTCCCTTGAGCATTGTAGATAGAGGCATAGTAGCAGTAGATGTTTACTTTCCAGCTTTTCATACTGCATTTCTTTTGTTACTTTTTGTCTCTAGTAGACTTAGTGGGCAGGCCGTCGGGCTTGTTGGCGGCACCCACTGAGAACTACTGTGGGAGGTAGTTCTCACACCCGTCGTGGTGTCTTTTCCCCAGGGACTTCAGCTCCAGTTCCTGCGGTGCCAGTAGCTGATCCTGCTCTTCCAGACCGAGGTAAGGGAGTCGCGAGATAGATCCCTTCCCCCTTCAGCTTCAGTGTGTTATAGAGGTACCCTTATATTTTGGTTGTGTCATGTTTGAGAGATTATGTAGTGAGGTATCGAGTTGTACTTTTCTTCTTTCTTTGAGAGACTCTTGTATTTGTTGGTGAGGACTTATTGTATATTGAGAGTTGTACTTATTTTATTTCTAGCAGTTTATTTTGCTCTGATATCTGTTTAGTGTAGTATCTTCCTTTTTGCAGGTTAGACGCTACGCCTCTACAGGGCTTCCTGTAGGGACGGCAGATCTGTTGGCGAGTCCGGGGTACAGTCTTGACCCCGGGGCGTGACAGATTAGAGTGGTATTCGAGCCTAGGATGTAGGTCTTGGAGGACTTAGGAACCCTAGGTTTATGTTTAAACCCTAGGATGACCCACGTGAGAGCCGAGACTTTTAGCGAAAGTCTTGATTGGGTATCTAACTCTCCCGAGTGGATAGGGACGAGTGATAGACATGCCTTCCTTCTGTGGCGACTATGTTGGCTGCAGACAACATAGTGCTTCGGGAAGGGGGACATGCCTTTTGACTTTCGCTAGATTGGGTCGAGTGTTGCTTCTGGTTCTGATTGTTTGTTTGTCCCTCAGGTGGGGATGCCTCCTCGACGTTCGATGGTGACGCGTTCGCAGCCTTCGTCCTCAGAGCCCGAGCAGGAGGACTCGGGGCGAGGACCTCAGGCTGAGATTCAGGAGCTCCGTGCCCAGATGGCACAGATGGCTGAGGCGGCTAGACGCCAGGAGGAGGCAGTGGCGCGGCTGACGCTCTTATTGGAGCAGAGAGCACAGCCGGCAGTGGCACCCCCTGAGGCTTCGCCGGTGCCTTCTTCCCCTGTTGTGGCACCCCCTGTGGTGCAGCCGGCGCCAGCGATTCCTGCTGAGCCGGTTTCGAGTAGGCCACCGGCTGGGGCGACGGGAGCGTTGACTGAGACAGAGCAGCGGGAGGTTGTTGATTTGCTGATGAGACTGCGGCGGTTCGATCCGCCCCGCTTTTCGGGCATGGATGCTGAGCCTTGGGCAGCCGAGACTTGGATTACCACCTTGGAGCGCCACTTTGAGAGCTTATTTGTGGATGAGAGGTATCGGGTTATTCTGGCTACCCATTTTCTGGAGAGCAACGCCGAGGCGTGGTGGCGGCGTGTGCGACCCGCTGGTCCACCGGGGACGCAGCTTCTTTCCTGGACCGAGTTCCGAAGCATGTTGCTGGGAGCCTTCTTTCCAGAGAGTGTTCGACAGCGGCTGGAGGAGCGGTTGAAGAATCTCCGCCAGGGAGATAGGCCTGTGCACTTGTACATAGCGGAATTTAACCAGTTATTGGCTTGTGTGCCTCATGTGGCTAGAGATGAGAGCCATCGTGTTTATATGTTTGAGAGAGGACTTCGCCGAGACATTTACCAGTTTGTCCGCTCCCGCCGACTGCAGACCTTGGAGGCCTCGATGGAGCAGGCTTTGTATGTGGAGAGTGGAGAGGCCGTGATGGATGAGGTATCTCCGGCCCCTGTAGCGACTTCTGGGGCGAAGCGCCCGGCATCTCCGGAGGAGGGGCAGTCTAGCAGGCAGGGACCCCCGGGACCTCCGCGTTACCACCCTCAGGGCCGGGGGCACCAGGGACACCAGAGATCGGGGGCGTCTCGCCAGATACAGCAGCAGCAGCGTCGACCCCCGCGACAGCAGCAGTTCTCACAGCAGACTCCTCAGCAGCAGCGCCCAGATCGGTGTGTTATCTGTGGAGGCCCACACTTACCGACTCTGTGCCCGCAGAGACAGGGCCATTGTTTTCGCTGCGGGCAGGCCGGTCACTTTGCGAGCATGTGCCCCAGAGCCAGCCATTCAGCTCCTTCATCAGCATCTGCACCGTTTGTTCCTTACCAGCCAGCCAGCCCTACTGCGGCCTATAGCAGGCCAGATTTTGCCTCATCTTCTACTCGGCAGCCAGAGCGACGTCCCCCGGCACCGAGCGGTCGTGTTTATGCCGCTCAGGTTGAGGACACTTCAGCAGCAGAGCAGGTCGTCGCAGGTATTAGTCTGCTCTCAGCAGTCCGTGCTCGGGCTCTTTAGTTACCAGTGCATCTTATTTATTCATCAGTAGAGTTTTTGCATCTATCTGCATGGTATCAGGGCATGTGCATCTTATCATAATTTAGGGGTAGAGATTTTGTGACTTGCATTAGCGTTTGGATTCATCCTAGTATCTTCCAGCAGAGGCGAATTTTGGGGCGTGATCAGAACAGCTGAAACCTTGCGAGGCACGCCGATTGTTGTGATGGTTCAGTTGCAGCTCCCCGACTCAGATTGAGCACTTGGGATGGACCAGTTGGTGCGGTATCGTGCAACATTTGATTGCGAATAGAGAACGGTGGTCTTTCCGCGAGTTGGACGACAGGAGATCATTTCTACTGGTTACCGAGGCGTCCTTCCTGCAGCAGTGGCTTCAGCGGCTTTGGGTTAGGTGCGACTTGTCGAGCGTAGGTGGCGCCTAGGACTAGAGGGTTTGTCTCTAGGGGTCTTGGATAGAGTGGTGTTTCTTTTAGGGGCACGAATAGACCGTAGCTTCCGTTTCGTTGCCGCAGCAGGAACGGCATCAACCCTTCTCTCCCTTATTTTCTCTCTCTTGTGCTGAAATTCGCGAACAGGATGAAAGATACGAAAGACTACTACAGATTTGGGTGACGGTGCCCGAACCTGTTCTTGTTGGATTAGGGCAAGGGCACTGGTCTCTCGGAACTTTCGAACTTTTCGCTAATTTCAGTTGTTTTCTAAATTTGAGAGTTGGAGGTTGATGACCTTCCTACTGGTGGGGCTTTTTCCTTTCCTGTTAAGTTTTGCGGCGTAATTCGAATAGCTTGGACGCGTAGAGTTGGCTGTTCTTCTTCGTCCCCGGTGTTCGGGAATTCCTGAGCTTTTTCCGCGGTTGGACGCGCTTTGTGGAGAGTTTGTAGCGACTGGGGAGTTGGAGTTTGTGCTGATGGATGCTTACCTTTGGGCTTGGAGACTCCCTTTTGAGCCGTGTTTGTTTCGAGGACGAAACTTTCTTTTAGTGGGGGAGGATGTGAGGACCCGAATCCCCACTTTAGGGTTTACTGTTGGTTTGGAGGCTTCAGGGAGCGTGTGTGTGCGTGTCGGGCCCCAGATTTGGGTTTCTGTTGAAATTGGAGCTTATTTTCTTTGCTGAGAGTCCATTTTGGGTGTGTGGGGTGTTTGCGCGCTTATTGGAGCTAAGAGTGTGACCCGGCACGAAAATTGGATCAAGTTACTTTTCCGGGAAATTTTAGAAGCGGAATTTGGCTGAACGGACCTTGGATTTGGATTCAGCGCGCGAAAACGAGCGAAATGGACTATTTACTTGAATTTTTCGGAGCCCGGACGCGAAAACACGAAAATCGAGGCGTGGGTTACTGTTCCGGCGGCCGGAGGAGCGCCGGCGGCGGCGGAGCGCGGCGGCGGGCGGCGGCGCAAGCGCGCGGTCCACCGCGGGGGCGCGTGCACCGGGCGCGGGCCACGTGGCGCGCTGCGGTTGGCCGGCGCAGCGGGCGCGGTCCACGGGCCTTGGCGGGGTGCACGGTGGACCGAGGGTATGCCACGTGGCATCCCGTGGTTGGTGCGGTGTTGTGCACGCGGTCCACGAACTTTTGGCTCTGGTGCACGGTAGACCGGTGGACACGTGGCGTTATGTGGTTGGCGGGTTCTAGTGCACCCGGTCCACACGGCGGCGGCGGCTGAGGCGGTGCCTCGGGGCGCGTGCCCGACCCCGGTCCGGCGGCGGCGCGGCCGCGCACGTCGCGCGACGTGCGCGTTGACCGGGTCGGCGTGGGGGCGCCACGTGGTTGGTCGGGCGCACCGGTGCACGACCCACGGTCGGGACACGTGGCGTCCCGTGGTTCGTCGCGGTGCGTGCGCCGGGTGCGGGGAGCAGGATTGGGACACGTGGCGGCCTGAGGGCGTTTCGGGCGCGCACAGTAACGGGCCGGCCCGTTACTGTAGCCGCCCGAAAGTTTTCGGGCGCCCGGAAATGGGCCCGAATTCTGGATAACTTGTTTTTTGGGCTGACTTCGGGGAGAGGCTATAAATAGGCCACTTGGGCCGCGATTTTGAGCTCTTTCCGAGGGGAATTAGCCATTGCTCCCTTTACCAAATTTCTTCCTCTTCCTCTTGGGAATCTCCTGGCGAAATTTCAGAATATCTGGAAGCCGCGACGACTGTGTTTTCTGCCTCGTAGTGCGGAGCGACGGATTTCTGTTGGAGGCCCGTTATCGTCGCATTTCGGTCTAAAATTTCCACAGAGCTACCCCGACAGCCGTTTTCAGCGATTTTTGCGGCGTTGGATTCACGAGAGGTAAATCTTCGACTTTCGTGTTGAGTGTTTTGCCTAGATTTGGGTTTTTGGCACGGTTTTTGAGGCATTACTGAGCCGCTGTTTTGCTGTGAGATTCCTGGACAGCACTCACTTCGCGGATTTTTATCTCCTCATCCGGACATCGGAATTCGACGATTCAAGAGCCTATCGACATCTACACTTCGCGAGGATCGTCGTGATATTTTTATTGGAATTTTTGGAAAATTATTTTCAGGTGAAATTACGTTTGAACAGTGACTGTTCTTGCAGATTTTTGTATAAGGAATTAGTGTGGAATTTAATGTAAATGTGGAATTGTTGTTGTACCCAGGACTTTGTAAGCACCACTATGGTGCTCTTTGCTTAGTGGACTCGGAGTTTTATCAGTTTCTGGGCTTTTTATCTGTGCGACCCCGGACAGTTAGCGCGATCAGGTGGGTGATCCTGCTTTCAAATTCTATGGACTGCACTCTAATTCTATGAATGTAGTAGCATGCACGTTAATTTATGGCCCCAATATTATGTGAGAATTGTATGTTAGTACCCACAGTTGATAGTTGTTAAATCTGATGACCTCATTGAACCACTTGCAGTATTTGAACTCTTACAACATGAAAACCACTGTCGCTAATTGCTAAATCTGTCGATCTTTTGATAAACTCTGCAACTTGGGAATTTAACTTAGCGTAATTGCCTGTTACTTAATTATCATGCGCCATTAAACTGCAGTAACTTGAACATACATCAGAATTATTTATCACCTTAGCTTTTTCACAGTGGTAGTACTCTAGTCACTCTGGTCATAGTGATTTTTCCCCGAGTCGTGGGCCGGGAGGTTTATTAGCTGGGGATTGCATTTGCACTCGCGTCTGGGGACCGAGTGGCGTTTGTAGCAGTCTGTAGACCAGTTTGCATAGTGATAGTGATAGTGGATCTGGGATCCTTGGGACATGGTCATAGTGACAGTGTGGATTTTTAGCCGGTGAGTGAGATAGTGATTGGATCATAACCTGCGTGTGCCACATTTGTGCTTGACAGTGTTGCGCAGTTATTTGACTCGAGCGGGTCGCTCCCCTCGAGTGCCACTCCGGAGTAGGCGAGACCGGGTTGTAGTACCGGCTTTGAGATTGAGCTTGATACCGGGTTGGAGTACCGGACATACTTACAGCAGTAGGTAGGCGCAGGTTTGACTGGACCCGTTGTGGCAGTCAGTTTGGATTGGGTGTTCTGAGTTGAGTATCAGTAGTGGCATATCGTCCTCCTGTACTTTCCCTTGAGCATTGTAGATAGAGGCATAGTAGCAGTAGATGTTTACTTTCCAGCTTTTCATACTGCATTTCTTTTGTTACTTTTTGTCTCTAGTAGACTTAGTGGGCAGGCCGTCGGGCTTGTTGGCGGCACCCACTGAGAACTACTGTGGGAGGTAGTTCTCACACCCGTCGTGGTGTTTTTCCCCAGGGACTTCAGCTCCAGTTCCTGCGGTGCCAGTAGCTGATCCTACTCTTCCAGACCGAGGTAAGGGAGTCGCGAGATAGATCCCTTCCCCCTTCAGCTTCAGTGTGTTATAGAGGTACCCTTATATTTTGGTTGTGTCATGTTTGAGAGATTATGTAGTGAGGTATCGAGTTGTACTTTTCTTCTTTCTTGGAGAGACTCTTATATTTGTTGGTGAGGACTTATTGTATATTGAGAGTTGTACTTATTTTATTTCTAGCAGTTTATTTTGCTCTGATATCTGTTTAGTGTAGTATCTTCCTTTTTGCAGGTTAGACGCTACGCCTCTACAGGGCTTCCTGTAGGGACGGCGGATCTGTTGGCGAGCCCGGGGTACAGTCTTGACCCCGGAGCGTGACACTTGCGGTGCTTGTTTCAGACCGTAAAGAGCCTTTTTCAAACGAAAAACATGGTTAGGTTGTTTATGGTCTACAAAACCTTTCGGTTGAGCCACATAAACTTCCTCATTTAAAAAACCATTTAAAAAGGCGCTCTTAACGTCCATTTGAAATAATTTGATTTTAAAATGACAAGCAATAGCAAATAGGATACGAATGGACTCGAGTCTAGCTACAGGGGCGAAAGTTTCATCAAAGTCTATACCTTCTACTTGAGAGTAGCCTTGAGCAACTAAACGTGCTTTGTTCCTGATGATAGTACCATCCTCATTTTTCTTGTTCTTGAAGATCCATTTGGTACCTATCACATTGTGTTGCTTCGGAGGCTTCGTTAATTCCCAGACTTTGTTTCGCTCAAATTGATGGAGCTCTTCCTGCATTGCTTCAATCCAGTAGTCATCCTGAAGAGCTTCATCGACATTCTTTGGTTCGATTAAAGATACGTAGCAAGCGAATCCGCAAACCAATTGTCTCCGAGTTCTGACTCCTTCTTGTGGATCTCCAATGATGTTCGATTCAGGATGATCCTTGGAGATGCGTAACGTTTGAGGTAAGGAGTAGTCGGAGGTACACGAGATGATTCCTGCACATCAGATAAACTTGAAGAACCGTTAGATGCATCATTATTATCGAAAGAATTGTTAGAAGAAGATGCATTAGCAGGTGTATCATCATCAAGAGAGATATCGAGGGTAGATTTTTCAGATTCAAAGTGAAAAGCTTCATCTACCTTAACATTTATCGATTCTACGATCGTCTTAGATTCTAAGTTAAAAACTCGATATGCTCTACTGTTTGTAGAATAACCTAAGAAAATCCCTTCGTCACTTCGAGAGTCAAATTTTCCAAGATTTTCGCGGTCACGTAAAATAAAACACCGACTCCCAAAGATACGAAAATATTTGATGTTAGGTTTTCTACAAAACCATAGTTCATATGGTGTATTTAAAGTCCCCGGGCGCAAATACACTCGATTAATTACATAGACAGCAGTGTTCACCGCTTCAGCCCAAAAATATAACGGTAGGTTCCGGCTATGAAGCATAACACGTGCCATCTCCTGTACGACCCTGTTTTTGCGCTCGACTACACCATTCTGTTGAGGTGTATAGGGTGCCGAGAATTCATGTTTAATGCCATTTGAAGTGCAAAAATCAATGAATTTGGAATTTATGAATTCTCCACCTCTATCACTTCTAACACGAGTAATCTTTTCATTCTTTTCAATCATAATACGATGGCAAATCTCGTGAAAAGAATCAAAAGTATCAGCTTTCTCTTTTAAAAATGCTACCCAAGAATATCTAGAGAAATCATCAACCAATAAGAAAATATACCATTTACCTCCCAAGGATGGTTGACGAGTTGGCCCCATTAAATCCATGTGCAAAAGTTCCAAAGGCCGTTTTGTACCTATGTGGTTCAAGTTCTTGTGTGCAGTCCTAGACTGTTTTCCCTTTTGGCAACCGCCACACACAATGTTTTGTTCAAAAGAAAGTTTAGGAACCCCCTTGACCACATCTTTGTTTGAAATTCTAGCAAGTTCCTTAAAGTTTATGTGACCTAGCCTTTCATGCCAAAGAGTTTCATTTTTCAAAGAAGCTAGGTTACATTTTTCAGAAATTTTATGAGGAACTACATAACAATTGTTTTCTGATCTAACCCCTTTTAAAAAGAAAACATGGTTCTTGTCAGTTACAGTACATTCATCAGATGAAAAATTAACTGAATAACCATTATCACAAAGTTGACTTATGCTTATGAGGTTAGTCTTAAGGCCATTAACAAATAACACATTATTTAGAACCGGGCCATCTGGAATAGCTATAGTTCCTTTTCCAACAATTTTGGAAGACCGACCATCTCCGAAAACAACAAGTCCTCCGGAGATTTTCTCAAAGGTTTGAAAACAGTTTTTGTCACCGGTCATGTGACGGGAACACCCGCTATCCAGATACCAAGACGAACTATCATATGCATGCAAGGAAACATTAGTAACAAGACAAGGGAAAATTTCACCTTTGCGCACCCAAACCTTTTTGGAATGCGTCGGTAATGGTCGTGAAGTTATTCTCCTAGGTGAAAGCGTCTTGTTGAAGAATTGCTGCTCCTTGATGATGTCGTCTTGAGCGGTGAACTACCAAGGCTCTTTTCCTTCAAATGATTTGCAGTTGATTTTCGAGGAATCACCTTTTGGTAGTCATTGCAAGAGGTGCTTGAGGTGTGCGTTTGGCTCCCGTCTTGCAATTTCTCCTTATGTGCCCTGAAATGCCACAACGAAAACATACCTTAGATCTTGACGATCCCGAGGAGGATGAAGTAGGCTTGTTGTCGTTGCTTGTCGTGAATTCCGGTGTCGGAGGAGGAGATACCGACTGAGGCACAAAAACTGTCCCACTCGAACTTGGAATGTCTCCAGTTTGAGTGTATCCGAGGCCGAACTTATTTGTTTGACCAAGACCAAGAAGCCTGTCCAACTTACTCCTTCCAGAAGAAAATCGCTTTAAGTCATCCTTTAGTTGGAGAATGGTCTTTGTCATTTCCATTTTTCCTGTCGAGCCTCGCCGTAGAGCTTTGAGAAGTAATTCGCTTTATCCACCATTTCTCATGTTCTTTCTCGAAAAGCTCATTGGACTCTTGAAGGGAAACATTTGCTTTGACTAAATTATCCCTTTCCACTTCAAGAGCGTTTGAGAGAGAGGTTGCCCTTTTTACTTCTTCTTCGAGATCCTGCAATCTCCCTCTCAAACTCCGGTTTTGCTTTGCCAGTTTCTTTGAATCCCTCAAAAGCTTATGGTAGGCAAGAGCAAAATCTTCACCTTCAGAATTGCTCGATTCGTTGTCCGTTGCGTTCTTTTCAACAGGGAGGAGTTGGACAAGGAATCGGAGGTACTTGCCATCAAGCACATGAAGGGTGAAGAGGTGGACGCGTGGAACGCTGTCGCGTTGTCTTCTTCATCACTTGAGGATGACTCATTTGACGTGGAGTTGTCATCCCAAGTAACGACTTGCATCGCTTTCTTCTTTGCCGGATTCTTGTTGGGACACTCCGTTGCAATGTGGCCGTAGCCTCGACATTTGAAGCACTGTACTTGTCCCTCTGAACTTTTCTTATCCTTTGAGAAGTTCTCTTGCTTTCTTGACTTGTAACTTGAAGAACCCTTGCCTTTCTTCGACTTTCCGAAGGATGGAGTTTTGCTTGAATTACCCCTTCGAAAGTTGCGGCGAAACTTCCTTGTCAAGAGAGCGAGCTGCTTCTCAAAGTCCTCCATAGATAGGTTCTCGTCATCGTCCGAGGAGGATGAATCCGCGTCTTCTTCCTTTGTTGTTTTCAATGCATAACCTGAAGACTTAGAAGAGGATGCCTTTCCAGAAGAATAGTTAGTAGGAAATGTCATTTCATAAGTTTGTAATGCACCAACTAATTCTTCTACACGCATTTCGTCCGGGTGTTTAATTGTTTCAATGGCTGCGACCTTCGGGCGAAATCGTTCAGGAAGAGTTCTTAAAATTTTTCTTACAACTTTAAATTCTGGAATCTTCTCTCCCAAGTTAGCACATGAGTTTACGATGTCTTGCAATCGTGTGTAATAGTCAGTGAAAGATTCATTTTCTGCCATAGAAATAGAGTCAAACTTGCTCGTAAGCATTTGCAGTTTCTGAATCTTCACAAGGTTAGTTCCCTCATGCGTAACTTGAAGAACATCCCAGATTTCTTTCGCAGTCTCACATGCCGAGACGCGAGAGAACTCTGTTTGTGACAAAGCATTAAATAGAGCATTAATTCCTTTGCCATTGTAAGAAGATGAATCTATCTCTTCCTTGGTCCATTTCGACCTAGGTTTTAAGGTGCGAACATCATCAATAATTTCAGTTGGATTAGACCATCCTAATTCAATTGATTGCCACACCCTTTCGTCGATGGAAATTAAAAAGGCTTTCATCCGTACTTTCCAGTACGCATAATTTGTTCCATCAAAGAAAGGGGGTCGATTGATGTTTCCACCTTCAACCATTGTTTACAACCCTATTCCCGCTCTGATACCACTTGTTGGGTTTATGTAATAAGGATCTAAATAGGGGAAAAAACACCTAGAGGGGGGTGAATAGGTGTAAACAATAAACACTCAAAAAATCATTGCGCAATAAAACCCAATGCGGAAAAATAAATGAACACGCAAGATTTTTACGTGGAAAAACTCCAAACCGGAGTAAAAAACCACGGGACCGATAACACGGCGAAATCCACTAGAATTAACACACGTACAAGGTGATATAACGTACTCACAGACGACTCAACCTTTTACCATACGCTCCTAGTAGATCTTCTCCGCTCGCTCCACGACGCTTCTCGAATCCACGATCTGCGCCCAACGCTGAATCCACAGCGTCCAACGTCGAGTCCACGACGTCCGACCGAATCCACGGTCTTCACCCAGTAGTACGCTTCGAATCCACGAATGTACCTCGCTCCGAATCCACGAGAGCGGTTGCACCTTGAATCCACAAGGCCACGCGAGTCCACGCGCCGATTTAGGGTAAATCGTTGTTTTTTGGGTGGTGATGATCCGCCGAATACTTAGATTAGAAATAGATCGGAAATACCATCTAAGTATTCATTGATTTGATTCTACTCAAAATCTGAGTATGGAAAACCTAGAATCAAATCAATCAATATAGATGAAGAAACATAGAATTAGATCTATTGATTTCCTTTCTTCTCTATATGTGGATTTTTCTTTTTCGGTCGTATTTTTCTATTATATGCGGATACCCTAGAAAATGAATAAAGGGTCTATTTATAGGTTAGAGACCATTGGAAGAAGATAAGGATCAAAAACAGCCTTTTCTGGAAATTTTACGGACGGCGATCCGGATCGGATTTCGGCGATCCGGATTGCAGTAGCAAGAAAGACGGTTTCCAGAAAAACAATAGTTCGGGATCCGGATCGAAGTTCCTGATCCGGATCGTTCATACAGTTTCACTAAAACTAGTGTTCGGGATCCGGATCAAAGGATGCTGCGATCCGGATTGAACCAGTGTATGAACGAACACCCTTCGGGATCCGGATTGGAAAATCTGATCCGGATCCTGAACATGTCCCATGTCCAGTTTTTGATTTTTATGCAATAAAAAAATTCTTCCAAGTATTTCTACACTATAAGAAGTATTCGGATCACCAAAAATCTTTAGTTAAACATACCTGATCCTTTTGAATTCTTCTTTCTTGAGATTGAGGTATATGATCCAAACTTCTTTCATCTTCAATCTTCAAGACTTAATACTTTCACGAAATACGCCAACTCAAATTCCGTAACAGAACCATCTTGGCCTGAAGTGAGCATCAAGCTCAGGGGACATTTTTTAGCATCTTTCATTTTTACAGTGAGGTCTAAATCCAACTTAATCTTCTTTGAGGCATTTACACAAACACTTGGCATGCATACTATATACACAAACATACAAGCATTTCCCGAGTTCTATTCTCAGTGGTTTCTGCACCTAGGCCACCCTAACCTGGATCAAACTATTCTATAAGGTTTTTTTTGAAGCAATTCCCATCAACTTGGGTGCAAGTTTGCACCACGGTTTGGCCGAGCCCGGGAAGAAGATGGAGCTCGAAATCTTGAAAATCGTGACCATTAAAATAAAGACTCTGGGTCCAAACCATTAGCACAAACCTTCCTAAAAACTCACCATGAAACTTTCTGGACCCATGCCCGGCGACATGGCACGGCGGCGGCGGCTGGGGAGTGAGCTCGATTTGGAGCTCCTCCACCACTAATGGCGGATTTTAAAAGAGGCTTTTTGAAACTTTCTAACATGGATGGAAGGCTTTTATGAAGTCCCAGTAAGCTTCCTGTCCAAGCCCCACCCGCCGGAGACAGCCGGAGCGCCGGCGACCAAGCTTTGGTCGCCCCCTCGGGTCATCCATGGCCGCGCCACCCTCAGCGTGCATGGGAGCCATGCAAAAACATGGATGGCCTCTACTCGCTCCCCTGAAGCTTCCTGGGTAGTTGTGTCACGCCCCGGGTGTAAACCAGAACCCGGGCCCGGCTACAGATCCGCCGTGCATGCGGTATTTCCCACATACACGAAGCGTCGGTAACCTGCTCAGATATAAGAATAATAATAACATAGCATAATAATCAGAGCTAAACTAAAACTACTGTATCTCAGACAGAAGCTGGAAGTAAAAGAGTACAACAGTGAAATAAAATATAGATGTCTCTCCCAGCTCACCACTAAAAATACAAACAGCTGGCAGAAGCCAGACCCAAAAAGAAAATAAATAAAAGCTGTCTGAGAAGACCAGGTACCCAAAATCTCCAGCTACAACCCTCAGGTGGCTCTCTACCTAGTCCGCAATCCGCTTGCCTCGATCAGTTGCTGACGGCCCAGCAACTCCCACGAAGGACTCTGCAAAACAAGGGGGAAGAAAGAAACAAGAAAAGACAATGGGGGTAAGTACTACTATAAACAGTAGCCTCCCCTAGTGGGTAAAGCCTCAGCTCAGATATGCCCACCAGGTGATCAGAGGCAAAAAGGAAAAGGAGAAGAAAGGGGGTGCAGATAAATGAAGCCGGGGTGGTAAAGGATACTCAGATCATAATCCTTTAGCAGCTCCAATCACCAGCGTTGCCTCAAATTCAGCTCCTTTTGGGTGAACAGATACTTCAAGCTTTTGTGATCAGTATATATCTCGCAATGCTCTCCATACAAATAATGCCGCCACAGCTTCAGAGCAAACACCACCGCTGCCAACTCCAGATCATGAGTAGGGTAATTTTTCTCATAGTCCTTCAATTGCCGTGAAGCATAGGCAATTACCCTATCATGCTGCATCAACACACACCCCAGACCACTATGTGAGGCATCACTGTAAATCACAAATCCTTCCCCCATAACTGGGAGGGCCAGGATTGGAGCGGTCATCAATCTCTGCTTCAGCTCCTCAAAACAGCTCTGGCAAGTCTCGCTCCAAACAAACTTAACTCCTTTCCTGGTCAGACGAGTGAGGGGAGAGGAAAGCTTCGCAAAGCCTTCCACAAAACGCCGATAGTAGCCCGCCGAACCAAGAAAGCTCCGCACCTCGGTGATAGTCGTCGGCCTCGGCCAATCACGAATAGCATCCACCTTGGCCGGATCCACCGCCACTCCAGCAGCTGAAATAACATGACCCAGAAAGGCGACCTCCCGGAGCCAAAACTCGCACTTTTTGAACTTAGCATACAGCTTCTTCTCTCGCAGAAGCTGTAGCACAGTCCTCAAGTGCTCCTCGTGCTCCAAATCACTCCGGGAGTAGATCAGAATATCATCGATGAACACCACCACAAACCGGTCCAAAAACGGCTGAAATATCCTGTTCATCAAATCCATGAATGCGGCAGGGGCATTTGTCAACCCGAAAGGCATCACAGTAAACTCATAATGCCCGTACCGCGATCTGAAAGCCGTTTTGGAGATGTCCTCGGCCCTCACCCTCAGCTGGTGGTAACCGGACTGCAGATCAATCTTCGAGAACACAGACACTCCCTGCAGCTGATCAAACAAATCATCAATCCGGGGGAGGGGATACTTGTTCCGGATGGTCACTTTGTTCAACTCCCTATAATCCACACACAACCGCAGTGACCCATCCTTCTTCTTCACAAACAACACAGGCGCTCCCCACGGAGAAACACTGGGTCTGATGAAGCCCCTATCCAAAAGATCCTGAAGCTGGGCTTTCAACTCCCTCAACTCAGCTGGCGCCATCCTATAGGGTGCCTTTGAGATTGGTGCAGTCCCAGGAACTACATCAATCACGAACTCAATCTCCCTCTCCGGCGGCATCGTCGTCAACTCAGGGGGGAACACATCTGGGAACTCTTGGACGATAGGGATATCCTCGAGTCCCAGTGCCGCCGTAGGCACCTCCACCACAGTGGCCAAAAAGGCAGTACAACCTCTGCTCAACATCCTCCTAGCCCTCGCCGAGGAAATGGTCGCTGCGAACAGCGTGCTCTGGCAGCCTCTGAAGATGAACTCCTCCTGTCCAGGCTCACGAAGAGTCACCGTCCTCTCTCTGCAGTCGATAGTGGCGGAATACCGTGACAGCCAATCCATCCCTAGCACTAAGTCAAAATCCTGGAGCTGCTGCAAAACAAGCAAGTCTGCAGGCAAAATCCAAGGCCCCAACTGCACTGGGCAAGCCACACAACGCTCCTCGACAAGCAAAATATGATCAGGAATCCGCACCTCTAATGTATGTGACAAGGACTCTATCTCTAAGCCATGCAGGGATGCAAATGCTCGACTAATGAAAGAATGAGATGCTCCAGTGTCGAATAAAGTGCGAGTCCGAATACCAAAGAGTAGAATAATACCTGCCACCACCTGGTCTGCCGCTGGAGAATCCGCCAACTGGGCGGCATACACCCGCCCGCTCGGTGCTGGAGGTCGGGAATCTGTAGGATAGGAGGTGGACGGCCTGCTCGCTGGAGCATAAGGCCGCTGAGCTGATGGCCGCTGCTGCTGAGGGAGATATGGAGCCGACGCCGTAGAAGGTGCCGAAGAGGTAGCAAGGGGGCAAGTAGCTCGCACATGCCCCGGCTGTCCACAATGAAAGCATCGACCCCATCTCTGGTCACAAGTGACGCCGGCATGCTGACCTCCACAGAAAATACATCGGTTAGAAGATCGGGGCTGTCTCGGCTGCTGCTGCTGCTGTCTCGAGGACTGCTGCTGAGATCTCTGCTGCCTCGGCTGTGATCTCTGCTGCTGATGCTGCTGCGGCGGTCTCTGGGGTCCACCAGACCCTCTCCTCTCAGATCGCCCGCGGCCATAAGACTGGACTGCGGCGGCCGTGGCGGTCTCCAAGAGCTGGCCTGTCCCCCGTCCTCTGGGGCTGGTCGCTTCCTGTCGAAACTCTGCGCGACCGCGGCCCTCCGTCTGGCCACCTCCTGATCACCTCTCTCCACCCACTGTGCGTGCTCTGCGGCTGCCTCTAGGGTCTGAAATCTCTGGGCATGCACAAGTGTGAAAATCTCTAGGCGAAGGCCTGCCTCAAACATCTCTACCTGGTGCGGACCGTCACGGGCGACGAAAGGCACACAGTTCAGCAACTCCATGAACTCCTGGAAATAGGCATGGGCCGATCGATCGCCCTGCTGCAGATTCTTCAAGTCGTCCTCCAACTTCTTCTTCACACTGGTAGAAAAATAGGTGTCCAACACCATCCGTTTGAACTCCTCCCAAGGCAACTGCCGAGTGATCCGGAACTCCAAAGGCTCTACCCGCTGCCACCAAAAATCTGCATCTCCGTCCAAACAGTGCACCGCCATGTGCACTCGATACCTCGGGTCGATGAAGAAGTCCCGAAAAAGCTTCTCCATCGCAGAAAGCCATCTCCCAATATCCCGGGGCTGAGCATCCCGCCCTGAGAATCTAGGTGGTCCCCGCTGAACAAACTTGGAGAGTTTGTCAGCAAAATCCTGCTCCTCCTCCGCAGTCAAAGGCTGAATAGCTCCAGGAGCCCCGCTACTCGAAGATGGCGCTGACGGCACAAAAGGTGCAACAGGAGGCACAAGGGCCTCAGGAACAGCTGGGGGTGGTGCCTCCCTCTGAGCAAGCAGCTGATCGATCCTCTGCTCCTGGCGGCGCTGACCCTCCGCCAACTGGGCCACCAAGGCCCTCAACTCAGTAAGCTCGGGGGGTGTAGGCTGCTCTGGCTCAACAGGGGGTGAAGGGACACCCCGAGTGGGAATCCGACGTCGAGGAGGCATCCTGCCACAAGAAACCAAACATCAGCAACAAAACCCCACACGACACAATCTGGCGAAAGTCAAAAGACATCCCCTTATTTCTGTAACCTTATGTTGTCTGCAGCCAACATAATGGTTCAACAGAAATAGACTATGTCGATCCCTCTTCACTCACAGGAAGAGTTAACTATAAGAATCACCGACTTTCGCAGCAAGTCACGCCACTCACGCCCTATTATCCTAGGGTCTGTCCAAAAGCCTAGGGTTTCCTAAGTCCCAACTGACCTATCCCTAAGCTCTGATACCAACTTAATCTGTCACGCCCCGGGTGTAAACCAGAACCCGGGCCCGTCTACAGATCCGCCGTGCATGCGGTATTTCCCACATACACGAAGCGTCGGTAACCTGCTCAGATATAAGAAATAATAATAAAAGAGCATAATAATCAGAGCTAAACTAAAACTACTGTATCTCAGACAGAAGCTGGAAGTAAAAGAGTACAACAGTGAAATAAAATACAGATGTCTCTCCCAGCTCACCACTAAAAATACAAACAGCTGGCAGAAGCCAGACCCAAAAAGAAAATAAATAAAAGCTGTCTGAGAAGACCAGGTACCCAAAATCTCCAGCTACAACCCTCAGGTGGCTCTCTACCTAGTCCGCAATCCGCTTGCCTCGATCAGTTGCTGACGGCCCAGCAACTCCCACGGAGGACTCTGCAAAACAAGGGGGAAGAAAGAAACAAGAAAAGACAATGGGGGTAAGTACTACTATAAACAGTAGCCTCCCCTAGTGGGTAAAGCCTCAGCTCAGATATGCCCACCAGGTGATCAGAGGCAAAAAGGGAAAGGAGAAGAAAGGGGGTGCAGATAAATGAAGCAACTGGTAAAATGCTATCCCTAATATGCCTCTATATGACCAACCAATAAGGATGAAAAAAGTGATGCATCAGAATCAAGAAGCCTGTCCAAAGGACCCAATCTGACCGCCAGTGGACACTGGCACTGCCTGCTCTGCCGCGACGGGTATGCCAGCCTACGCATAACACCGAAGCAAAAGGAGTCCCCAGGACTCAAAGTCTGTCAGCCGCGCACTCCGGAGTCGCACTCGTGGGGAGCGACCCACACGAGGAAAATAAGTAACCACAAGTAACCTGATATAGCAGGACTGGATCAAGACTCAAAGAAGTGGGAATAACCCTCCACTAAAGAAAGCCCGATCCCCAGAACACCCAATCTGATGCAATAGTACAACCCGGTCAACCACCCAAGATCCGTGGTCGCCGCAACACCCTGTCAAAGCCCAACCTGTCCCAAATCCCCAATACCTGTCTACACTGTCCAACACCCGCTCGAACCCGAGCAACTATGCCTCAAGTCTATCAATAATAGGAGAAGAAAAGAATAAATGCATGGTTTCTCCTAAGTCAAGTCCCAAAAGATAGTGTAGCAGTAAAAGATGACATAATTATATGACCCGTTTAATCATGCATTGTTCCAATAATTTTGTCCATTTTTCAAGAATAATCAGTTTAGGGAATATAGGCTAAAGTGACAGTCACATATGAACAATCATCAATTTTGCAGTCCTCAATTTCTATTCTGCCCCTAAACATGCAGTCCAGAATAATTAAGCGATCAATTAAAGTAAACATGCTACCACAAATTCCACATGGATCCAATAACCATTAAATAATTTCCCTAAGGCATGCAAGACTACCAATCAATAAGTTAGCATCAACAAATCAGGGGAATTCTGACATTCCTAGTGGGCATACCAAAGGAGAGGAGTACAACAACCACCCACCTGAAGTGCAAACTGCCCGGATCCGTACAGATGAAAATACCAAAACTCCAATTCCTTGTTCTAGCATAATCAGCACACCCGTGTTACTCCTGGCACAAAACAAAGTTCACTAAATACACTAAGGCTCCCAAATATTGCTCTTATTAACACATACAACATCTGTCCCAAAACTGTTAAATTATCACCTGTAGAAAGTGCCCAGGAAATTCCAAGAAAAATATCACAGCGATCCTCACGTCGATAGCTTCGCAACGGTACCTTGCACGCCCAAATCTGAGTTCGGTAAGTCAAGATATAAATTCGGCAAGGGGGCACACACATACAAAAATCTGTGCTGAAAACTGTGCACTGTTCACTGAGAAAACAGTGATTTTCACCTCGAAATAATCCTCTAGAAAATCCAAAAAAAATACCAGCGCATTCCTTGCGATCCGTAGATGAAAAAGTTGTACAAGCTCGTTTCCGTCTGACGCTCGTGCGCGAAGATATGGCCAAATAACCTCAGTGCTGTCAAGGAAATCCATACAGAAAAAGGGGTCACTGTTTGCCTCGGGATCCGTGCCAAAACCTCGAAATGGGAAAGCGCGACCAAAACAAAAGATGAAGTCCTACCTCTTAGGAGTCTGTCGGCGCAAGAATCACAGAAATATTATCTCGGGGTAGCCCAGGGGAGCTAAAACACTGACGCTGCGCCGAAGAAGAACACAAGAATGCAACGTCGCGCCGCGCCGTAAAATGGAGAACCTCGGAATGCGTGCTCCTAAAATCCTAGAACTTGGTAGGAAGATCAAGGATTAAGTGGTGAACAAATCTCCTTAAGGTGGCTCGGGCAGAAGGGGTGAGGGTTGAGAGAAAAAAAAGCAAAGAAGAGGGCTCGGGTTGGGGATTTTATAGGCTGAAGAAAATCTTTTGAAAAATACCCAACATGTCCAGGTTTCGGGCGCCCGATTTTTTTCGGGCTGCTACAGTAATGGGCCCGGCCCATTACTGTGCAAGCCTGACACGGCCCAGGCCCGCCACGTGGCCCAAATCCCCGGTCCTTCGCGCCCCGCTGCGCCCGGTGCACGTGCGCCCGCCAATGGCGGCGCGCCACGTGGCCCCAACCACCGTGCACCGCGCACGTCGCGCGCCGTGCACCGCGCACGTCGCGCCTGCCCCCGCCCGTACGGCCACCTGCCCCGCCGTACGGCCACCTGCCCCGGTCAACCACTCCACAGCTTGCGTGGACCGGGAGCACAACACCGAACCAGTCAACAGCTGCCACGTGTCCGCCCGGTCTACCGTGCACCCACGCCCACGGTCCGTGGACCGCGCGCCGTGGACCACCCAACCGGACACCGCCACGTGGCACCCCGCACTGGCGCACGCCGACGCCGTGGACCGCGCGCCCGGGCGCCTGCCCGCGCCCTGCCCGCGTCGCGTGCCGCCGCCTGCCGCCTGCCCGAGGCTGCGCCGCCGCCCGCCGACGCTGCCCGCCGCCGCCCGCCGCCGCCGGCGATCGCCGGAGACACTGTTCCGGTGTGAACAGTAACTGCAAGCTCAAAAACAGCAAGTAAATAGCCCATCTTGACCATTTTCGCGCGCTGATTCCAATAACGACTTCCGTTTCGCCAAAATCCACTCCTAAAATTTGCCGGAGGCTCCCGGAAAGGTAAACTTAATCCATTTTTCGCGCCGGGTCGCTTTCTTGGTTCCAAAAAGCGCGCAGATACCTCTAACACCCCGAATGGGCTCCCAGACAAACAGGAAAGCTCCAAACCGACAGAAAACCAAAACAAACCTCCGCTTTGGCCTAAAACCTCTCTAACATTCGGCAAAAACAGCCGACAGCCAAACACAACAAGCCAAAGCTTCACAGGGTCCATCTGTGGCATCCATTTGATGCGCTATGGGCCGAATACACCATCAACAGGTGTTTGCACAGAGAAAATGCGGGAAAAAGCTGTATGGAGTTCAGGGGCCCTACAAGTTGGCTGGCGATGGGGTGGCTCGCCGGCGCCGGAGCCGGAAGCTCGGCCAAAGTTCAAAACCCGAAAAAAAACTAGGGTTTCAAATTTCCCTTTAACTTCTAAACCATATTCAATGAAACTTTGCAGATTTAAAGTATATGTTCTACAGTATTTTCCTACCATTTTGGTTCCCACTCTAGTCCTCTAGTTGCTGAGAACTACCCCGGCGGAGTAATCCTAGGTTTCCGGCCAACCCTGCTCCCGCCGGCCAACCCGTGTGCATGGGAAGCTCGGGACTTGCATGGAGTACCCTAAGGTCCTATCTAAGTCACTGCTAGTGACCACGGGCTTATACATCCAAGGGTTAGTGAGCCTTACCTTCGCCGGAGTCGGGGAAGATGGGATGAAGCCGGTTCACTCCTCCCACTTCGCGCAACTTCAGTAAGCCTCCAGATGCTCCTCTGGTACTGTGGAACACCACAGGAAACTTCAACTCCAACTTGGTAAAGATTTGGTCCAACCTTCCTTTCTCTTTCTCTCTCTCGGGCTCTCTCTCTATGAGTGCCTTGTGTTCTTTGGCCTCCCAAGCATCCGAGGCTCTTCCTTGATGATGTAGAGGAGAAGTTGGATGCTTGGAATCCCAAGTTGGATGCTTGGAATCCCCCACAACTCCTCGTGTGCATGAATCCCAGAAGACTAAGAGACATAACACTTAATGCATGATTCTCTCCTCAAACCGGGTTCACACCAACCCTAATGCTCCGAGACCTATTAAGGGGATGCAAAATGCACCCAAGTCCTTATTGTACAAGCCCCTAAAACTTTGGGTACATAAAATATCAAGTTTCTTACAAATTAGTGCATTTTAGGTTTTTTCACGCATTTTGAGAAAAATCGCTCGTCGTTTTGCGAAACGGACTTCGCCATTGCGTCCGGCACGTCGAAAACTGTCAGGTAGCGTATCTGTTTGGTTTGTTTGACGCTCCGATAAAAACTCGTTCCATAAAAACTGTCCAATTTTACAGTTTTCACGCTTTTCGAGATTTCAGAGTTGTCAAACAGAATTTTTGACTGCGCCATTTCGTTCAGAACGTCAAAAATAGCAAGAATTGACTACTCGAATCACTATATTAGGAGTCCAGATAGTAAATTGGCCAACGTTGGTTCAAGAGGGGGAATAAAATCCAGGGTTACTGTACTTAAGTCACTGTGCGCATAGGGCACTGTTCCATTTGTCGCAGTTATTTGCCCTCTTCTTCTTTGAATTCTGGAAGATCCGACCGTCGGATCGAAAAGTGCTGAATATGAAGCTCGCTCAGTTCGACGAGATGATCGCAACGGTCATCTCGGATTTCCAAGATCATGTCCGGATTGGAAATTAGCCTTTTTGCCTCGTAATTCGTGCAACTTGCACACCGGCAATTGATCAAATAGATCGAATTAGATCTTTAGAATCCAACTCCGGCTAAAAATTCACCTTTCATTTTATTTATTAAAAATAAAATATCCGGATTACTACACAAGCGAAGAGGGAAAAACTCATGCCATGGGGTCAAAACTGATATTTAATCATTCATGATCTTACTCTTTCAAATTATAAGAATAGCCACTTTGTAAGAAATTTACCACACCAGTACCCACATGGACAGTGTTTGGTCGGAACGCCCGCAGTTGACCTGGCCCCCTCTCGATCGGCATCCGGACCTAGAATTAAAGTCCCCAAGGTAAATATTAATAAGCTAACACTGTCCCCTACGAAACCCGTAACCCCCAAATTTTGT
Organism: Tillandsia fasciculata; assembly: GCA_029168755.2. Taxonomy (NCBI): domain Eukaryota; kingdom Viridiplantae; phylum Streptophyta; class Magnoliopsida; order Poales; family Bromeliaceae; genus Tillandsia; species Tillandsia fasciculata. The sequence goes on along the minus strand of CM054946.1, from coordinate 2,026,441 downwards.
CCCGAAAGAAACTACAATACAACACGTTGTTAAAAAATATCGTCGTGGTCAAAAACACTCAAAAACGGGATGAAACTGGCCAAAAACGGAGCTACCGGGCTCTTAGACTGGGGGCTGGTGCACGGGCAGAGGCGTGGACCAGGTTCACAGCACAGAGGAGGCGGCGGCGCAGACCGGGCTCACCCCGGGCGCGTGCACTAGGTAGTTTGGGCCGGGCTGGTGCACGGGCCGGGCGCGCATCGGGCTCACGCGTTCCCGGTCGCGGCGGCAGTGCCGGGTGCATGCCCAGGCGTGGAACGCGCTTGCGGGCCGGGCTGGCGCACGCGCCCGTGTGCCGGGTCCGCGCCTTCGGGCTGCGAAAATGTGCGCCGGGTGCACGCCGGCCCGGTGGACCGCACGGCTGCAGGGTAGGGCTGGCGCACGTGCCCGTGCGCCGGGTCCGCGCCTTCGAGCTGCGAAACCGTGCGCCGGGTCCGCGCCTTCGGGCTGCGAAACCGTGCACCGGGTGCACGCCGGTCCGGTGGACCACGTGGGTGCGGGCCGTACGGGATGAACAGTGCTTCTCCGTTTTCGCCCTCCACGGCTCAGGTTGCGACCCCGCGACCACGGCGACGACCCCGTGAATATGATAATGGCGGCGGCGGCCTCCCGTTTAACAACGGCGGCGGCGGCTTCCCGTTACCACAAAACTCACATCGCACGTGACATCCGGACCACCAACACCCAAAACCCTCGGTCCCCCAGAAATTGAAAAAGGAAAACAACAAGAGGGGTTTCCCCCGATCGCTTACCGTGATCCTGCGAGGAAGGAGAAGGTGGATCGTCCCTCTCGTCACCAACGTAAAGCTCCACAAGGGATGGATTGCCCATTTTCTTTCCTCTTATTTTTCTCTCGCTCCCCCGTTTCGAATTTTCAAATTTCAAAAATCCCCCCTCCGTTCAAGTTCTTAAAAGGAAAAAAAAAAGGTTACTACTAAAAGGGTGCTATATATATATATAGCACCCTTCGCTCCCACCGACTTTCCCTCCGTTCCCTCTTCTCTCCTACGGACTTTCCCTGTTTCAGTAAATCTCAATAAAAAGTGCTCCCTGCTCATGTCCTGGTACCCCAAGCCCTCCCCGGCGCTCGTTCGGCTCCTGAGCAATCCGTGAGGGGTCCCCACTACGGCACCTTGTGGGGTACACGGGCCTCGTGCCATCTTTCCGGAAAAATACACCACTGCGGTGGCCAAACCGCGGGTGTGCGTGTAAGTACCGTGAGTAATAAGATCGGTGTATGCAGAGTACAAGATGCAATATTCCAATGTCACAGTTATTAGTCAAGCGAAGAGGGAAAAACTCATGCCATGGGGTCAAAACTGATATTTAATCATTCATGATCTTACTCTTTCAAATTATAAGAATAGCCACTTTGTAAGAAATTTACCACACCAGTACCCACATGGACAGTGTTTGGTCGGAACGCCCGCAGTTGACCTGGCCCCCTCTCGATCGGCATCCGGACCTAGAATTAAAGTCCCCAAGGTAAATATTAATAAGCTAACACTGTCCCCTACGAAACCCGTAACCCCCAAATTCTGTCCCGAAAGAAACTACAATACGACACGTTGTTAAAAAATATCGTCGTGGTCAAAAACACTCAAAAACGGGACGAAACTGGCCAAAAACGGAGCTACCGGGCTCTTAGACTGGGGGCTGGTGCACGGGCAGAGGCGTGGACCAGGTTCAAAGCACAGAGGAGGCGGCGGCGCAGACCGGGCTCACCCCGGGCGCGTGCACCAGGTAGTTTGGGCCGGGCTGGTGCACGGGTCGGGCGCGCACCGGGCTCACACGTTCCCGGTCGCGGCGGCAGTGCCGGGTGCACGCCCAGGCGTGGACCGCGCTTGCGGGCCGGGCTGGCGCACGCGCCCGTGCGCCAGGTCCGCGCCTTCGGGCTGCGAAAACGTGCGCCGGGTGCACGCCGGCCCGGTGGACCGCACGGCTGCAGGGTAGGGCTGGCGCACGTGCCCGTGCGCCAGGTCCGCGCCTTCGGGCTGCGAAACCGTGCGCCGGGTCCGCGCCTTCGGGCTACGAAATCGTGCGCCGGGTGCACGCCGGTCCGGTGGACCACGTGGGTGCGGGCCGTACGGGATGAACAGTGCTTCTCCGTTTTCGCCCTCCACGGCTCAGGTTGCGACCCCGCGACCACGGCGATGACCCCGTGAATATGATAATGGCGGCGGCGGCCTCCCGTTTAACAACGGCGGCGGCGGCTTCCCGTTACCACAAAACTCACATCGCACGTGACATCCGGACCACCAACACCCAAAACCCTCGGTCCCCCAGAAATTGAAAAAGGAAAACAACAAGAGGGGTTTCCCCCGATCGCTTACCGTGATCCTGCGAGGAAGGAGAAGGTGGATCGTCTCTCTCGTCACCAACGTAAAGCTCCACAAGGGATGGATTCCCCCTTTTCTTTCCTCTCATTTTTCTCTCGCTCCCCCGTTTCGGATTTTCGAATTTCAAAAATCCCCCCTCCGTTCAAGTTCCTAAAAGGAAAAAAAAAAAGGTTACTACTAAAAGGGTGCTATATATATATATATATATATATATATATATATATATATATATATATATATATATATATATATATATATACCCCCCCCCCCCCCCCCCCCCCCCAAAAACCTAGGCCAAGATCTGACTCAGACTTTCTCGAAAATCGTGCAAATTACAATGCACGAATCTCGGTGCACTTTTCGGTCACCGGGAGCTTCAAACCCCCATTCCGGGAGATTCGTAAGTCCGATTTCAGATCCGATCGCACCGCCGTTCAACATTTCTCGAGCCCTATTATCGAAAGATACCCGCGAGTGCCAATTCTAAAAAATTCCGAAGGTTGCTAATAAGATAACCTCTTAAAATTTTAGTAGTTGTAAAAAATCAAGGACACTACACACAAAATTAGATTTAATAGAATCAATCGTCGATTCAAAAGCCCAGTCATAAAAAACAACTTGAAAACAAAAAGACATCCATATATTTTGTTAAAGCATTGTAGCCTAATTCAACTGTTTTTCTGCTTAAACATTTTCGGCATACCCAACATTAAAGCATAGTAGCCTAATTCAACTGTTTTTCTGCTAAAACATTTTCTGCATACCCAACATTAGATGGTTTCATTAGGCCTGCACAAAACTGGTTCAATCCATTTGACTCGGTTTTTTCATTGGCCTGCGCCTGGTTCGTCCACTTCACATGGCCACTTCTTAAATAGAGAACTACTTTTCTGCATAAATCTGAACAACAAAATGCAGGCACAAGTACAACACAATCTATCTCCAATTTTCTTAAGCCAAGAATTTTTAGATACATAAATCCATTCATACTCTCTTTCTGTGTCTTAACATCAGTTTACGATACAACGATCGATCCGCAGATCGATTCTCATTTACATCAAGGCAATCTTCCTCCAACTTGTTCAGTTTCTGCACATATTTCTCATAACCACAGCCACAACTATGAGGCTTGTGTATATTCTGAAGACAATTTCAAGTCATATTGCTTGAAATGGATTCTCATAACCACATATCGATTCTCATCTATATATATCTTACATTTCATTCATTTCTGAAGATAGAGATACTGAGATGGATTGCATGTGGATCACTCTCCTTGTTTGGGCAGCCTGTGTCGAAGAAGAACAACAGAAACAGTGATAAGCAGAAATTTGTATATGCAATTACTCGGAAAAGAATTTATGTTGACAAAGGAAATTAAGGTGCTTAGATCAACCATTCCAGATGTGTTCCTCCATGCTCTATCCGTCTCCTCGACGACATCCTTTATTGTCGGGCGCCCTTTGCTCGAGCTAGCAACGCAAAGAATGGCTACTTGTAATATCGACTCGAAGTCTCCTAAGTTGAGCTCCCCTCTAAGCCTCGGGTCGATGATATCGTCGATTGGTCTCTTTTCCATTAACAACATCTTTTGCCTACACATTAAACTTTGGATATCAGAAGGACCAAAACTAAAGATGCATATTGCTCGCCAATCTATGTTTGGATTCAAAATTTTGTTTGAAAATAGATTGTACCCTCTTTGTTAGAGAATCACGTGCTTGAATGTCCAACTCGATCACTTTCGACCGGATAGAAGTTGTAAGGCCACGATGCCGAAGCTATAAATATCACTAGCACAAGTAAGCTTGGCATGAACTATGTACTCGGGATCCATGTAGCCTATAGTTCCCCTAACATCTGTGAAAACTTTGCTCTCTTCCATCTTGAGCAACTTTGCCAAGCCGAAGTCCAAGAGCTTTGGCTCCATATTCTCGGTCAATAGTATGTTTATTAGCTGAAATACAAGGAATCAACATTGTAATAAAGTGAGTTATTCGAAGAGTCCACCTTTGAGTATTGGAAAAATCATGTCGTACTTTTCTAGAATTTAGAGCAATTGCAAATGACTAACCAACTATAATTGGTTTTAGGCCTAGCTTGATAATGTGGTGGCTAAAAGTACTATTCCTATACTATGAAAGACCAAAAAAATTTAAAAGTGTTTACAGTCTTCTCTTCTTTTATATAAAATTGCAGCTGCAACCGTCATCGAAGAAGCATGTAGCCTATTATAAAATTACGACTGCAACTGCCATCGGGGAAGCATGTGTCTAGGTTCTTCTCCGATGGCGGTCGCAACTGCAATTGTAAAGCATCGGAGAAGAGAAGATTGATGTCGCTTTTTAGAATTTTCAGGTCTTCTATAGTATAAAAATGATGCTTTTAACCACTACATTATCAAATTAGGTCTTAGTCAACTAGCAAGCCCCAAGTTTCATCACCACTAGCTCGTAACTGTCACTGACTAATAAACTTTTGATCGTACCCGTCTTCTTTTGAATGCTTAGACGAGCTTAAGGGCACTTTTAGTAAATTTGAATTTAACGAGACTGATGCTCATTATGAAAAACTGGTGTAAATTAGGGCCCAGTGGTTTATAGCTTTTTCAAGTTCGGTTGATGATGATATGTAATTGAGCTAAAGTTCGGGAGGACCTATTCCTTATTATGTGTAGTCGGGTAGAAAGATGCTAAGATTTTAATTTGTTTTAGCTGCATAACTCACAATGGATTTCTTTAAATTTTGGTCGAATCACTTCTTACCTGATATCTCTGTGAACTATACAACCATCAGGATGAGTGTGAAGAAACCTCAGAGCAACGGCACAATCTCTCAGAATCTTCATTCTTGTAGCCCATGAAAGAACTGAATCATTCCCTACCAAGAACACTATCAATACATTAAGCTTAAGTTACCATTAAAAAAGACCAAAAAAACTAAATGAGATTTTCGGAGAATTTAATAGATTACTCAAAAGGTTGTGAGCCAGGTTTCCATTAGAACAGTACTCATAAACCAAGTATTTCTCTCCATCCTCATCACAATAGCCAAAGAGGCCAACCAAGTTCACATGGCGTATCCTTGAGAGGCCTTCGACCTCCCTCGTGAAAGATTCCGACATTGCGGTCTTAAATATGTGCTTAATCGCTACGAGCTGCCCACTTGGAAGAACACCCTCGTAGACTTGGCCTGCACTCCCCGAGCCGAGACATACCTTTGCATTACCATAGTTTATAGCCTTCTCGATCTCGGCCTTTGTGAATTTATAGAGCCCTGACCATTTATCGATCACTTTTCCTTGCATTCTCCCTTGTGAATTAGAAACAATGATGAATGTATTAGTCCATTAAGATTACTTTACAATTTAGATAACTCGGTTCAAGTTTGTTGATAATGTATACCTTCTGCTGGGTTTTCTTTACCAGAATATTCATCAGAGTTGTGTTATTGCAAAAAAATTACGAGAATAACCGCAAGAATCAATCCGGACAATGCAACAAAAACCACGAGTATCGTGCTGACAAAACTAACTGATGTGAGGGCCATTAGATAGATTATAAGTGAATATTAGAGGAAAATCTTTAATAGAAAAGCAGCAAAAGAAATAATTTAGTTTGGCAATCACACTTACGCTTACGCTTGTGCTCGATGTTATCAGTATCTGGAAAGAAAAAAAAAAAGTTGAAAAATTTCCAACCAACTGGACATACAGAATTATGGGATTGTATCATAATCAGGAACGAAGCCAGAATTTAATTACGAGGGGGGCTAAAATATATTCAAATAAAAATTTTAGTACATCATCAATTTTTTTAAAAAAAATTATATTTAATTAATATAAAAATATTAAATTTTTTTAATTTAAAAATATTTAATATTTAATTATTTTATTTATATTATTTTATTCAAATAATTAAAAATTTTACTAAATATAACCGTAATTCAATTAGATCAATAACTTTAGCTAAAAGATCTATTAAATTTAGTATAATATTTTATTTAGTTAAATAAAATAGCTTACCAAAAATAGTTAGAAATTAAAAAATATGAAATAAAAAATTTGGGTTTAAAATATGTATTTCAAATAACTTGTAAGTACGAGACTCCTAATATATTTTCATCTATTTAAAATGTATACAAATAAAAAATAAAAAAAGTTATATTGGTACAAAAATAAATATTAAAAAGTTGAGGGGGGCCATTATTATCTAAAAGAGATAAAGAGATAAATTAGTATCAAGGACTATTGAGTAATATTAAAATATTGAGGGGGGCCATGGCCACCTTGGGCCCTACTATGGCTTCGTCCCTGAATAATGATCTCTAATGCCCATTAAATTGTGAGAAAATAAATAGTTTATCAGATAATAGGGCCTTTTAGCCAAAAAAAAAAAAAAGTTTTGCTTCTCTTTTTTTTTTTCGTAAAATGCCCAGATAATGGCTCCTTTGCTCTGTATAGTTTTGAAATGTGATCTGCAACTTTGTAATAAATGTTGCTAATGAATCCACTTCTTGGCCACAACCATAATCTAATATGTACTACCGACTTTATTGTTGCTTCTGACGACTTCGAGACTGAGAAATGAACAAAGCCATGCCCTAATATTTCTCGTTGTGATTGTACTCGGATCAAGTATAGGTGCCTAAAGTGACATGAATAGCAAAAATTTCTAGTCTACACTTAAACTATGATTTTGTAAATGATCATACTATTATTTGTACAACACATAGAAAGGCAGAAACGAACATCAACATATAGTACCTTGTGTAGAATCCAACGCCGGTAAACACCTATGGAGCTCTCCAACATAAGTTTTATTCCTTATTCCACTAGAAGCAACAGCAACAACAGTTGCAATGGTACATACCATATTTTCTATATCATTGTCCTTCACTTGAAGGTCCTTGACAACATAATCGATCATGTTTGATATCTCCTGAGTGCATGCCCCACATCGGTTGTAAAAGTTTGGTGCATCGAACTGAGAGCAATTAATGATGACGCTATTAAATCGATCACGATAACTGCTATTGAAAGAAGACATCGTGAGGTTTGAGCACTTCCCGCTTTCGCGAAGCAAGTTATCCAAACCACAAGAACCAAGGGAGAAAGAATTTTGTGCTTGGAGAACTGATGAGCAGTTCTGAATTTGCTCGTCAGAGAGGAAGATTTCTTGGCTGTCGGCGGCCTTTAGAGCCAAAGCTTGTGACAAGAAATTGAGAGCATATTGACAGCACCTCGTTGTTCTGACATGGCCCATACAGTAATTGAATCATCAGTAGCCGCAATGCATTCTCCGACGGGTTCATATGGGTACATAGTGAAGTTGAGACCACATGCTGAAAGTAACTAAGAGAAAAATTAGTGCTCTAGTCTACCACAAAAAAGAGAGAACTTCTGTCCGGAATGAAGCAAGTTACTCTATTAGAACTAGTCAGACATAATAAAAAGAAGTAAAAAAAAATTTAAAGTGCAATGTAATAATCTACTATTAAAGACCTGCGGAATCATCCAAGAGAGACTGGGTTCTGAGAATATGGATTAAGAAGACGATCAGGTGAAATATTGTCGATTTCATGGTGCTTTAGGTGTCGCCGGAATGCAATGTTTTGCATGCACAAAGAATTGCCCTTTCGATCATTGAAGAGAGCCAGAATTCGACGAGTTATAAGGGCTGTTCCTTTGTGTCAATCGAAAAGATTGTCTGTTAGTTTCCAGGTTGGATTGGATGTTCTCTGAGTGAGAGAGAGAGAGAGAGAGAGAGAGAGAGAGAGAGAGAGAGATTTACAGTGATATTTTTTGCTAGAATGCTTTGTTGTTACCGAAGTTCTTTATTGAAATGGAATAGGAGAATGCATGAGAAAGCTACATTTTGTTTGTAGAGGTTAGGGGACACCTTAAATTAATCTCTCCCAAGCCATTCCAGCAATTCTTGAATGTGACCTGGGGAGGAAAAAAATTAATTATTGGATTAAAATTAGCGAAAAGATCAAGGTTAAGAAAAGAAAATTTGGGTATGAGATTCTGCCTGAACACCTTACAAACCATTCCCCTCTTCCTATCTATCCTAACATATGCAAATTTTGAACTGTCACTTCAAATGGTGTATTTTTGCACAAAGAAACTACAGCATTTAAACATGAATGGTTTCTTATACAAGAATAAAAATCATCTTTAATGCCGACGAGAACATATTTCGCATTGAATGAGTTTCTACTCTTTTAGATGGCTAAAATTTTCCAGTCATGTAAAGGCAGGTACTTCAGTCTACAAGAATGAACAAGAACAATAAATATTACAGAGAAACCACACATGTAAGTAATTCACTTAACCATCTTTCAACATTCACCCAATCATGGCATTTCCACAATCATCAGGTCAAAAGCACACTTGTCGGATTGTTTCGTTTTCTCAGTAGAATCAAAAGATACAATAGTAAATAAAATTCTCATCTTGATTTAAGTTACATACTGAACTAAGATCAGAATGATAAGATATTGAAAGGAAAAAAGAACAACAAATAAAACAAACAATTTAATCCAATGTTTTCAATCACTACACTCGAACCCAGGTACAGTAGTGACAACTTGTGGTAGGATAAGTTGCATGGCACTGGGCAGATTCATCGCTTCCGACAAGGGCAAATAGAACTCCATCCAGCAAAGTATCTTCCTCATTGTACATGCCCACAACAATGCATTGATTTCTTCATTATTGAAGCACTTGCGAGCCTTTAACCATTTCCTTTTCAGCTTCTACTTTACTAGTCGAACAACTCAGTTGTGGAGGTGGTATCACGATATTTCCATTTCTCGAGTCTCTGGTTTAGCCCCAAGCTTGACTCCACTTCAGTATCTTCATCCTCGTAGCTCATGGGTTTCCAAAGGTCCACCAGGGGAGAAAGGCAGTTGACGCAGTGACTCATATCGGGCCTTTGGAAAGGCTCACGTGCCGTGCAGTGGCGTGCGAGGTCGGCCACCTCCATCAAGCCGCTGCGGGCCTCATCATCGAGATCAAGCGTAGGATCGAAGCACTTAATGAACCTCTCTTTGTCGAGTATGTTTCGCCGGAAGCAAGCTACGAGATGGCTTTCTTCATCGGGAAGGGAGTCATCAAGTACTTTCCTTCCAGTGATTAGCTCCATCAGTATCACACCGAATGCATATACATCTACCTTGGTAGTCACCTTCCCTGTAACTGTAGAACAGAAATTATAGTGTGAACCATTTGCATAAACCTCATAATAAACAAAGTTCCAAAGAATTTAACTAGCTTTTGTTAACGAGGAACCTTGAAATTACACAGTGAACAAACAAAATTATGAATATATTGTGCTTTTATATCTAGTACAGAGAAGAAACTAATTCACCCATACCCACTCCGAACGCTCCCATTATTTTAACTAGGCTTCCTCACAAAACAGAGTTTGTCGTCTTATAGTTGTTCGATCCTGACATAAGACTGAAAGTTTGCAAATTATGATAGTATCTAGCTGTAAGAGTAATTAGCAATTAGCGTAGTTAGTGTAATGGTGGATTTAAGGGATATCTATTATATTTTTTTTATTTGGTTATCCTAGTTGTATTATCGCCGGCTTATACAATTATGTAAAGCCTTGTACAATATATATATTTAATATAGTCCCAAAGGGTGGAAGGGTGGGTTTTTACCCAAATTTTTAATGGTATCGGAGCAAGAGGTCATGTGTTCGAGTTTTACCAGGCTCCTACCATTATATAATTTTCTCCTATTTAATTAAGTTCATGTCTTGAGCCTATCAACCAAGTTTCGAGCCCAGACGTGAGGAAGAGTGTTGAATATAAAATATAAAAATATTATTCTCTAGTAGCTTAAGCTTTTGGAGAACAACGGTTGTTTCATATAATTTAACACTAGCTAACTTTCTATAGTATTAGATTCATATACTCCTTTGCCTTCGTAATGTGAATATTGTAGATTGATTTTTTTAAGTAAATGGAATAAATATTGTAGATTGATGTAATTAAGTAAATAAAGTACCAGATTAGAACAATTTGTCAAACAAATGAGTGATAGTTTGCCTTACATTGACTGGAAACCTCGAAAGTTCTAGATGATACAGCATCTTATCAAAATCATTATCGAAGTCATTATTCAACAACAGAGGACAAACAAAACCAGCTCCTTCTCTGGGTTAATGAGAAGAATAGATAGTTTCTTCATCATCAGCACTCAGTCAGAAAGAAGGCGCCAAAATTAGATAATAGATTGAACATGAAAATGACAAACCATTATTAGGGCGAGATGATTCTAACTGCATAGTTTAAGTTTCCCTAAATTTTGTTTAACTACATCTATCCCATTTATTCACCTCCTTTCCATTCCAATTCATATTTGACTCAAAAATAATCACAAACTATGAAGCACGGACAGGAAAGAAGGAATGAATATGACACATACAAACTCATTAATAATATGGTAAATTTGTAAAAGAAAGGATTAGATATGAGAAGGAAAGCAACATTAGAAATTAGAAAGGGTCTGGCCCCTCACAGAATCTTAAAATCTTAAAATAAAGAAAAGATATATCCTGAAATTAATATATCTTCATACTGATTGCTGGGCATAAAATTGATGGTTTATACCAACTGTTGATACTTCCAAACATCCTTAAAGCAATGCATGTTTTATGTTATACTTGTGTATATATCATGCAACCAAGAAAGCCTACTTTCAAAATATATAAAGAAACTGGTAATCTAGTAATGCGAGACCAACTGGCATGATCTGCAGGCCTACTGGTTCAATTCATTTGGGACATTTCAGATTGAGTGCACGCTTGAAATGAATTAATAATTCTTACTTTAACTTTAACATACAAGAATGATGCCTTTTTTCGAGAATTTTCTTCTGTTAATATACTCTTGGTAGAAATAGTAGATTTAATTTTTATTAGAAGATTTTGTGGTGATCCTTGAGATAATGGTAATCTTTGATTTTGTTTCCTAAGTAGATTTATTTAATTCTTATTATAACTGGGAGTAGAGACGTTAGGAACTACTATAAATGAAGCCTCATGGATCCTGTTGTAATAGTGAAGTTCGAGATTAGGAAAATTTTGTGGAGCCTTCGGGGCACCAATTTTGCCGCTTTAGAGTGAGAGCAAAAGAGTCAGTCCAGAGCTCTCTTCAGTGTTCTTCATTCATCCTTTTTGTCCTGCTATTTTTCTTTAATTTTCATAATTTTTCTGCAATTCTGAGAGTATTTTCTGATGTTTGCAAATTTTAAAATTTATAAAATAACATAATCTTGAGAGTTCTGAACAGAAGCCTGCAGCAGCATACTAGCCCACTTGATTTTTCGTAATTTTCAAATGTTTTAATTCTGAAGCCTCAGAAAAATCTCTAAAATATTCATAAATTTTCAAAAAATGTTGAGACAATTTTGAAAATTTCTAGAAAATTTTCAAAATATGTTTTGAAGTCCACCACAAATAGTGGGACCTCCTATGTCATCTTACATCATTTAGGCCACAGAAAAACATAAAAGAAAAGTCTATCTAGTGATCTAAACATTGTTAGTTGTTACTGTCACTGTGATCGCTCTAAATCTCCAAATCTCTACATCCAAAAAAGTTCACATGCTATAATCCACATAATTTATATCTCAATACATTAAGGATAGTGAAAATAGGAGAAAACATGGAGAATAGCAGAAGAAAGCTAAAAGAGAATTACTCTTGCTTAGGTCAAAATTTAAGAGAAACGAGTGAGCAAGAAAAAGTGAGAGAAATAAAACCCCCAAAACCTCATTTTACTTCCCTTCAAAGGTGTGTAGAAAATGACAGGAAAGAAAACAACCTCTAAAGCTCATTTTCTCCCTATATATCTAAACATCATAACAGAAAGTTATTTTTGCTTTTCTCCTCTCCTCTCCCGTATTGCCAGCATTTCAAAACATACATCACTGTCCCCATTTATTGTCAAATGATCCTCAATTCAATCTAAGTCAATGATCAAGTCTATCATCAACTTGACCCAGCCTAATGGCTTAACGTATTGTAGGACAAGACTATTCTAGGCAAAAAATACAAACAAAAAGGCAAATCTGAAGACTTCAATAAGTTCTATTTGTTTGCAATTGTTTAAGAGAATCTGAAAATCACTTGGCTTGTTTATGAAATCATGGAAGGGAACATCTATTATCTATTATCTATTATCTATTATCTATTACACTGCATTAAAGGAGGATTTGGGGAGCCATACAGCGACACGTGTCCCCCAACCCTCCCCTCAACCACCCAGTCTACTAATAAACTACGTACACCAAGCCTATTTTTAATGCTTAATTTTGTAAAATTAAAATCTAATCCAATGAATGCGATTTACATCATTTAGGCCACAGAAAAACATAAAAGAAAAGTCTATCTAGTGATCTAAACATTGTTAGTTGTTACTGTCACTGTGATCGCTCTAAATCTCCAAATCTCTACATCCAAAAAAGTTCACATGCTATAATCCACATAATTTATATCTCAATACATTAAGGATAGTGAAAATAGGAGAAAACATGGAGAATAGCAGAAGAAAGCTAAAAGAGAATTACTCTTGCTTAGGTCAAAATTTAAGAGAAACGAGTGAGCAAGAAAAAGTGAGAGAAATAAAACCCCCAAAACCTCATTTTACTTCCCTTCAAAGGTGTGTAGAAAATGACAGGAAAGAAAACAACCTCTAAAGCTCATTTTCTCCCTATATATCTAAACATCATAACAGAAAGTTATTTTTGCTTTTCTCCTCTCCTCTCCCGTATTGCCAGCATTTCAAAACATACATCACTGTCCCCATTTATTGTCAAATGATCCTCAATTCAATCTAAGTCAATGATCAAGTCTATCATCAACTTGACCCAGCCTAATGGCTTAACGTATTGTAGGACAAGACTATTCTAGGCAAAAAATACAAACAAAAAGGCAAATCTGAAGACTTCAATAAGTTCTATTTGTTTGCAATTGTTTAAGAGAATCTGAAAATCACTTGGCTTGTTTATGAAATCATGGAAGGGAACATCTATTATCTATTATCTATTATCTATTATCTATTACACTGCATTAAAGGAGGATTTGGGGAGCCATACAGCGACACGTGTCCCCCAACCCTCCCCTCAACCACCCAGTCTACTAATAAACTACGTACACCAAGCCTATTTTTAATGCTTAATTTTGTAAAATTAAAATCTAATCCAATGAATGCGATTTACATCATATAAAAAGTTATGTATAAAAAATTAAAGAATTTAAATATCTATAATGAGGTTTTAGAAATATGGTATATAAGATTTACTTATACACAGGATGCATGAAAAAAATTCAACTCCACCATCATACCTTTTTCTTCTCAACTATGAGAAATTATTGCCTGCACCCTAGTGTATTACTGCATCGCATGCGCAGATTCTACTTTTTAATAATTAAAATGATAGATACAATCTAGACCATATATCTATATATATATATATATATATATATATATATATATATATATATATATACAGAGTTTAAATTTATACACCTAGTGCACTGAACAATTTCTTCTCTATTATTCCATTTTATTAATTATTTTATTGTATATTTAAATTATTTTAATAGTTATTACCTCTAATCTCTTTCACATATGCCTTTATATAATAATCTAAATTCTATAAAAATTTAGGTTGTACATATACCGATTTAAATTTATTTTTATTTAAATTAATTTAATTATTAAATTACTTTTATTTAAATTTATTTAATTATTAAATTATTTTTATTTAATTTATTTAAGTAATAATTAGGCTTATACAATTCCATAAATATAGAAAAATATTAATTAAAATTTATTATTAAAATATTTTATATTCGCGGCATCGCGCGGATCCTTAACTAGTCCACCATAATGCTATTATAATAATGAAGGATTCTTGAACCCTTAATCTTCTCGATAAATAAAAGACTGTTTCATAGTTTTCCTGATCTTGTAGATCGAGGACCCAACTACATAAATCCCTTCATCTGTTCAGAAGTAAGAAGGCAAGCATTACATAGATACAAGTTTGCTGTAATTGATAGTTTCTTTTCTTTTCTTTTTTTTCTCTTTAGTTTGGTTGCTATCGTTCAACTTGGATATTGAACTCAGATTTTTATTTGGAATTCTTTTCTCTTTTTAAGTTTAGAGATCTGTTATCCCCTAATTAGTCCCTCGTTTACATTGAAATTAGGTGACATTATAGATCGTTTAATTCAACTTTTCAAAAGCATTTGCTGCTTGCTTGATAAGTCAACACATGTGCCAAATTTGACTTCTCTTTTCAAGCAAACTTCCAAAGCTTAAAAGCACACATCAGATTTCCTGGATTTTTCCAAAATAAACTTTCATAGCTAAAAACACGCATTTTCATTTACTAAATATAAGCTTTTTTCCAATATAAGCTTTAGAGCATGCATCACATTTTACCAATATAAGATTTTATATTTCCACATTTTCATTTTCTTATTTAGTAAAGTTAATTCAGACAGCACAGTTCTACAGCAGTATATCCTGGCATTCTCCTCATATTCTTCATTAAATGTCCTTATCCTTGGACCTTATGACTATGACATAGGAAGTAAGCAATTCAAATACAGTTGACTTGAATTCAATTAATATACCTCAGCAAACCACACTATAATCTACTTAAAAGATTGATCAATTACATGTCCTATAAAATGAAAAGCAATTTACTCATCAATGAGAAGACATAACTTAAAAAAAAAAATGTCAGTCCCCTTTTTTATCTGTATTAGGGCATATAGAGGTTCTCAGTAGAAGTAAGAGAATACAAAACAAGGTCTTTTACTTGACTCTTGCAGTTACTTTACTTGACTCTTGCAGTTACTTTCTATCACTTAAATATTTATGCTGACATCAGGAAGCAACAATATTCAACACATGCACAAAATAAATATATAGAGTAATAAGCAAGCATAATTAAGGGATGGAGAAAACAACACTTACTAGCATACTCCGGTGCGAGATATCCGAACGTCCCAGCTAAACGCGTCATCATAGACTTGTCATTATCGGTGGCAAGCTTTACCAATCCAAAATCCGAGACCTTGGCTCTCATATCCTTATCCAATAGTATATTCGA
Source organism: Tillandsia fasciculata (assembly GCA_029168755.2). Classification (NCBI taxonomy): domain Eukaryota; kingdom Viridiplantae; phylum Streptophyta; class Magnoliopsida; order Poales; family Bromeliaceae; genus Tillandsia; species Tillandsia fasciculata. The sequence continues at coordinate 2,010,916 of CM054946.1, read as the reverse complement.
AGGCTTGAGATCTCTATGAATAAATGTCTCTTGCGCCAAGCTGTGCAAATACTCTATCCCCCTAGCCACATCCAAAGCTACTGTAAGCCTCTGCTTCCACGTAAGTGGAGAGTACCCACTCTCATGCCGATCAAACAAATGCTGACCCAATGTGCCCCCCGGCATGTACTCGTAGACCAGAAGTCTCTCGGTACCGTTCTCGCAATAACCCAAAAGGGCGACCAAGTTCCGGTGCCGGACCTTTCTAAGAACATCAATCTCTGCTCGGAACTCCTCTTGCCCTGTCTTTCCCATTAGTTGGCACTCATTCCTCTTCACAGCGATCTGCGTCCCGTTATGATCCCCCTTGTAGACAACCCCGAACCCGCCGCTGCCCAGAATGTTGCTCTCGTTGAAGTTATCCGTGGCCTTCTGGAGGGACTGGATCGACATGTGCAGCCCTTGGCTCTCGTAGATATTATTGGTTGAGGTCCCCGCGCTGCTCTGACTGTAGAGCTGGTTTATCCCTCCGCCGTTTCCAGTTCCGTTCGTGCCGACCACGCCGATCTTAACCATTTCCGGCTCCCTCGGAGGGCTCCCCATCGGGATCGGCCCAAACTTCTTACTGTACTTCTTTCTGCGGCAATGCACGAGGAGAGCAGCCGAGCAAGCGATAAGAAGGACCGCAGCTACTACCGTTCCGGCAATTACAGCCGTGTTCGACTTGGACTTGGAAGCCCAATAGCCGCCGAAAGGGGAACCGCCTCCGGAACTGGAATCCCCGAAAGAGTTTCCGGAGAGCTTCAGCGTGACGGAAGAAGGGAAGTTGGGAAGCGTCCCGGAGAGGCTGTTGTTGGTGACGTCGAGAAGCTGCAGCTGCGGGAGGGCAGCGAGCGAATCTGGGATGGGCCCGTGCAGCCTGTTGTTGGCCAGGATGAGCTTGGTGAGCGAGGTGAGGTTGGCGACGGACGGCGAGATGGTCCCGGAGAAGTTCTGGTTGGCGAAGTTGAGCACGGTGACGTTGCTACCCTTGACGTCGCAGGTGACCCCGAGCCACCCGGCCCCGGCCCCGCACGGGTCGTTCCCCTTCCAGGAGTTGGCCAGGGAGAAGGGGTACCCGAACCCGGCGGCCAGGTCGAGGAGGGCGGCCACCCTCGGATCGCAAGGCCCCGGGGTCGGGCTGCAGAAGTTGTTCCCGCTGTCCAGATTGACCGTGACGCGCGGATCGAACTGCGGGAAGGGGCCCTGCAGCCTGTTGTTGGATAATGAGACATTCTGTAGCGACTTGATGGACGTGAGCGAGGAGGGGACGACGCCGGTGAGGGCGTTGTCGCGGATGTTTAGGGACTGCAGCGCGGTGAGGTTGGAGAGGTCGGGGATGGGGCCGGAGAAGGCGTTGGACTGGAGCCAGATGAGGGAGAGCTGGGGCATGGCGGCGAGGACGTCGATGGGGCCGGAGAGCTTGTCGGGGGACTTCTGGTTGTTGAGGGCGAGGGTCTGGACGAGGGAGCCGGCGAGGGAAGGGGGGAGTGAGCCGGTGAGGTTGTTGTAGGAGAGGCGGAGGGCGACGAGGTTGGAGAGGGAGGAGAAGATGTCGGGGACGGAGCCGGTGATGCTGGCGTTGGAGGCGGAGAAGGTGGTGAGACTGGCCGCGTTGGACAGAGCGGAGGGGATGGCCCAGGGGGCGAAGGGGTTGTCGTCGACGGAGACGCACTGGAGGGACGACAGGCCGCCGCCGCTGCCGGAGAGGAAGTCGGGGGGCACGGCCGAGAAGGCGTTGGAATCGAGGACGAGGCGCTCGAGTGAGGAGAGGGCGGCGAGGGAAGGGACGGGCCCGGACAGGCTGTTGCGCTGGAGCTGGAGGGTTTTCAGGGCGGATAGGGACGAGAGGGACGTCGGAAGGCTGCCGGACAGGGAATGCCGGGCCAGTTCGATGTCCGTCACGCGGCCGCCACCGCAGGTCACGCCGTCCCACGCCGGGCTGCACGGATCCGTGCCGGCCTTCCACGACGCCGGCAGATTCGTCAGGCTTTTCGCCAAATCCGACATCGCCTGCGCATCGTCCGCCGACTTGGCCGAACAACAAGTAAAAATTATCGCAAACAAAACCAGCAGCTGCAGCAGGCGGAGGAGGAGAAGATGGTGGCAGGAGGGGGAGAGAAGGGATGATCCCTTCTTCCCCATTGTAACGTGTGAGAGAAATGTTACGGAGAGGAGACAAGAGAGATTTTCTCTTCTTCTTTTTTTTTTTTTTTTTTCTTTATTTCTTTCTTTTTTTTGAATTTTCTTTCTGTTAATTTCTTGACGGGAGAGGGAGGAGAAGACGGGAGGGGGCAGAGAAGGGTATGCCGCAGTTGTCTCACAGACAGAGGCGTGGCCGTGTGGGTTGGCAAAAGCGTGTGTGGGGCTACATGTCCAGACTTTTTTTTCGCTATTGCATTATTATTTATTTATTTATTTATTTATTATTATTATTATTATTATGTGTAAAAAATATATATATATATATTTTTTTTCTTTTTTTCCTTTTTTTCCTGCTTGTTTTCTGGATTTGTGTTTAGGCAAATTTTAAGCGGACTGGATTGTACTTATTATTATTAGACATAATAAGTTATTCAGTAATAAATTATAAAAATTTATTTTAATTCTTAAAATATTTTAGCAGTATTAATTTTATAAGATGGCAAATTTAATCCACAAATTTATCATATTTATTTTTAAAAAATAATTAAAAAGTAGAATATAATATATTTTTGTAGGCGTTTGATAATACATTTACTAAATAAATACTATAAAAAAAAATTCTACATTCTTTATCAAACAAATGCCATAAAATTTTTGAATAAATAACAAAAAAAAAAAATACGCTCCACAAGATGCTTATTGCATCTGAATTTCTTAGCCCCTCCTTTATTGGATGTATGAATTAATGTTATATTAAATTAAATACATTTTTTTCTCCACTCTAAGAAAATAAATATTTGATAAGAAATACTATATATAAGACTTCTATAATTATCTATTATATTTGTTCCTAAATTATTTTTATGACATAAAATAAATTATCTAATAGATAGAATATATCTGTCTAAAAAATAAACTCGCAATTGATAATAACAAAAAATATATATATTTTATCAGACATAAATTATTATTAAATAATTTATTATGATATCCAAATAAAACCTTCGAGTATGACTAAGAATAAAATTTGTAAATACGTATATTAGTTTGGTGATATGCTAGATGTGAAATTGGCTTATTTAATTTTTGGTTTTCTTTTTAAATAAGCTTGTACTAGAACTACCAGTTGTTTATCAGTATATTAGTACAGTTTTTTATAAAACAAAGAATGAGACAAAAACTAACAAAAACAGAAAGAGATAGATCTACAATATTTACAAAAAAAAAAAAAAAAAAAAAAATTGAACTAGGTAAATAATTATAGTTCAGCTCAGAACTGATTTTTTTTTTTTTTTACTTTATTTTAAATAGTAAATTAGGTCTTTATATATTTATTTTTGCAAGGTCTTTATATATTTATTTTTGCAAAATGCTATCTATATATTTTTTATAAATGTGTAAATTTTTTATATTCTTGGAGAGTTGATAAATTTTTTAAAATTTTAATAAAATAAAATAAAATAAAAAATAAATTATTAAAATCTACAAGAGGCCTATGAGTGTAAACTCTATCCCTATGAATAAGGTGGTGTATGGATGCTCTTTATTTTTTATATTTTTTTTTTATTAGGACTAAAATTTGCACTCTTGTTCAATTTTTATTTCCCCTATGAATAAGGTACTTGGAGGAAGCACGAGGGGTCATGTCTGATTTCTAAGCATCACAACCCCTCTCGGCTCTTTCCTAACCAAAGCCTGGGTGCTCTGGAGGCCAAAGAGTCACCACCCAAAGAGCCAACCCGAAAGAGAGTGTGAGGAGGAAGGAGTAAACCAAGGTGTTCCCAACTTGGTTTTTGATTTTCTTGAGGTCTTCTGGCTTCCTGGAAGTGAGCCGAGGAAGTTGGGACGCAGCGCGACGCGTGGAGAGGAACCGACCACAACCCTTCTTCTCCAACTCCGACAAAGGTGAGTTTCCCTCTCCTTTAGTTTGTAGCCTTAAATACCTTTGGAAGTAGTTTCTGTAGGTCACTTAGATGCTCTCTGTTATTTTCCAGCCCTTGGGAAGGCCCCGGTTGCCGGCGGGAGAAGATTCTCGCCGGAAACCTATCTTTGCTCCGCCTCGGTCTTGTGTCTCAATCACTCGACCAAATGGAAAGATAAAATGGTGGGTAGAAACTGTAGGAGGAGAGGATCAACTCCACCAAATTTGGTGGAGTTTGGTCAAGCGGTTGAGCCAAAAACCTAAGCCCTAGTCTTCGGGTTTCTTGCACAATGGCCGAGCTTTTTGATCCGACCCTGGCGAGGCTCCTCGTCGCCGAGAACATGGCCAGGAAGCTTCCTGGGAGTAAGATGAAGGCATCCATGCATTTGCATGGCATCCATGCAGCCCGAAACCATGGGTGTCATGGATGACCCGAGAATGGGTTCAAGCCGCGGTGGCCGCCTTTCCGGCCGTTGCCGACAGGTAAGTTAAGGTCGGGAAGCTTTCTGGGACCGAGATAAACTTATCCATGCCCTTGCATGGGCTCCATGCAGTCAGGATAGAAATCCACCATTGTTGGTGGAAAGCTCGAAGCCGAGCTTTGCCGCCGCCGTCGCCGCCGTGTCCTTGTCGCCAGGCATGGGTTAGAGTGCGTTCGTAGGGTTGTAAGGCACCTTGTGGTGCAAGTGGTTGATGCCCAGAACGAATAGAAGAAGGATCACCATTTTCGAAGCTTAAGCTTCATCTTCTTCATCTCTTTCCTTATGCCCGCGATCAACCCGAGTGTGCAAAGATGGCCCAAACTTGATAACTAAGTTTCTGCAACCTTGAGGCAAAGTTCCCTCCATCTTAGAAGCTCCCAGGTGTAGGTTTTCGCATTGGGTAGCTTAAGTAGTTGAAGCTTGTGTGTTAGAAAAAGTGCCCACCACCTGTTTGATAAAATGCCCCAATGAACTCAAGAGCAGATTTAGACATCCTGCAAAATATGAAATTTTCTCCACACCTTTCCCTGAGCTTAATGCTCACTTCAGATCAAAAGTTGTCTGTGTGGATGTGTGTGTGAGGCATTGTTGTAAAGTAGAGAGCATGTGGGTTGGATCTCTTTGATCCAGCAGCTTTTGGACTGCAAAATGGCAAGCTCCTGTGTCCTGGTGCTGTCCAGAGATGAATGCTCCAATTTATTTAGAATTTACACCAGTAGGTTTAAAGATTTGGCATTATAGAGCTTTATGTTTGGTTGGTTGGCTTAGGGTATGTTTGGGGCAATTTGCGAAGTCGCGATAGTGAGCTCCTGGCTATTTTGGGGTCACTGGACGCGATGCTCACCAAACCCGAGAAAAACATAAGCGGGGTCGCTCCCCGTGTGTATGTTCTTTACCGGTAAAGTGGTCTGGTGTATGACCCGTGACTCCCAGGTTAGTGCCCGAGGGTGCCGGAGTATGTCGGCCAGGTTAGTGCCAGGTCTGATGTATGACCCCTCGTGCTTCCTCCAAGAAGACCAAAAGCCAAATTTGGCTTTAATGCAATATTTTGCAAAATCTCGGATTAGTCCTTCTACAGCCAACATGATGCACTAAGACCCCTACTGTAGGTCACAATCGCCGCTAGGACCTTACCCAATATGTCTCATATCATTTGATCCAAGAAAAGTATAGGTTTTAATAGAAAAGATTAATTTTTCGACACTTTTCACGCATTTCGAGATAAACGGTTCGTCGAATTACAAAACGGACTTCGCCATGACGTCCGGCTCGTCGAGACCTATCAAACAGTGCCCTTGCTTGTTTGATTTGGTGCTCGAATAAAATCCTGAGCCATAATATACTATAGGCTATACTATAATGCACGCATTTCAATGCACCAGAATCGTCAAACGTGAATTCTGTTAGTGCCATTATGCTCAGAACGTCGAAAATAGCTAGAAACGACTTCTCATACTGCTATGCTCGGATCATAGACAGTGGATCGGCCGTTGGCCAATCGAGAGAGGACCAAAAATCAGGGTTACTATTTATATTACTATTCACTTAAGTTGTGGGGCCCAATTCTTCGTCGCTGATTTGCGGAAGATCCAACCGTCGGATCGAAAACTTTTGAATATCAATCTTCTATTTTTCGACAAGACGGTCGCAATGGTGATCTCGGATTTTCGAGATCAGATTCCGATCAAAAGTTGATATTTTTGGGGTCCAACTGCACTAGCAATTACCCATTTTTGCTAATAAATAATTTTACAAAATTATTTAAGATAAATGTTAGGCTTTTAAATTCAAAGTTATTACAGATATAACAAAATAAAATATTGGTACATGCATGTTTCAAAGTGAGATTTATCACTAACCTCTTGGTCAAAGTGATTTGTATAAATCACATGCACATAATAGGCAATACACATATTTTGAAAGTGTTATAGTATGAATACCTTATTCAGAATGTGTCTTTTCAATTATTAGATAAAGATATATGTGTGAATTATGTAATATTAATATTGCCCTTAAAAGTGGATATGCATGTTGAGCATATTTAATTTCATGGTATAGCAATGATGGTCACAAATTAATGCTTTGAAAAAAAATTTTAACTGTCTCATGCATATGATATGAGTTGCCTAAAGGGTGGTTGCAAATTAATACGAGTGAGTAGAAAATATTACTTGTCCCTTTCACACTAGCTCAATATAATTTTATTGGCAAAAAAATAAATTTAAGATATCTCACTACATTTTGGATACTTGGTCATGTATATAAATATAATTGTGATAATATATAAGAGGTTTAGTATGAAGGACCAATACATAAAGCTATGAGTCAACATTGTAGTGTTATTGAAATAAAGATCCTTGCCACATGTTTACTGGTCACCAAAAAGTTATATATAGCTCAACCCCCACAATTATTTGACTTAGCTTTTAAGCAAATATAATTGTCTAAGTAATCTACTATGCGTTTCTTGCACCTAGATTTATTTAATATGTAACGCATCGGGACCACCCTCCGAGATACACAACAAATTCATCACCTATGTGAGGATGCATTTCACACACGTGAAACATTTAAGCTAAACAGTAAAAAAACTATAACTTATAATTAAACATGTATCATAATATGAATAAAACTAAACTAATAATTATTACTGTACAAAAATATATAAATACAAAGGTTACCTCTCAAAATAAATACAAGTGAAGAGACGTGACACTGGCTGCGAGCTAGGCGCAGGCAGGAGGCGGCCAAGGCAGAAGCGCAAGTAGAGGGTGGCCAGGGCAGGGGCGTGCGCGAGCATGGCCGCGCGCGGGCAGCATGCGTCAGGCGCGCGTTGGCAGGTGCGCGTCGGCACATGCGTAGAGGTGCGCGGGTGTAGGCGGCGTGCGGGTGGGTCTCACGCAGGCATCACGGGGGTGGGTCGCGTGCAGGCATCGTGCGGGCGAGCAGTGTGCGGATGTGGCCCTGCGCGAGCGGTGGGTAGGTGGGCCGCGCGCAGGAGAGCCATGCGCTGGCAGGTGCTGGTGCGGGGCGTTGCGCTTGGGGACAAGGCGCAGCTGAGGGTTGCGGACTGCGCAGCCGCAGAGGAGCAGCGGCCTCGGATTAGGTCACCCAGATCGAGAGGGAGGACGCCTGCGCCTTGGTCCTCTTCTTCGGCTCTGGCGACGACGATGGCAACGACAGAGTATAGATGTGAGGGAAGGTCTGTGGTGACGGCTGAGGAAAAGAAGTGAAGAGGGGATTAGGGATTAGGGGTTCCTTAGCCCTAATCCCAATTCCCTTCATGATTTCCTACTTAGGTAAAATTACCATTTTGCCCCTACACTATACATCTCACCTCTTATCTATAGCCGAACTCTAGATTTTAGGTTTAAACTCTTCTCGAAAAGCATGCCAAGAGTCGAATCAACCCAAAATTATCGGTTCCACGAATTTTAGTTCGTAGATGCCACGATTTACACCGAAAACATCAAAAACTGATTTTTCGGTCCAATTTCCACATAAAACTTGAATTTCTGTGATATCCGGACATCGGATTTTAGATCCGATCACACCACCGTTCTCAGCTCGACGACGCCATTATAGTGAAGATATCTATTTGCTGAGATACGATCTCTTTGATCATTTATCTGTAAAAATCGTACTTTTACATCCTTTTCGGTAAAATAGGTTTGCCGAACTGGAAATCGGATGACACCACGTCGTTTAGCTCAACGAAACCGATCAGGTGGTGATTTTAACTTCTTCGAGTTTGAGTCTGGCTAGGTCCAAATAGGCTAATAAATCGTCCTTCAAGCGAAAATCCTGAAAATTTGAATTTGCGAATTACAGAAAATCCAGAAAAATGATATAAATTAATTTTCTCATATTTTAAAAATCCTCCAGTGTTACATTAAAACTCTTAATATCATATAATCTACAATTTAATTTTTATAGAAAATTATCTAGAATTTGATAAAAGAGTATGTCTAATAGTTTAAAATACAAAATAAATGCATAAAATATAATACTATAATATTAAGAAAATTGATTTATGAGTTGATATACCTAACCTTGTAATTAATGTTTATTTCTATTTCTATTTTTGTTCCAACCTCGCTGTAACGCCCCGAGCCCACAGCGGAAGCCCTCGAGTACGCAACAGACCTGCCACATGTGCGAGGATGCACCCCACATATGCGAAGTGTGGAGTCCCGGAATCCCCGTGTGACTTAACTGGGCGGTCGGCGGTGAGAAAATACCTATTTTTGGTGTATCGAGCCTGTCACGCCCCGGGTATAAACCAGAACCCGGGCTCGCCAACAGATCCGCCGTGCACACAGAATTTTCCATGTACACGAAGCGCTAGTAACCTGCTCAGATATATAATATACAATAAAAGAGCACAAACAGAGCTGAACTGAAAGAGCTACATGTAATCCCAGACTGAAATAAAGTAAAAGCTGAAATAAAAGTACAATAAACTCCCAGCTCACCATAAATATACAACCAGCTGGCCAAAGCCAGACCCAAAAGTAAACTACTGTAGTCTGAGATACAAAAAGGGAGTACAGTAAAAGTCTAGCTAATCTCTCGCTCAGGGTAGACGATCTAGCTAGTCGGCGATCCTCTTACCTCGATCTGCCGCTGAAGGCCCAGCAGCTCCCACAGTCGACTCTGCAAAACAAAGGGGGGAAAAAGAACAGAAAACGACAATGGGGGTGAGAACTACTAGATAAACCAGTAGCCTCCCCTAGTGGGTAAAAACCTCAAATGCTGACGCACCCACTAGGAATAGAGAGGCAAAAAGGAGGGAACAGTAATAACTAAAAAGGCTGCTGGAAAAGAAACTGCTACTACAATGCCTCTAAATGCAGTGCCAAAAAGGTGTCTGTATGAATGCAACTATGAGGCTAATTGCCCAAAGAAACCCAACCAGAAAAGCCAGAAGGCTCTGGCACTGCCTGCTCTGTCATCACTCACAACTCACCAACTGACCGGCACCCATCACGGTCAAAAAGCCTACTCCGGAGTGGCACTCGAGGGGAGCGACCCACACGAGTAAAGTATCTCTGTATCAGCATCTCTGTAACCAATGTCTCACAATAGCAGGACTGGATCATGACCATGATCAAAGTGGGAATACTCCATCCACTAATGCAACCCCGATCCCCAATCTGATGTGATAATAACATCCGGTCAACCGCCCAAAATCCGCGGTCACCGCTGAACCCATAAACCCCAATCCGATAAGGTAAAAACATCTGGTCAACCGCCTAACATCCGCGGTTGCCACTATGCCCCACAATCCCCCAAGACAAGTCCAACTGTCCCAGACTCAAGGTCCAGACTCCATTATCTCAAAATCCCGATCAGACTCGAGCATCATGCATCGATAGAGAAGAATAACAATAACACATGTTTTCTCCTAAGTCAAATCCCATAATATAGTGCTGCAGTAAGATAGTGGCCTAACTAGATGTCCAATGAGCATGCAAGTGTTCTCTTTTAAAAACATTAGAAAAGTGACTAAAGTTTCATGTGAAGCATCAGTTTAAAAAAATATTATTGAGTTACTATTTGCATGCGGTTTAGGATATAGCAATTGTCCAACTTTATTGTCCCAGATTTATCACATAGAGGCTATCAATTAATTTAGGGGGCCAATGCAATAGGTTCATGTACCACAAGTTAACTATCACATTTATAATTGTAGAACTCTTCTACTCCTAGTGAGCAAGTCAACAAAGAGGGAAGCACAACCACCCACCTCGTGCACAATACTCCAAGAAAATACCCGCAGTCCTCTAAGAACACCGTCAGCTGAAACAGTATCCTACAACATCACACAAGTGTACACGGTGTAAAAACAATAAATCCCAAAACAGGTTTTGCTGTTTTAAAAATCAGCACGCAAAACGAGAAATTTCACCTCTGTCCCGAGCTCCTAAAATCCCAAGAAAATTACGGTTGCGTTCCTTGCGAAAAGTAGCCCAAAATAGACTCTTGAATCGCCTCGATCTAATATTCCTACGCGGAGAAACAATTCGTCGAAGTTGCCGCTGTCCAAAAGCCCAAACAGCAAAAGAGGGGGTCAAAACACCTCGGGAATCGTGCCAAGGAATAAGAATCTAGAGAAACCACCAGCACGGAAAACGAAGCCCCACCTCTTAGGAAAACACCGGCGAATAAATCGTCGAAAAAGGACTCCTGTACTGCGCAGGGGACTCCTCGGACTGAAATGCGACGGAAACGGGCCAAAATGTGGGAAAACCGAGGCACACTGTAAAATCCGAAACGCCGCAGTCGAGCTTCTGGAAAATCTGGGAACGCACCACGAGGTAGAAAATACAGTGAGGAAGAACTTCTCTTAAGGTCTTTCCCTCCCACTCTCTCTCTAACTCTCGAAAAAAGTAAGAGAAGAGGGGAGGGGAGGCCTATTTATAGGCCAAAAGGAACAATTGGAAAAATTCCAATTGTGTCCAACTTTCGGGCGCCCGGTTCTTTCGGGCCCGATTTTGGGCCCGCACAGTAACTCAGCCCACGGAGGCCCACTCCCCGCACGGGATCCGGGTCGGACCGCGCGACCGTCCGACCCGGCCCGCGACGCGACACGCGTCCCCCGCACAGGGGACAGCGCGCCTGGCGAACCGGGCGCGGCCACGTGCCCCCCTGCGGGGCGGCGGGGTGGGTGGCGCCACCCAATGGCGTGGCGCCACGTGGCGGGCGTTTCCCGCCCGTCACGCCCGCCGGGCGTCGCTACCGCGCCGCCTGCGCGCCTGCGCCCGCGCGTGCGTACGGCCGCGTACGCGTACGGCCGCAGGCGCGCGCCCGCGGGTGCACCGCGCGCACCTGTGCCGTCCAACCCGAGGCCGCCACATGGCGCGCCCCGGTGCACCGTGCGCCGCGCCGCTGCCCCGTGCCTGCCCGGCCTGCCCGCTCTGCCCGCGCGCGGTCTATGCACCGCGTGTGCTGCACCGGCCCAACCGGCGCCTGCCACGTGGCCTGCTGGTGCACCGTGCACCGGCGGCCCGCTCCGTGGACCGAGAGCCGTGCGCCGGCCCAATAAGAAGCCGCCACGTGTCCAGGCGGTCCACGGCTCCCCCCCATGCACCATTTTGCGCAGAAAACTTCGGGGGGTCCGTTTTTGGGCATCCGGACTCCGAAAAATGCAAATAAATAGCCGTTTTCAAGCGTTTTTCCGCGATGAATCCAAAAACGGCCTCTATTCAGCCTGAATCCACCTCTAAAATTCGGCAAAGGTAGCCGAAGGTCAGGCTTGGTCCAAATTCCCACTGAGTCCAAGTCAACACATCCCTTTGACATGTTGGGGCCCAACACACCAACAATAGGTGTTCCACACCCCGAAACAGGGGAAAAACACTGGGGAAAACTGGGACACTACATCCTCCCCCACTAACAAAAGTTTCGTCCTCGAAACTAAAATCATACCTCAATCCAGAGCCTCGAACAAGTAGGGGTAGGCGTCCATCATCTCTGACTCGAGCTCCCACGTCGCCTCGCGCTCATCATGATTGCTCCAAAGGATCTTCACATAGGGGATGGTCCGATTGCGCAATTCTTTCACCTCCCGATCAAGAATCCGCAGTGGGCGCTCCTCATATCTCAAATCCTCGCTGATCTCGAGAGGTGCAAAGTCGATGACGTTCGACGGGTTGAAGACGTACCTCCTTAAGGTAGAAACATGAAAAACATCATGGACGCCAGCAAGTCTCGGGGGGAGTGCAAGTCGATAAGCAACTGGCCCGATACGCTCCAACACCTCAAAGGGCCCAATGTATCGCGGGCTGAGTTTCCCGCGGATGCCGAATCTCCTAATCCCCTTGGACGGCGAGACTTTCAGAAATACATGATCTCCAACCCGAAACTCTAAGTCTCGTCGCCGAACATCAGCATAGCTCCTCTGTCGGCTCTGAGCGGTCTGAAGATGCTGTCGAATCACCCGGACCTTCTCCTCTGCCTCTAGCAGTATATCTGGCCCCAAGGTCCGTCTCTCGCCTACGTCGCTCCAATAAAGTGGTGATCGGCACTTGCGTCCATACAACGCTTCAAACGGAGCCATCTGTATGCTCGCTTGAAAGCTGTTGTTGTACGCAAACTCAACCAAGGATATGTGCCGAATCCAGCCTCCGCCGAAATCCAAGACGCAAGCCCTCAGCATGTCCTCCAAAATCTGTATAGTCCGCTCTGACTGCCCATCAGTCTGTGGATGAAAAGCTGTACTAAATCTGAGCTGAGTCCCCATCGCGGTCTGCAAACTCCCCTAAAAATGCGAGGCAAACCTCGGATCTCTATCTGACACAATGGAGGCGGGTACTCCATGCAACCTCACAATCTCATCAAGGTATAACTGGGCTAGTCGCTCGAGTGGCCAAGTAGTCTGCATAGGCAAGAAATGCGCTGACTTGGTAAGTCGATCCACCACTACCCAGATAGCATCTGCTCCGCCCTGTGCCCTCGGCAATCCGACCACAAAATCCATCGTGATGTGGTCCCATTTCCACTCAGGGATTGGAAGACTTTGTAACTTGCCAGCTGGCACTCGATGCTCAGCTTTTACCTGCTGACAAGTTAAACACTGCGCCACAAATCTCCCGATATCCCTCTTTATGCCATTCCACCAGAAATGTGCCTTGAGGTCCTTATACATCTTAGTCCCCCCAGGATGAAGGGTATAAGGTGTATAATGGGCCTCTCTCAATATCTGCTCTCTGATCTCAGCATCCACTGGCACACATGCTCGGTCCCTGTACCTTAGTACTCCCGCAGCATCCACTGTAAAGTCCCCTGACTGATCCCTCGGAATCTGATCTCGAATCCTGGTCAAGTAGGGGTCCTCACTCTGTTTCTCCCTGATCCTGTCCAGCAGAGTGGGCTGCACGACTAATGACGTCAGTCTAGCAGAGACCCCAGGGGACACAACCTCTATCTCGAGCCGTCTCATCTCCTCTAATAGTGGCGCCTGGTCCGTGATCAACATAGACAAACTCTGTACTGCTCTCCGGCTCAATGCATCCGCGACCACATTAGCCTTATCTGGGTGGTAAAGAATGTCCACATCATAATCCTTTAGCAGCTCTAACCACCTGCGCTGCCTCAAGTTCAGCTCCTTTTGAGTGAATAGATACTTTAAGCTCTTGTGGTCGGTGTAGATCTCACAATGCTCTCCGTACAGGTAGTGGCGCCAAAGCTTCAGTGCAAACACCACGGCAGCAAGCTCTAAGTCATGGGTAGGGTAATTCTTCTCGTAATCCTTGAGCTGTCTCGATGCATAAGCAATTACCCTCCCTTCCTGCATCAACACGCAACCGAGTCCACTGTGTGATGCGTCACTGTAGATCACATATCCTTTCCCCATAACAGGGAGGGAAAGGATAGGAGCAGTCATCAATCTATCCTTCAGCTCCTCGAAACTCCGCTGGCAGTCCTCGCTCCAGATAAACTTAACCCCTTTACGCGTCAACCGAGTGAGGGGTGTGGAAAGCTTCGCAAAGCCTTCCACAAACCGACGATAATAACCAGCTAAACCCATAAAGCTGCGCACCTCTGATACAGTCGTCGGTCGGGGCCAATCTCGAACTGCCTCAATCTTCGCCGGGTCTACTGCTACACCGGCGGCGAAAATCACATGGCCCAAGAAAGCTACCTCCCGAAGCCAAAACTCGCACTTCGCCAGCTTGGCGCACAACTTCTTCTCCCGTAGAAGTTGTAGCACAGTCCTCAAGTGCTCCTCATGCTCGGCCTCGCTCCGGGAGTAAACCAGGATATCATCTATGAACACCACCACAAAACGATCCAAAAAGGGCCGAAATATCCTGTTCATCAAGTCCATAAAGGCGGCAGGGGCATTAGTCAATCCAAACGGCATAACTGTAAACTCATAATGCCCGTACCGTGATCTGAAAGCAGTCTTAGGAATATCCTCGGCCTTCACCTTCAATTGGTGGTAACCAGACTGTAGATCAATCTTGGAAAAGACACAAGACCCTTGCAGCTGATCAAAGAGATCGTCGATGCGCGGCAGAGGGTACTTGTTCTTGATGGTCACTTTATTCAGTTTCCTATAGTCCACACACAGTCGAAGGGACCCATCTTTCTTCTTCACGAATAGCACCGGCGCTCCCCAGGGTGACACACTGGGTCTAATAAAACCCTTATCCATCAAATCTTGCAGCTATGCCTTAAGCTCTCTCAGCTCGGCCGGTGCCATCCGATAAGGAGCCTTAGAGATTGGCGCAGTTCCGGAAACTACGTCAATCACAAACTCGATCTCCCTGTCGGGCGGCATACTAGTCAGCTCAGGTGGAAACACATCCGGAAACTCGCGGACGATAGGGATATCCCCGAGTCCCGGTGCCGCCGTAGGCCCCTCAACAACACTAGCCAAAAAGGCTACACATCCACGATGAATCATCCGCCTCGCTCGGGAAGTCGAAACCATAGAGGCAAAGAAAGCGCTCTGACATCCCCGGTACACCAACACCTCCTGGCCTGGCTCTCTAAAAGTGACAGTCCTCTCGGCACAATCAATAGTCGCAAAATACCGAGCCAGCCAGTCCATCCCAAGAACCACATCAAAGTCCCTCAGCTGTCTCAAGACCAACAGGTCTGCTGGCATAATCCAGGACTCGATCTGCATCGGGCAGGACCAACAACACTCCTCCACGTGCAAAGTGTGATCGGGAATCTGAACCTCTCGTGCACGTGGCAAAAGTCCTACCTCTAACCCATGTAATGATGCAAAAGATCTACTAATGAAAGAATGCGATGCTCCAGTATCAAATAAGGTACGAGTCCTAATGCCAGAGAGTAAGGTGATACCTGCCACCACATGGTCCGCTGCTGAAGAATCCTCTATCTGTGCAGCATACACTCGCCCACTCTGAGCTGGAGGGCGATAATCTGTGGGATGGGAAGAAGAGGGCCTGCTCGCTGGACCATAAGGCCGCTGAGCCGTCAACCGCTGCTGCGATGATGATGGGGGCGGCAGGGGTCGAAAAGTGGCACGAAGCTCGAATGTGCCCGGGCTGTCCACATCTGTAGCAACGACCCCACCGCTGGTCGCAGGTGCCCGGAAGATGCTGACCTCCACAGAAAATACAACTGCCGGGGGCCCGTGACTGTCGTGACTACTGCTGCTGCTGGTGGGACTGTCGCTGTCGCTGAGACTGCCGCTGCGATCCACGCTGCGATGACTGCGATCTCCGCTGCTGGGGCGTCTGGGATCCACCAGGCCCTCGCCGCTCACACCGTCCCTGGCCAAAAGACTGTGGCTGAGGCGGTCGTGGCGGCCTCCACGAACTCGTCTGTCCCCCGTCCTCCGGTGCTGGTCGCTTCGCCCCCGGGATCACTTCGGGAGCTGGAGATACTTCATCCATCACTACCTCCCCGCACTCTACATAGAGCGCCTGCTCCATCGAGGCCTCCAAGGTCTGCAACCTGCGTGAGCGAACTAGCTGAAAGATCTCCCGGCGCAACCCTCGCTCAAACATGTAGATCCTATGCGCCTCATCTCGAGCCACGTGTGGTACACATGCTAGCAACTGATTGAAATCCACAATATACTCCTGCACTGGCCGATCGCCCTGTCGAAGGTTCTTCAACCGCTCCTCCAGCCTCTGCCGGACGCTCTCTGGGAAGAAGGCCCCAAGAAGAAGACTGCGGAACTCCGCCCAGGACAAGAGATGAGCCCCAGGTGGACCAGCCGGTCGCACACGCCACCACCAAGCCTCGGCGTTGCGCTCCAAAAAGTTCGTCGCCAAAAGCACCTGGTACCGCTCCTCAATGAACAGCGTCTCAAAGCGTCGCTCCATCGCCGTGATCCACGACTCTGCCTCCCACGGCTCGGCGCTCTGCCCCGAGAAACGGGGCGGGTCAAACTGGCGGAACCTCATCAGTAAGTCTACCATCTCCCGCTGCTCAGCCGGGGTCAGTGGTCCCGTCAATCCAGAGGGCTGTCCCCCAGTGCCCTGAGCGATAGGGGATGCCGGGGTCACTGGTACAGCTGGGGGAGCCACAGCAGGGGAAGATGGTACGGGAGAACTCCCCGGGGGTGCTACAACTGGCTGCACCCTCTGCTCTAACAACTGTGTCAGCCGGTCCATGGCCTCCTCCTGACGCCTAACAACCTCTGCCATCTGGGCCATCTGTGCCTGTAGCTCCTGCACCTCGCTCTGCTGACCCTGCCCGGACTCCTGCTGCTCGGGCTCCGAGGAAGAAGGCTGCGAACGCGTCAACATCCTGCGTCGCGGAGGCATCCTGTCACAAGAAACCACCATCAGAATCAAAACCCCACACGACCCAATCTAGCGAAAGTCAAAGACATCTCCCTATTTCTGCGGCTTTATGTTGTCTGCAGCCAACATAACTGTCCACCAGAAATTAGGTATGTCGATCCCTCTTCACTCACTGGAAGAGTCCAATAAATAAATCAACGACTTTCGCAAAATGTCCCGTCTCTCACGCCCTATCATCCTAGGGTCTGCCAAAAGCCTAGGGTTTCCTAAGTCCCAACTGACCTATCCCTAAGCTCTGATACCAACTTAATCTGTCATGCCCCGAGTATAAACCAGAACCCGGGCTCGCCAACAGATTCGTCGTGCACACAGAATTTTCCATGTACACGAAGCGCTAGTAACCTGCTCAGATATATAATATACAATAAAAGAGCACAAACAGAGCTGAACTAAAAGAACTACATGTAATCTGTTACGGCTTTTTGGTGTTGGCATATTTCGTGAGTCAAGTCAGTAAGTTGAGTCGGAGTTTTAAAGGGATCAAATTGTCAAATCAGCCTTCGAAGACTCATTGAAGATTCAACATGAGCCCAAGTCAACTCTCAGGTATGATTAAATATTGTTCATG
Organism: Tillandsia fasciculata; assembly: GCA_029168755.2. Classification (NCBI taxonomy): domain Eukaryota; kingdom Viridiplantae; phylum Streptophyta; class Magnoliopsida; order Poales; family Bromeliaceae; genus Tillandsia; species Tillandsia fasciculata. The sequence goes on along the minus strand of CM054946.1, from coordinate 1,993,486 downwards.
GTGATTAAAGTTCATTTATAATCATTGGAAACAGGAAATTAATGAAAACCGGTTTAGACTTGGTTTTAGGAACTTGGTTTTAACTTACAACTTGTTTTAAGTTTGGATTCCGGTACTTGGTCTGTTTTGGATAAAGTTTATCTTGGAAAAATCAGTTTTTACATTGAGTACCGGAACCACACTTGAAGTTCCTCAAACCCGACACAGAATTTTCTGAAATTTGTATTGCGTACCGGAACACAGACTCGCGTACCGGAACACAATAGAAAAATCTGTGTTTTGCACCATTGAGTACCGGAACACAATATTTGGTACCGGTACACAATGCCATCTCGGGAAAAGTTTCCTAAACCGACTCTAATTTATTTCCAAGGGTTATAAATAGATACTTAGGGTTTCTCGACACAAGTGACCAATACCGAAAACACTCGTGAGCAACCCTAGAGGCTAGGTTTTTACCGTTCTTCTTTATAGCCTCTTTTAGGTCAATTCGATGGTTCTTTCAAGAACATATCTTTTGTCGAATTGATCTAGTCTTTGCTTAGAGATTTCTTCTACGGTTCCTCAATGATAATCTAAGCAAAGGATCACCATCGAAGCCAATATTCTTTATCGGCTATTTGCGTCGTGGATTCGACGTGGCATCGTGGATTCGGTGTGCTAAAGGTGTTTCGTGGATTCGAAACGTGTGCTCGTGGATTCGAGTGGCGTTCGTGGATTCGAACGTGTGCAGTGGACGTGCAATCGGTGAGCGCAAGGTCCGAAGAAGTTGAAGGAGGGGTTTGAGTCCGTGGAGTCGGTAATCACCTTGTTATTCTTCTTTTCTTAGTGGATTGTTATTGCGTGTTGGTCCCGTGGTTTTTCTCCTGGATTGGAGTTTCCACGTAAATCTCGGTGTGCTGTTTTTATTTTCCGCATTGGTTTTATTTTTGCACTGAGATTGGTTTTTATAATATTACACCTATTCACCCCCCTCTAGGTGTTTGATAGTACCTATTTAGATCCTTGTGGATCCTAAATAACTCTACAATTGGTATCAGAGCAGGTTTTAGGTTTTTCTATCATGTCGGGTGAAGGTGGTAATATTAATAGAAGACAACCCAAAATCCGACGATTTTGGATTAGGAAAAGTAATATCTTTCCTTGTCTTAAGTTTTAAATTGCTTTTGACTGTATGTAATGCTTTGATCGGTTTTTCTTTTCATATTTATCTTGATCTTTGCATTACATGATTTCAATGCTTGTCGTATTCATGTTTTGTTTTTTAAACAAAAGGGATTTAATGAATAATTGCGACTTGTTTTAGTGCATTGAATATAAAAAGGGTTTACTTTCATTCACTCTGATTTAATTTCATATGAATTATCAACTTTACTCCATAATCATAATCATGAAGATACTTCATTATAGGAGTTTTTGATAGTTATAAGCATCAAATTTTAGAAATCATGTGTGATCTTTAGATGCTTATTCTATCTCGGTTGTGTGAATTCATGGTGATAAATGTGAGACAACCGATAGACTAAATTTGGGATTTAATTCTTTCACGTAAGAGATTGCCTTCTTACAAGGGTAAATAAATGAATTGTAAAAGATGTGGAAAGAGTTACATCCGAAAGGAGTGTGAAAACTACCACCACATGTTGGAAAGAGCTACCACATGTTATGGATGCTTGAAAAATATTTTATGAGAAAATCTTTAGTTGAAGCATTTGGAGATTCATATTCAAAGTTCTTATTTTGAACAATCTCCTGGTTGGTATAAGGTGGGATAGTTAAAAAGATGCTCAAAGAGCCACCCTTAGGTATTTTAGTGCTTATCTCTATTTGAAAGGGTAGAATTCAAGATTGATGTCATTTTGAAAATCTCCGTAAGTCATCTTTGTAAATCCGTTACATCTTGATAGAGTTTGGATCTCAAGATTATTTTTGATGACTTGTGTTTGATGAATATAACATGAAAAACTGTTTATAATGTTTTATCTTTGTTTTTCATGATTTAGGAGTAAATCTTTTTAATTCTTGTGAAATTAATTGGATTGAATGACATCTGTGTGAATTCGTTGTTTAAAGCACTTAAATTTATTTCTTGATGGAATACAAATCGGTATTTGAAAAGTTTTCAAAATTTGGATTTGTTTCAAGAAATTTTTGCTTTTTGGCTCTGGTGTACCGGTACTCCATGTTTAGTACCGGAACTAAATTGCAGATCCGGATCACTCCCTGTTTTTCAATCCGGAACCCGAACGTAGGATTTTCAGTTTTTGCACTGCGTACCGGTACGCGACTTCTTGTACCGGTACGCGATCTGGATTTCTTTATATTCCGGAACTCCAAGGTTTTTAATTCATCTCTCCCATTTCAAAACCCTCCCTCTCTCTCTCTAAAACATCTCAAAAGGTTTTTTTCATCAAGATCAAGAGATTTGTTGCATTGATGATTCAAATGAGGATGAGTGACTTCTTACTTCTTGTTTTTGGTTTTTCAGTTTCTTTTCACTTTGTGATAAACAAGAACTTTAATTGTCTTGTAACTAAGAACTTATCCTTCTAGTATGTTTCTTTTTGTCTTTTTTGACTGTTTGACAATTTGTGACAAAAAGGGGGAGAAGAGAAAATAATGATCGTATCACAAAGGGGGAGAACATAGATGTTCAAGACAGGGGGAGAACATGGAGAACATGGAGAACATGTTAGAGATTCTCAAGATAAGGGGAGATAAAGAAAAGATTGAAAGAGCCGGAAAAAACAAAAGAACCAAAAGGAAGACAAATCAAATGTAGGATTTTAATTTCTAACGACTAACGTTTGATTTTGTTTGGAGTTTTGTTTTGCAGGAATTACATCACTTTAAGACTCCAAGTCCTAAGTCATAGAGTATGTTCTAGGACTGTTTGGTTCAAATGTAATTTTGTATTTATTGGATCTTTCACGCAAAGAAAATCAATGTTTTGGTGATGACATTGAATTTCGATTTTTTGGTTTAAGATGAGTGACTTGAGAGGTTTTATGTATTTTTTGGGTTTTGTCACGAAATTGCCAAAGGGGGAGATTGTTACGGCTTTTTGGTGTTGGCATATTTCGTGAGTCAAGTCAGTAAGTTGAGTCGGAGTTTTAAAGGGATCAAATTGTCAAATCAGCCTTCGAAGACTCATTGAAGATTCAACATGAGCCCAAGTCAACTCTCAGGTATGATTAAATATTGTTCATGGTGATTAAAGTTCATTTATAATCATTGGAAACAGGAAATTAATGAAAACCGGTTTAGACTTGGTTTTAGGAACTTGGTTTTAACTTACAACTTGTTTTAAGTTTGGATTCCGGTACTTGGTCTGTTTTGGATAAAGTTTATCTTGGAAAAATCAGTTTTTACATTGAGTACCGGAACCACACTTGAAGTTCCTCAAACCCGACACAGAATTTTCTGAAATTTGTATTGCGTACCGGAACACAGACTCGCGTACCGGAACACAATAGAAAAATCTGTGTTTTGCACCATTGAGTACCGGAACACAATATTTGGTACCGGTACACAATGCCATCTCCGTTCAGCCTGAATCCACCTCTAAAATTCGGCAAAGGTAGCCGAAGGCCAGGCTTGGTCCAAATTCCCACTGAGTCCAAGTCAACACATCCCTTTGACATGTTGGGGCCCAACACACCAACAATAGGTGTTCCACACCCCGAAACAGGGAAAAAACACTGGGGAAAACTGGGACACTACAGAGCCCGTTGTGCGTCAAACGGATTACAAAAATGGACTCAGCGTGCGAAAACGTTGAAAATCGGCTATTTTCGGGCAAAATGGGCCTAACGGGCCGAATTTTCGAGTGGGCCGGTCCACGGCACACTTAGAGTGCACCGGGACCAGCGAGCGGGGCACAGCAGACGCATAGCGGGCTCCCATTGGCCGGGCAGCTGTACGGGAGTCGAGGCGCCAATCGTGCCGGGCGTGGCGCATCGTGGACCGCGCCGGACACGTGGCGAGCGCTCGTTGGCGGCTGCATTGACCCGGCGGCCCAGGCGCGGACCGCGCCCCGTGCACCCCATCGTAGACCCCGCGGGACATATGGCGCGATCCCGTGCTTCCGGGCGCTACGCGGTGGCGGCTCGGATGGCTGCCATGTGTCTTTCGAGCGCTCCCTGTAGCATTCAGGCGCCCGAAATCTGGGCCCGAATCCGATATCCATTTTTTTTTGGATTTCGGCAATAAATAGCCCACTCCTGCCTCCATTTGAGGACTTTTTCCAAGTCTTTTTGAGCTCTTCTTCGGTAGGGTGTTTTCTCTTCGAGTGTTTTTCGATTTTTGGCATCTCGGAGATTTTTGGAAGTCATTTCATCAGCTTCCTCATCGACATCGTGAGCTTCGACGTGACTTCAATACATCTTTCCCGTCGATGCTTCATCCGCGGGCTCCCCTAGGCTGACTCGAGGGAGTTTTTAGCCGATTTTTACGGCATCGTTTCCACAAGAGGTAGACCTTCGATTTCTGTATTTACCGTTCTTCTCAGTTTTGGGTTTTTATCGGGATTTTTGGAGCATCTTTGAACCTCTTTCTTGCTGTTGATTTTTCTGGATAGCGAACCTTGTTTGATTTTTATCTTGGTGCTCTATTATTGTATTTCAGCCTGTGAGGACTCAATTAACATCTACGTTTTGCGAGAATCGCAACCATATTTTTATTGAAATTTTTGGAGGTCATATCGAAGGTGATATTTTGACTTCTTCTGGACTAATTTTTTCACAGAGTGGTAATTTTGGAAATTTTTGCTTACCGCGGTGTTTGGTCTTTATCTCTGTGCCCGGGGGGAGTTTTCAGGTGTTTTTGGGCTCGTTGGAATCGTGGGATCCTGAGGATTATCCACGTTCAGTTTTGGCTTATTTGGACTTCGGATCGACCCGCGTATTCAGGTGGGTTGCTTTCATCTCCAAAACCAGCGGACGGTTCTCTAATTCTATATGATAGTGAGCATGCGTGTTTGTGAGATGAGATAGAAAGCATGTGTGAGGACCCGAATCCCCACTCTAGGGTAACTGTTGGTTTGGAGGCTTCAGGGAGTGTGTGGGTGCGTGTCGAGCCCCAGATTTGAGTTTCTGGTGAAATTGGAGCTTGTTTTCTTTTCTGGAAGTCCATTTTGGGTGTGTGAGGTGTTTGCGCGCTTATTGGAGCTAAGAATGTGACCCGGCACGAAAATTGGATCAAGTCTACTCTTCCGGGAATTTTTGGGAAATTTTAGAAGTGGAATTTGGCCGAACGGACCTCTGATTTGGATTCAGCGCGCGAAAACGAGCGAAATGGACTATTTACTTGAATTTTTCGGAGCCCGGACGCGAAAACACGAAAATCGAGGCTTGGGTTACTGTTCCGGCGGCCGGAGAGGCGCCGGCGGCGGCGGAGCGTGGTGGTTGGCGGCGGCGGAGGCACGCGGTCCACCGCGGCGCGCGTGCACCGGGCGCGGGCCACGTGGCGCGCTCTGGTTGGCCGGCGCAGCAGGTGCGGTCCACGGGCCTTGGCGGGATGCACGGTGGACCGAGGCTAGGCCACGTGGCATCTCGTGGTTGGTGCGGTGTTGTGCACGCGGTCCACGGATTTTTGGCTCTGGTGCACGGTAGACCGAGGGACACGTGGCGTTGTGTGGTTGGCGGGTTCTGGTGCACTCGGTCCACACGGCTGAGGCGGCTGCCTCGGGAGGCGTGCCCGACCCGGAGTCGGCGGCGGCGCGGCTGCGCACGTCGCGCGGCGTGGCGTTGACCCGTGCGACGTGGGGGCGCCACGTGGCGCCCCGTGATTGGTCGGGCGCAGCGGTGCACGTCGCCTGGTCGGGACGCGTGGCAGCGCGTGATTCGTCGCGGAGCGTGCGCCGGGTGCGGGGAGCAGGCCAGGGACACGTGGCGGCCCGTGAGGATTTCGGGCGCGCACAGTAACGGGCCGGCCCGTTACTGTAGCAGCCCGAAACTTTTCGGGCGCCCGATTTCTTTGGGCCAAAATCCGAAAGTTGCTGTTTTTGGGCTGGGCCTATAAATACCGAGCTTGGGAGGGATTTTTCGCCCCTTTCCCGAGCTCCTCAGCCTAAGGTCCCTTTATGAAAGTTGTAGATCTTCGAGTCGCGCATCTCCTGGTGAAATCTCGGATTTTCTGGAAGCTCCGGCGACGACGTTTCCGGCATCGTAGCGCAGTGCGACGAGTTTCAGTTGGAGGCCCATTATCGCTGCATTTCAGTCTAAAAATTCCACAGAGCTACCCAGACAGTCTTTTTCAGCGATTTTTACGGCGTTGGATTGACGAGAGGTATATCTTCGACTTTCGTGTTGAGTGTTTTGTCTAGATATGGGTTTTTGGCACGGTTTTTGAGGCTTTACTAAGTCCTATTTTTGCTGTGAGAATTCCTAGACAGCACTCACTTCGCAGATTTTTATCTCATCATCCGGACATCGGATTTCGACGATTCAAGAGCCTATCGACATCTACACTTCGCGAGGATCGCCGTGGTATTTTTATCGGAATTTCTGGAAGAACATTTTCAGGTGAAATTTTCGTGTGAACAGGGACTATGCATGCAGATTTTTGAATGTGGATTTAGTGTGGAATTTGTGTGTAATTATGGATTGTTGTTGTACCCAGGACCTTGTGGGCACCGCTACTGTGTTATTAGCTTAGCAGGTACGGAGATTTGGCTTTTCTGGACTGATTATCTGTACCGTCCCGGACAGTTAGCGTGTTCAGGTGGGTGATCCTGCTTTCAAAATCTATGGACTGCACTCTAACTCTACGAATGTAGTAGCATGCATGCTAGTATATAAGCTAAATAATCTGTGCAAACTGTATGTTGAAACCACTGTAGCTAGCTGCTAGATCTGACGACTTCTTGGTAAGTTTTGCAACATGAAAACTCAACTTAGCTTAATTGACAGTTAATTAATTATTCATGCACAATTAGACTACAGTAGATGTGAACATGTATTCAGATTTGTTCATCACCTTAGCTTCCCCACAGTGGTTGTACTCTCGTCATTCTGGACATAGTGATTCTCCCCGAGTCGTGGGCTGGGAGGTTTATTAGCTGGGGTTGCATTTGCACTCGCGTCTGGGGACCGAGTGGTGTCTGTAGCAGTCTGTAGACCAGTTTGTATTATGATAGTGATAGTGATAGTGATAGTGGATCTGGGATCTTTGGGACATGGTCATAGTGACAGTGTGGATTTTTAGCCAGTGAGTGAGACAGTGATGGGATCATAGCCTGCATGAGCCACATTTGGGCTCGACAGTGTTGCGCAGATATTTTACTCGTGTGGGTCGCTCCCCTCGAGTGCCACTCCGGAGTAGGCGAGACCGGGTTGTAGTACCGGCGTTGAGATTGAGCTAGATACCGGGTTGGAGTACCGGCGTGAGGTTGAGCTCTATCGCGACTTATCGATGCTTCTGTCCCTCTAGCTGAGCCAGTTTTGGCAGCTACGGACATACCTACAGCAGTAGGTAGGCGCAGGTTTGACTGGACCCGTTGTGGCAGTCAGTTCGGATTGGGTGATTTGAGTTGAGTATCAGTAGTGGCATATCGTCCTTCTGTCCTATTCCTTGAGCATTTTAGATTGAGGCATAGTAACAGTAGATGTTTTACTTTCCAGCTTTTCTATACTGCATTTCTTTTGTTACTTTATGCCTCTAGTAGACTTAGTGGGCAGGCCGTCGGGCTTGTTGGCGGCACCCACTGAGAACTACTGTGGGAGGTAGTTCTCACACCCGTCGTGGTGTCTTTTCCCCAGGGACTTCAGCTCCAGTTCCTGCTGCACCAGTTGCTGATCCAGCTCTTCCAGACCGAGGTAAGGGAGTCGCGAGATAGATCCCTTCCCCCTTCAGCTTCAGTGTGTTATAGAGGTACCCTTATATTTTGGTTGTGTCATGTTTGAGAGATTATGTAGTGAGGTATCGAGTTGTACTCTTTTGTTTCTTTGGAGAGACTTCTGTATTCTGGTGAGGATATTTTGTATATTATATGAGAGACTGTACTACTTTCTGTTCATAGATAGTTTACTTTTACAGCTCTGATATCTGCTAGTATAATTGTTCTATTTTTGCAGGTTAGACGCTACGTCTCTACGGGGCTTCCCGTAGGGGCGGCGGATCTGTTGGCGAGCCGGGGTACAGTTCCGACCCCGGGGCGTGACAGCATGTTTGTGAGAGATGATGTTTCCCTGTGTTGATATAGAGATTATGTTGGTTAATGTTTCCTATTTACGTTCAGTTAAATTAAATGCTATTATTGGAACTTTGACCTAGCACCCTCTCATATGTTACATGTTTCAACCAGACTAGTAGAAAATTCCAACTTGAGCTAGTTTATTTATGCTTTAGACACCCACACATTTATTCGTGTTTCCTGGATTTAGAGTGTTTCTCGCCCGGGTAGTGGGCTGAGTAGTCGGGATGCTGTGGGATGCATGTTACACTCGTGCCTGGGGGCCGAGTGGAGTCTAGTAGCTGTGGTTAGATCAGTACTAGTCTTGGGAGCCGTCTGAGTCGACGGTGGGTCCCGACTGTTAAGTATTTTCAGCCAGTGAGTTAGATATGTGAATTGGGTACTGTCGATCTTATTGATCGTGGATTTGGATTATAAACTGCATGAGCCATATTGAGCTCGACAGAGATGCGCAGATACTTTCCTCGGTGGGGTCGCGCCCCTCGAGTGCCGCTCCGGAGCTAGGCCTGTTACTTTGCTATCGCGACTTGTTGACGTAGTCCTTCTAGCTGGGCCCTTTTTGGGCAGTCACGGACGCCCTACGTAAGTCCAGTAGTCCTCCATGGATGTAATGGCAATAGGTGGGTGCAGGTTTGACCCTATGTGGCAGTCTGTGTAGATTAGGTGATTGTTTTTATCGAGAGATAGTAGATGCATCATGTTTCATCTGTATCACCCTTTGAGCATTTAGATAGAGGCATAGTAGCTGTAGAGTTATTTCCAGACTTTTCTTTATAGTACTGCATTTGTTACTTTATGCCTCTAGTAGACTTAGTGGGCAGACCGTCGGGCTTGGTGGCGGTACCCACTGAGAACTATTGTTAGTTGTAGTTCTCATACCCGCTGTTGGTGATTTTTTCCCAGAGACTTCTTCTCTAGTTTCTGCTGCTCCTGTTGCTGCTCCATCTGACCGAGGTAAAGGAGTCGCGAGTTAGATCCCTACTCATTCCCTGCCAGAGAGTAGATGTACCCCTTTTTGGTGATGTTTTAGTATAGTCAGTGGTTTGGATGTATCTTGTATTTATTTTACTTGAAAGCTTTATTTTGGAGAGACATTTGTATTGTGAGGATTTGACATGTACTATTTGGAGTTGTATTTATTTATTTCAGTAGTTTACTTTTTCGCTCTGATATGTGTATAGTGGTTAGTATTATCTGTTGCAGGTTAGTCGCTTCGTCTATACGGGGCTTCCCGTATGGACGGCGGATCTGTTAGCAGGCCCGGGTCGCAGTTTTGACCTCGGGGCGTGACACGAAGCATCCAAAACTACCCTGCAAAAGAACTATAATCTAACTCTACATATGTATTAGAGTGAAAAATAAAACTACACTAATATCTATCACTGTACAAGATACGAACAAGATCCATCTCTCTCAAAAGAAATAAATACAAGTAAATGGCCCTGGCCTGGCCAGTCCTGATGTATAGTGCGCAAAACTAAACTATCAACAGGTTGGACTACCACTATCAAAATATGATGGGTAGGGGCCGGCGACTATTTACGTTGCAATCTTCTTACCTCGGTCCAAAGTTTCGGATGGCCCTGAAAAAGGTAGAGCACAACGGGCGTGAGAACTACAAAATAATAGTTCCCAATGGGTACGGTCGGCGACAATCACGGCCTACCTACTAAGTCTACCTGAGGCAAGATAGTAAAACAGTAAAATAAACAATAACGGATCAAAAAGAGACAATAAATCAAAGTATCACTACACTACACTATCCTGCCTCAAATCCTAAAATCCAGAAATCGCTACCCAAAATCTGAACGCAATGGAAAATCTGTCACTAGCTGTCCCAACAGAACACTAGACCCAATCCTGAACTGACCATCTCAACTCCCCGGTCAAGCCTGCGTCGCCTATAAATAGGCCACTATTCATCTCTCCCTACCGTCCGGGTTGCACAACCGATGGTTGCCCGTCAACAGTAGACGCCACCTTACCCTCCTAACGCCCTCTATCTAGCCCCTTGGTTGAATCAATCTCCAGTAACGCTCAAAGTGGCATGCAAGCTATGATCAAATGATGACTCCTCAAATCATCGACAACACAAGACACAAATCCCAAAGTCAACTCACGCGTCCCCAACACTAACGCACCAACTATCTCAAAACCCGTGCCCCAATGCGCACACACACAACCACTCGCACCGACCCACGGCCCCTGGAAACCCTAAGACAAAAGCAACCTCTATGCCAACATGACGTGGCACAAAAATCACCAATAAAGGACCCCCTATCTCTAAAACCCAACAACACTACCGAACGATCAACCCCTGAATATCAGACTAACCCGAACCACTATAAAACGACATCTATATCCTAAAACACGTGCAACCCAAAATGTTCGTACGCACATATCAAGACACGAAATCCTCTAAATCACTAATATGGATCCTCCGTCAAAAGATAAATCCAATCGTGCTAACATAAAGCCTATATCGAAATCTGCGCATCCAAAAGGTCCCCAAAAGCTCTCTAGTAATAAAATAATAATATTCTAAACCCCCCCGGTCTGAAACAGTCCAAGAACAGATAAAACGTGCAATTCTCTACAACTAAAAACAATCTTAAAGCAGATAAATTCTCAACATCTAGCATACAAACATAATAAGTAGTCCGCTATTCTCGGCGACACGGACAAAGCGGTTGGCGGAAGGATCGCACGCCCAACAATGATCACCACGGGTGAACGACACAACTCGAAAAGCCCGACGGCACAACGCACAACAAAATGACACAGAAACTCGGCCGCCAAAAGCGACGTGCTGTCGAAACTCACGCGCGCGCGTCCGCTCGACTCCTCAAAATGTTCCGCGCGGGCTCCACGGCATTCCCGGTGCACTCACGACCCTTTTCTTCCTCTCCCTCGTGCTGCCTCTCTCTCTCTAAAACACCACAGTTCGAGCAAAAGAAAAAAAGAGAGAAAAAGATATCCCTGCGAGCTTAAATAGGCCAAAAACGGGAGATTCGGGCGCCCGGAAAAATTCGGGCTGCTACAGTGCTAGCTGCGGGCATCCAGTCGCACCCCTATGACCACTCCGAGGCCACCACGTGGCACGCCTCATGCGCCCACGCCCGCGCGCGTCAATGCATCCGTTAGCGACACGACGTGCACGCGTCGCGTCGTGCGTCCGGCCCAACCGGGCGGCGCAACGTGGCTCCCCTACGTGGCTCCCCCACATTGCCCGCCCCTACGCCCACGTGCTCTTCCCCGTGCACACGCTGCAGCCTCGTCTGCCGTGCCGCCTCGCAGACCGCGCCCCCACACACACACGTAACCCCTATCTCTCTCCGAAAGTTTCCCCAAAATGCACCCCGTACTCTATTTTTTACGCTGATTCGTGCAAAAATGGTTCCGGCTTAGTCTAGCAATCCCTCATAGTGTAGAAAAACCAACATGACTGTAACTTTGTAATTTACAAAAGTCTAGTACCTCACACTCGCAGGTTTTCTCTTTCATCATATATAACTAAAATTAAAATTTTGTATAAACAAAATAATTTTTTATCTTAAAATTATATCTGTATATTTTTTTAAGCATACAATCAATGCTATTTCTTTTTATTATAATGTAATAAAATTATATCAAACTAGAATTCTTCGACATTATAAAGTTAGCTAAACATATTTAAGAAAACTAAAGTACTTTTGAATTTTCATACCGGCATATTCCAATATATATTTTCAAAATAAGTATGGAAGATTTGTCAAAAGAAGAAAAAGAAAAAAAAAAAAAAAAGTCAATATCTAGCCAAAATTTTATGAAAATAAGAGAGCAGGAGATAGAGTAATTAGGGTAAAATTTTATTAGTTTGGTCTTATGGACTAGCAAATATAGTCTAATAATATAAACTCTATGCATATATAATTAAAATATATAATATATATTATTATATATAATTATATATATTTATAGAGTTCAACTACTATTGTTTTAGGACGACAAAACATTTTGTCCTCTTAAATCGTTTTATATAATAGGAATTTCGAATCGATGATCGGAACAATTAAAATTGATTTAGAATATTTAAAGCTTCTCGAAACTAAATTTTATAAATTTTAAAAATTATTTACGTAGTGATCAAAGGATCACAAAATCGATAGTTTTTTACAGTCTATATGAGCCGGTTGTTTGTTTAATGATATAGAGAAATTCAAATCGCATAAATTGTTGATAAAAATTTTTTTATACTATTTAAATAATGATTGATAACTTCGATTATAAATTTGAAAAGTCTAACATCTATTTTCACAAGGTTATTCGTTTTTGACCACTTATTTTTTGACTTTGCGATAAACTTGAAAACAATTCTAAAAATTTATAAAATTTAGTTTCCAAATAATTTAAATACTCTGAATCAATTTTAACGATTTAAATCATTAATTTAAAATTTTTATTATGTAAAACGACTTATGAGGGTAAAAAACTTTTTCCTCCTAAAAGGATATTAGTTGAACTCTATATTTATAAATATTTTTAATATATATGTCCAAGCTTGGCTTAAAATAACATTTGAAATTTTGTGTGTGTGTGTGTGTGTGTGTGTGTGTGTGTGTGTGTGTGTTCAAGTTCGATTCATTTAATTTCGAGTTAAGCTTGAATAAACTGAATACCGAGCCAAACAAACATGAGCCCACTCGCTCATTTGCCAACCCTACTTTCAACGATCAACATAAGAAAATGATGTAAATTTTTTACAAAAAAACAATCCTTTCACTCTTCTATTGTAAAAATAACATGTGGTTAAATGTTATTTTATAATAATAATAAAAAAATTGAATGGTCAAAAATTGAAATATAATACATGTTGAAGTTGGGAATAAAAAGTGTTTAAACTGAAATTACAAGAACAAAATTGCCATAGTAGGATAGCATCGAAATCATTTATAAAGCTGTTGTTATATTTGTGGCACCCCAATAGATTGAGGAGCAATGCTATATGTTCATTTCAAAAAATATATACATTCTACATTACACCCATCTAAGAATGAGGTGGCTTTCAAAGGGTCACTTCACAGTTTGTGAAGTGATTTCTCACCACATCCCCACCCATTGGATGGGGCATTACCACCCATTAGATGGATGGGGTATAGGATGTACATCCCAAATGAAATATACCGCTCGTTTGCTTAACCGAGCGACCTGTCCCGCGCGTCTCGCCCTTCCGCCAGCCCGTTGCTTTGCCAAGGCGCGCCGCATCCCTTTGTTTCCACTACGGGATCCATAGTCCAGTCGGGCCTGTCCCGTTCCGCCGGCCACCTAGTTTCGTCATCGCTCCCGATTCGGCCCAAGGTCAGCTTCCCGAATACCCCACACTACTCGTTCCCGCGTGTTTACCCTTCGCAAGGGTTCGCCAACCCAGCGACCTTCTCCCGCGTCGCCAACCCCGTGGTACCTTTATTGCACGGCCATGCTTGACCGCCAACACACTTGGCCCAGCTTCCAAGGTTTGCTCGACGGATGTCGCCCACAATCGAATCGGCCTCACTCCACTTCGCTCACCATTTGGCACCTCCATTGGACAGCCATGCCTGGCCCCCAACACCCTTGGTCCACTCCATGGCTCACTTTACGAAAACCAACATCGATTGACACCTTCTACTTCGTGGGCCTCACACCGCACGAATTCCCGCTCGGCACCCTTGCCTTCGCGAGCCTTGTCCATTACGGCGGACCGACCGTTTCTTTGCCTCGCAAACTTCGTAGCCCTCGCACCTCACGAATCCCCGCTTGGCACACCAGCCTTCGCGAGCCTTGTCCATTGCGGCGGACCAACCTTCACAAGACTGTCCCTCATCCGCTCGTTTGCTCCACTACAGAGATCCTAAACGGCATAAGGTAGTGCAAGCGAACCTAGAGGGAAAACCTCTTGGCATACCCCGCTCCGTAATGTCATCGACCTCGTGTCTTTGACATTACCCTAAGCCCGTGTTGTGAGGACCTGGATCCCCGCTTAAGGGTTTACTGTTGGTTTAGTGGCTTCTGGGAGTGTTTGTGCGCGCGTCGGGCCCAAGGAATGGATTCAGGGTGTAAAATGGGAGCAAGATTGCCTAACCGGAAGCCTTTGAGTAATTTTAGAAGTGGAATTGGGCAAAACAGACATCAGATTTGGATTCAGCGCGTGAAAACGATGAAAGTGGACTATTTACTTGTATTTTTCGGAGCTCGGATGCGAAAACACGTGGCATCTCCGGATAGGCCGGCTCACGTGCGCGCGGTCCACGCAGCAACGACGGGCAGGTGGCCGTACACCCGGGTCAGCCGAGGCGTCGTGTGCGGGGCAGGCACGGTCGGTGCCACGTGGCGCGACTGCAGCGGCTGGCGCCGCTGTGCGCTGTGCGGTGTGCTACGTGGCACGCAGGCAGTGGCTGCGCTCACTGCTTGCTGTGCGGGGACACGTGGCGCTCCAGGGTTGATTCAGGCTTTGATGGTTTAGGGTACATTTTTGGGGTATTGTAGCAGCCCGAAAGTTTCGGACGCCCGAAAGTGGGGACATGGTTGGTATTTTGGCAATTGTTTGGTTTGGGCTATATAAAGCTTCTTTGGGCTGCGATTTCGGGCCCTTTCTCGAGCTCCCCTTCAACTGAGGCCTGAAGTGAAGTTGCTCTTAATCTTGTGCTCCCCATCTATCTTAGGTTTTCTTTTTGTATACAGTTTGCACAAAATGACACTTGGTCCCGCAACTTGCATCATTTAGAGCTAGGTCCTTCCCAGAAACTTTGTTTCTCATCAAAGTCCCTCTCCAGAAATTTTCATTGAATTCTGCACATAAAATATGGGGACTTTTATGCAATTAACCCATTTTCACCATTTTTCACGCTTTTCGAGATAATCGGGCTGTCAAACGAAAAAACGGACACCACCACGACGTCCGGCTCGGCGAAACCTATTGACTAGTTATTTTGGTTTGTTAAAATCGAGCTTCGATAAATCTAAAATCCATCTTATATAGTAATTTATACTGTCCGGCACGCTTTACGATATTTTAGGGTCGTCAAACACAAATTTCGTCGGCGCCACTGCGCTCAGAATGACAACACCATTTAAATTGACTACCTGGATCGTCACATTCGGACACGGGACAGTCGATCGGCCAACGTTGGCCAGCAAGGAAATTAAATCAGGGGGTTACTATTCATTTCACTATTCACTTAAGTCGCGAGTCCCACTTCTTTGGGCTGCGATTTCGGGCCCTTTCTCGAGCTCCCCTTCAACTGAGGCCTGAAGTGAAGTTGCTCTTAATCTTGTGCTCCCCATCTATCTTAGGTTTTCTTTTTGTATACAGTTTGCACAAAATGACACTTGGTCCCGCAACTTGCATCATTTAGAGCTAGGTCCTTCCCAGAAACTTTGTTTCTCATCAAAGTCCCTCTCCAGAAATTTTCATTGAATTCTGCACATAAAATATGGGGACTTTTATGCAATTAACCCATTTTTCACCATTTTTCACGCTTTTCGAGATAATCGGGCTGTCAAACGAAAAAACGGACACCACCACGACGTCCGGCTCGGCGAAAACTATTGACTAGTTATTTTGGTTTGTTAAAATCGAGCTTCGATAAATCTAAAATCCATCTTATATAGTAATTTATACTGTCCGGCACGCTTTACGATATTTTAGGGTCGTCAAACACAAATTTCGTCGGCGCCACTGCGCTCAGAATGACAACACCATTTAAATTGACTACCTGGATCGTCACATTCGGACACGGGACAGTCGATCGGCCAACGTTGGCCAGCAAGGAAATTAAATCAGGGGGTTACTATTCATTTCACTATTCACTTAAGTCGCGAGTCCCACTTCTTTGGGCTGCGATTTCGGGCCCTTTCTCGAGCTCCCCTTCAACTGAGGCCTGAAGTGAAGTTGCTCTTAATCTTGTGCTCCCCATCTATCTTAGGTTTTCTTTTTGTATACAGTTTGCACAAAATGACACTTGGTCCCGCAACTTGCATCATTTAGAGCTAGGTCCTTCCCAGAAACTTTGTTTCTCATCAAAGTCCCTCTCCAGAAATTTTCATTGAATTCTGCACATAAAATATGGGGACTTTTATGCAATTAACCCATTTTTCACCATTTTTCACGCTTTTCGAGATAATCGGGCTGTCAAACGGAAAAACGGACACCACCACGACGTCCGGCTTGGCGAAAACTATTGACTAGTTATTTTGGTTTGTTAAAATCGAGCTTCGATAAATCTAAAATCCATCTTATATAGTAATTTATACTGTCCGGCACGCTTTACGATATTTTAGGGTCGTCAAACACAAATTTCGTCGGCGCCACTGCGCTCAGAATGACAACACCATTTAAATTGACTACCTGGATCGTCACATTCGGACACGGGACAGTCGATCGGCCAACGTTGGCCAGCAAGGAAATTAAATCAGGGGGTTACTATTCATTTCACTATTCACTTAAGTGCGAGTCCCACCCGCAACTTCGCTGATTTCTGGACAATCCTACCGTCGGATCGAAAATCAGTTTATATCATTTTCAATCGATTCGACGAGACGGTCGCACTGGTGATTTCAGATTTTTGAGATCAGACTCGGATCTGAAAGACAGAAATAGTTCTTCGAAAATTATGCAATTTGCACACCGATATACAACCACTTGGGTTATATTTTGCATTTCCACATTCACATTCACATTTGAATTCTTAAATTCAAATTTGAGTTTCTCAGGTACTACAATTTTTCTATATTGAGTATATAAGAGATAATATACACTAGTA
The DNA here is from genome assembly GCA_029168755.2 of Tillandsia fasciculata. Lineage (NCBI taxonomy): Eukaryota > Viridiplantae > Streptophyta > Magnoliopsida > Poales > Bromeliaceae > Tillandsia > Tillandsia fasciculata. Next base: position 1,976,512 of record CM054946.1, on the reverse strand, counting down.
ATAATAACTGGTGTTAAGTATTTTAGATTATGATTTGAGTCTAATAAATTATTATTACTAATGGCTCGGATCATCACAATATTAATAATTTAGGTATTCAAATCCGGATCCGATCCATTCGATCTATGAATACCTTTAATCATATACGAAAAACAACATAGTAGTCTGGAAATAAACGATTGAAAATAATAATATTATAAAATATAATAATATAATTTTAAAATTATAGATAAGAAATTATGATTTTACTAAAAATAGTACAAAAAATATTTTTGTTAAAATTTTATATAATTTGAATATTTTTTATACTGTTAAATTTATTAAAGGTGGGATTTATATTATAATTAACTTTACTTTATTGACTAATTAATCTCATTTTTGTTTTAGTAAATTAATTAAAGAACATCTTTTTGCTCCCATATGGAAACTTTTCTAATGTTATAAATTTAAATCCCAATTTAAAAAATATCTATAAAAATATAAATAGATATTTTACACTTCTTTCAAAACAATAATTCTTTGAGTGAAAAATATCATAACCTAATAATACCATTATATATTATTTTTAAAATATAAAAGTACGTCAAAAAATAATTATAAGTTAAAATGTCACGTGTTTTTTTTCTTTTACGCAATATTATTTAACAATTATATTTAATAATTCTTTTATATTTTTTATATTTATTTATTTATTTATTTTATTTTATCTCTCTAGAAACAAATTTAAGATTCGTGCCACCGTCGAAACTTCCGTGCTCCACAAAAAAAAAAAAAAAGAAAAAAAAGAAAAAAAAAAAATCTAATTAATGGCTATGTTTAAATTGCTTGCAAATTCGGTTATGATTTACAACCATTGTTTGGAATAGTTCATCAGTATTTTAATAATTGAACTATGTTATATGAATTTGAATATCACTTAATGCGAGAAACATGCACAGAAATATCTTTATATAGAAGAATCGAAAATTTATTACTTAATTTTTTGGCTTTTATTGCCAAATAAAGAATATAAAATAGAGCAGTTTTTTTAATGGGATTTGATTTTTGAAATTAAGTTATTTTAGTTAGTTTAGTTGTAAATTTTATTAAACTTAATAGCTGCGTTAGTAATTATTCATTAATTGTGTTAGATGCATTTGCTAAAATATATATAGTTAAAATTATTGATCGCTTGATGAAATTACTAATAATTTTTACAAAATTTTTAATTTATTTGGCTAACTCACTCGATTTCAAAAAAACTAAAAGGTTAAAGGATTCTTAATTTTAAAACAAAAAGTTGCTGGGGTAATCTCAAAATGTCCTATGGTTGAGGGATCTCCATACATTTTTACCTTAATTTCGTGAAAAAAAAAAAGAAAGAAATATAATCTATAGTAGATCATTATTTTAAAGTAACAAGGAGATACACTGGTTTAGAAAGTTTGTAGGAATTAGTAGTCAATTTCGAGATATATATAGATTTACCTAGCAACATTTGAGTTTTAAAATTTGTTCTTTCAATTTCTGCCTTCTCTCGAAAAAAAATTTGTTCTTTCAATTTGGAAGTTTTTCTCTGAATTTCAATATCGTATTAAACAATAGATTTAGAAAGAATCCAATAAAAAGAAGGGCTTTGCTAGATGTACACCCCTAAGCTCTTAGGGGTGTACATTCTATACCCCACCCCATTCTGGGGTGGGGTATATTTCACTCGTCAGATCGTGTGAAGAGTGGAATACACTTCAGAATGGGGTGGGGTGTATTTCACTCGTCAGATCGTTTGACGAGTGGAATACACCCCATCCCAGAATAAAATGGAGTGTAAGATATACACTTCTATACATTCTCTAAAAAGAAATGAAATGAACCTCATTGGTTGATTTATTTATTTATTTATTTATTTTTCTGAACAAGTGATTAATAAAATCCTTCATAAAGGGGAAGTTATTTGGAAATTAATATAAGGAGATTAATTTGGTTTTATTGGGAACTTAAACCATCTCCCCGGAAATACAAATTAAGTTACAAATTAACCTCTCCTATGTTGTAATTAAATGCCTGCAATAAAAATATTAGTAAGTACTAATTAACTAGACCAATTTGGAAAAATATTTAAAGATGATAAACAAGTACCAATTCACTCAAACAAACAAAAAAAAAAAAAAAAAAAAAAGAAGAAGGAAATAAGATACATGCATGCATTAGTGGATCTTCTCTCGATCATGCACCTACTTTTAGAAGGGAATTAATTATAAACCACATTTTTGGTAATTTATTTTGTCCTCATTTTAAAAGGAGACTTCCGTAGGTAATTAATTATGTACGTACAAACCCATTTTTATATAAATCCTATTTTAGATGCACACTTTAGAATATATAACAGACCTGTATCTTATTCAATTTCAATTCAAATTCCAACAAACAATGGCGAAGGGTGCTGCAACTCTAGTCCTCTTTTTCTTAGTAGTGTTCTCCGCCTCCATTGTAGTCTCTGTCTTTGCTGATACCAACATAAATGTTAGGCCGCTGCTTGAAGTGGCGGCGGCGATAAACAACCCACCTGAGCTCTTGAAATCGTGGACGGGCGACAACCCATGCCGCGGGGGCCGGAGCGGCAGCTGGGCAGGTGTGTTGTGCGACGCGACCGCGACGGTCGTCACCGTGATCGACTTCACGGGACGCAACTTCTCGGGGATGATCTCGCCGCACATGGCCGACCTCACCTCGCTAGTGGAGATACTCCTAGCCGGCAATAGACTGCACGGGTCGATTCCGAATAGTTTGACAACATTGTCCTTTCTGCAGCTTCTTGATGTGACGAATAATGATCTTTCAGGAAAGGTGCCCGAGTTCGCTTCGAATGTTACGCTGAAGCTCTCGGGAAACCATTTTGATGCTTAATTAAGAGATCGTACGTATTTTTAAAGCCATATATATATATATATATATATATATATATATATATATATATATATATATTATAATTATTAGTAAGTGATTGTTAGTTTGAATAAGGGTACGTACGTAGGTTCTTTGTTATTTTTAGGAACATGATCGTGTTAGGTTCTTTCAGTGATTTTTAGAAAAAACTTCATACATTTGTTTGGCATTCAATAAAAGTAAATATGCTTGAAATTAAGGAAGTTCATCTAGGGCTCATTCCAACTTGTATTACAAGCTCTATTGTTTAGCAATATATAAATTATTGTTTTGTTATAATTAATAAGGCTACTATGTTTTTAAAAATATGCTTTTTTTTTTTTTTTTTTTTTTTTTTTTTTTTTTTTTTTTTTTACCTATTTTTACTTTTTTTTGAATTAATTATTTATTTCGTTTTACAATCTAAAATAATATAAGTATTATTGATTTAAAATGTAAATTCTTAACCATCAATTTTTATTAGATTTTATTTATTGCTGTTCATTTTGGAATCATAAAATTATAAAATAAGTGATATCTCTAAATGCTTTAAATAGTGTAAATCAAATATAATCGAACGGATCGTGATCTCCTATCCTCGAAAAATAAAAGAAAGCACCCGCTCTTATTGTACCAATTCGCAAATAAATTTGTTCCACTTATATTAACAATTACTGTATGTATTAATATTAGGATATTATTTATAAATGGTTTTATAGATTTTTAATTTAGATAAGTAATTTTAAAACAAAGGCTAAATAATTTTATTGTTGTCTAGTTAATGCCATAGGGATGAGAGAGTTTGAAAGATGGTAACTTTACCACGAATTTAAAAAAAAAGGGGGGGGGGGTAAATTAATTCACCGTGAAAATTAAATAAAAAGTGTGAATGATTTACTTTTCTCTTATGCATTAAAAGTAGTAACTAAAGTAATTTATATGGTATAAAATAAAATCGAATATATACCAATATTTAAGATCATAAATAAAATTATAAAATAACTTACAGAACGTTATCGAGAAAATTTTTTTTATTAAACAGCGGAAGCAAGAAATTCGGTTGCAATACTAAACAGTACCGACCGAACTAGATAATCTGGTTTCTCCTCCTTTCTCAGGCACTCTTCCGTATGGTGTGGATTTAATAGATAATCTTACAAGAATACACACGAGTAGGTGGCAGGACCAGTACCCCTTTATATAGATTCCGGATCGACTTTTCATCAAAATTTGATTAGGATTCTATTTAATTTAAATGGATGGGAAAGGGATAAGATATACCATATTAAGTAATTTTATATCTTTTAGAATTGACCTTATCTATAGTAAATCCAAATAAATATAATTGGCCACATATATGGAAATTCTAACAACTCCCATTTAGCTTATATTAATTATATTTCACGAACGGATTTTTATACTCCAAACTTTATTGCGCATTATTGAAAACTTTATGGTCAAATACCTTAAAACTCACTTGATCCTTAACTCAAACTAAAAGACTACAATGATAGAAACTATGGCGGTTCACCTCTCTATATTAAAATTTTCCTTCCATAATTACCATATCATCTTCATCTCCGAGCCAAAGCATTTTATATGACACAACTTTATGAATAAACTAAAAACCATATGTCCATTCGTTAACAGACAAAACTTTATGTCTATTAAACGGTCCAATACAGCTCCATCAAAATGGTAACTTTATTGAAAAAAGATAAAAATAATGTCATAATCTTATACATCAAAAGAACTCATTATACCCATACTACAAACATGATCTTTATATGACCCAGGTGCTAGCCCCTTGATCATTGGGTCTGTAACCATACACTTGGTACTGATGTATTCAATTCTAACATATTCTTCATCTATCTTCTCTCTCACAACAAGATACTTGGTGTCCAAGTGTTTACCTCTCCGTCGTATTCTTGTTGTTATTGGCAAAGAAAACTGCAGTTGAACTATCACAGAAAATATTTATTGGACGAGCAATGGAGTCCACAATCTTTAAGTCTGTGATAAAATTCCTAAGCCAAATAGCCTGTGATGTGGTCTCATAATATGCAATGTACTCTGCAGCCATGGTCGAAGGAGCAGTAATACTTTGTTTGCTGCTCTTCCATGAAATCGCTCCACCAGCAAGCAGAAAAATATACCCAGTTGTAGACTTTCTGGTATCTGGGCATCCCGCAAAATCAGAGTTTGAATATCCGATCAGCTCCAAATGATCTGATCTCCTGTATATCAGCATATGATCCAAAGTACCCTTCAAATACCTCATAACTTTCTTAGCTGCCTTCCAATGCTCCATACCTGGATTACTTTGATACCTGCCAAGCAATCCAACGGCAAAAGTAATATCCGGACGTGTGCACGTCTGTGCATACATAAGACTACCAACTGCAGAGGCATATGGTATGGTTTTCATCTGTTTAATTTCTAATTGGTTTTTGGGACACTAAAAAGCATTAAACTTATCCCATTTCTGAACGGAAGCAACACTCGATTTACAATTATGCATTTCAAAATTTTCCAAACTTTCTTTATGTAGGCCTTTGAAGATAGACCGAGTAAACCTTTATGTCTATCTCTTTTAATTTCAATACCAATAACATATGAGGCCTCACCTAAATCTTTCATTTCAAAATTTTGGAAAAGAAATTATTTAGTGTCATGCAATAGTCCGAAATCATTACTGGCAAGCAAAATATCATCAATATAAAGGACTAAGAAAATTATTTTACTCCCACTAACCTTCAGATATATACCACTAACCTTCAGTTATATACATTGATCAACAATATTTTTTTTAAAACCAAAGGTTAAAATGGTTTGTTTAAACTTTAAGTACCATTGTCGGGAGGCCTGTTTTAGTCCATTTATTGATTTCTTTAATTTGCATACCAAGTGCTCCTTTTTCTTTTGCGAGAATCCTTCAGGTTGACTCATATATACCTCTTTATGAAGATCTCCATTTAAAAAAAAAAAAAATTTTTACATCCATCTGGTATAGCTCGAGATCGTAATGAGCAACCAGAGCCATAATCACACGGAAAGATTCCTTTTTCGATACCGAAGAGAAAGTCTCTTTATAATCAATGCCTTCTTTCTGAGTAAACTCTTTTGCCACAAGACGGGCCTTGTATTTCTCTATGTTACCTTTGGAGTCATATTTGATTTTATAAACCCACTTGCATCCTACAGGTTTAACTCCTATAGGTAACTCAACAAGATCCCATACCTTATTGTGGTTCATGGATTCAATCTCATCTTTCATGGCATTGTACCATTCTGTTGCATTACTGCTATTTATGACCTCGGAAAACCTAAGAGGATCATCAAGGTTCTGACCATTCTCATAAAGATAGACAATATAATCGCTAAACATAGCCGGTCTTCTCTGTCTTGAGGATCTTATTAAATCTATCTGATCATCCACTTATAAATCTTGATGTGGATTATCAATGATAAGTTCACCTTCACTTTGTGGTTCCAAAATAACTTGTTGTTCTACTGGAACTGGAACCATTAAATTATTAGAAACAATAATGGCCAGGTATATTCTATACAGAATCTAAATGTTCTTGAATTTCATCAAATTCAATGAATCGAGGTTCAGAGCTCCCACTAACTGTTTCATCCTCAATAAACCGTGTCGTTTTAGTTTCTGCAATCTTTATAGGAAGTGATGGACAGTAAAACTTATACCCTTTGGACCTTTCTGAATAACCAATAAAATTTCCTGAAATGGTTCGAGGATCCAATTTCTTTATTTGTTGGTTATACAATTTGGCCTCAGCTTGATAACCCCATGTATGAAAATGTCTTAAACTGGGTTTCCCACTTGTCCAAAGCTCAAAAAGAGTCTTAGTGACAACCTTAGTAGGGACCCGATTAAGAATATATAGGGCAGTTTTGAGCACCTCACCCCACAATGATATTGGAAGGATAGAATTACTGATCATACTCCTGAGCATATCAATTAATGTGCGATTCCTTCTTTCAGCACACCATTCTGATCAGGTGTACCTGGCATGGTGTACTGTGGAACAATCCCGCACTGCTCTAGAAACTTAGCGAAAGGCCCAGGAACTTGGCCTTTATTTGTCTGTCTACCAAAATATTCACCACCCCTATCTGATTTGACCACTTTTATCTTTCTCTCGAGTTGATTCTCTACTTCAGCCTTATATGCCTTAAAGGCATCTAATGATTCAGATTTCTCTTTAAGCAAGTAAAGATAGCCATATCGAGAGTAGTCATCAGTAAATGTGATAAAATATTTATGGCCAGTAAACGTAAAAAGGAGAGGTCCACATATATCCGTATGAATCAGCTATAATGTTCCATCACACCTTTTGGCACCTTTAGAGGAGGTTTTGGTCTGCTTTCCCTTTATGCAGTCCACACACGTTCCCAAATCAGAGAAGTCAAGATCATCCAAAATTCCTTCTCTAATTAACCTTTGGATTCTCTGTTTCGATATGTGTTCCAACCTCTTATGCCATAACATGGATGACTTTTCATTATTAATGCCATGTTTTGATCCAACATTTCCGTGCATGGTAAGAAGGATTTCACTATACGAATGATCTAAAGATACTTTATATAGATTATTTTCCAAAACATCAGAGCCAACTATCTCAGATTTGTAGGATAACGAAAAAACTTTATTATCAAAATTGAAACTATATCCCAAACCAGCAAGTTTTGAAATAGAAATTAAATTCTTTGAAAAATTTGGAACATAAAAAGTATCACTTAGATCCAAAACATAACCACCAGAAAGAACTAATCTAAATGTTCCTACAAATTTAACTTTAGTTGGATTTCCTTCAGCAGTATAGATAGTGGTATCATCTTTATTCGGTTTTCTGCGATTTAGAAATCCCTGCATAGAATTCGCCACATGGCATGTGGCACCAGAGTCAATCCACCAAGTATTGTAGTGCACCGATTTTCGCAAAATGGTGAAACTCAGCAAAAATACTTGTAACACATTTCAAATGTAATTACAAGTGAGTTGGAAGCATTTCGAATCGATGCAAAAGTCATCGAGTCGAAAAGTGAGTTGGAGTTGAGAATTTGAAGCTTCAATTGTGAAGCTTAAGTCATTGTTTAGCGATTTCTGCGAAATGACGAAACTCAGCAAAAATACTTGTGACACATTTCAAATGTGATTACAAGTGGATTGGAAGCATTTCGAATCGACTCAACAGTCGTCGAGTCGAAAAGTGAGTTGTAGTTGAGAGTTTGAAGCTTCAAATTATGAAGCTTAAGTCCTCGTTCGCCGAAATTCACAAAATGACGAAATGAGGCGAAAAGACTTGTAACATATTTTTAATACGATTACAGTCGAGTTCGGTGCGTTTCGGACCGACGCGAAGAGCATCGGGTCGAAAAGTGAGTTAAAGCCCAAGGACTAAGCAAAATTCAGGAATCCTGAATTTTGTTGTCGGCAAGTTTTTTCGGAGCCTTGTTTCGAAGACCTAGAGTAGTCAAAAAATTAAAAAAAAATTATGGGGTGTCTCAGAAAAGTTTGCTGATTAAAAGGGACGAAGTGCCGAGGTGGGAGATTGAAAGAAAATAGGAGAACGAGACGAAGCAAAATGCTTCAAGAATTCTGAAACTGCAGTTTTTACTGATGCAGTTTATTGGCAAGCTTTTTCGGAGCCCTGTTTTGAAAACCTAGAGTAGTCAAAAAATTAAAAAGAAATCGTGGGGTGTCTCAGAAAAGTTTTCTGATTAAAATGGGTGAAGTGCCGAGGTGAGCAATTAAAGAAAAATAGGAGAACGAAGCGAAGAAAAATGCTTCAAGAATTCTGAAACTGTAGTTTTTGCTGATGCAGTTTATCTGTAAGCTTTTTCGGAGCCCTGTTTCGAAGACCTAGAGTAGTCAAAAATTAAAAAGAAATCGTGAAGTGTCTCAGAAAGGTTTGCTTATTAAAAGGGGTGAAGTGCCGAGGTGAGCAATTAAAGGAAAATAGGAGAACTAAGCGAAGAAAAATGCTTCAAGAATTCTGAAACTGCAGTTTTTGCTGATGCAGTTTATCACGAAGCTTTTTCGGGGCTCTCTTTCGAGGGCTTAGAGTAGCCTAAAAATTTAAAATAAATCGTGGAGAGTTTAAGAAAAATTTGTAGAATAGAAGTGAGAAAGAAAATTTCAGTTTCGATTAACTAGTTGACAGCAAAACGCGGAGAAAGAGGGGTATCCGAATTTTCTCTCTGCAGGGCAAAACTGCAGAATTGAGGGTAATTAGGGATTTTTTCTTGTAAGTTGGGGCATTTTAGTAAATTCACTATTTACCCCCAACCACCCACCTATAGGAATTTAATCCTCTCTCTCTCTCTCTCTCTCTCTCTCTCTATTTTCTGCTGGAGCAAGAAACGAAAGAAGAAGAAGAGAAAGAGAAGAGGAAGAAGAAGAAGGAGAGAAGCAAAAGACCTCTCCCTCTTCCTCATTGTGACAGGAAAGGTGCTTCCCTCTCCCTCTTTTCTCCAACTTCTTGCGCAGACACAAGGAAGAAAAAAAAAAAAAAAAGAGGGTTGTGTGCCTGCTGCTGCTGCTGTGTGAGCAGCAGCAGCATCAGCTGCAGCTGCTGCTGCTACAAGCAGCAGCAGCAGCAGCTGCTATGGCAGCTGCCAAGCAGCAGCTGCCTCAGCTTCCTAGGTTGCCTGGTAGCTGCTTATGCAGCTGCCAAGCTGTAGCCATGGCTGTTGCTACAGCAGCAGCAGCAATTACTGCAGCTGCTGCTAAGCTACAACAAGAAATTGCTGCTTGGCTGGTGCACTTAGCAGCAGCCTTTAGAAAAAGAGAAAAAGAAAAAGAAAGAAAGATAAAGAGAGAGCAAGAAGAAGAGAAAATTTGAGAAAAATTTAAGAAAAGTTTCTCCTCTTCTCTCCTCCAATGAGTGAAACCAACAATTGAGGAAAAATTTCTCAAATTGAGCTATCTCTCAAATTTTTGGGCATTTTACCCTAAGCTAAAGAGATCAAAATTTCTCTTTGCAAAAAATATCAAAGATGGGAGTTATTTTTTCCCATTCTTTTAAATTAATCCGAAAAGAGCCTCTTTTGGAGGAAATTGACCAAATAGGGGTTTTTTTTCCCTTTTCATATTTTAAAGGGGTTTCTAGTTTATAAATTCTATGGAATTAGTGAACCATAAAAGTAATTGCTTCATAATTTTTCTCTCATTTTAGGAAAATCTTGGAGATCAAAGAGCAAATTTTGTCTCTTTCAAGAACAGGGCGAAACATCGAGGTAGGGGATTCTACCGAAAATGGGTGATCTCTCTCCTTTGTCCTTTGATTTTCTGACCTAGAAGCAAGCATGTAGGGTGTTAGGATCAAGAATGAGAATGATTAGGGTTTAGCCCTAAAAGCAATTATTTTAAACCTATTGTAGGTTAAATTTGCATTAGTATAAATAGCAAAGGATAAATATGAGAATGATCATGTTAGGGTATAACTCTAAGAATCATGTAAAAGCATAAGAGAATTGCATGATGGTTGTAAGACCTAGGAGAAAATAAGGACAAGTGAATGGATGCAAAACTAGGAGAAAACCTAGATTAAGGGTTTAACGAGTAGCATGATAACCTAGGAGTTAAACCTAGATGAACGAGTGATATTGTCTTAGGGAATAACCTAAGGTGGATTATAGAGTGTTCAATATAGAGTCAAATGTACTCTAGGTTATGTGGAGAAGAGCAAACATAGAGTCAAGTGCACTCTAAGCTAAAGGAAAAATGTAATTAGAGATGATAAACTCTAAGCAAAAAGGGGATGGAATTAGAGTTATTAAACCTTAAGCTAAGGTAAAAAATGGGAAATAGAGTTAATAAACTCTAAGTCAATTGAAATTGAATGTAACTAGTGTCTTTATGACATAGTGTAACCTTGAGGGTAGTTACAATATAAGGTTGTAAATTGAGAACAAGTAAGTAAAGAAAAGTTTAAAAATGGGCTAAGGAGCTAAAGAAATTGTCAAGTGACAAGACAAAGTGTAAATGTAAATGAACAAGAAGTTCAAATCTAAATTGGTGTTAGAGACACCCAAGCTATCCTAGAGTAAAGAACTTAGGATAAAAGAGAAAAGTAGAAGAAAAAGCATTGAGGCATATATGCTAACGGGAGGGTTGAGCATATGTCACTCCCGGGTATATGAGTGCCAAGGTGCTTTAAATTCATCTGAAACCAAAGTATAAAGAAAATGCTTAAAGAGCAAAGAAGCTAAAGGCTTAATTGAACAAAAGAAGATAATGCTTAAAGAAAGATAAAAAGGAAAAATAAAGTACATTGGGCCGAGCACTACGGGAGGCGGTGCTATAACCTGTTCTTGTTTGATTGGGGTTGTAGGCATCCGTCTTTTGGAACCCTTGGACCCGGTAAATGTAAGCTGTAAAAGAAAAGCCTAAATGGCTAATGGGAGGGTTGAGCATAAGTCACTCCCAAGTGAATTAAAGAATTAAAGGCAAGTTGCCATCGGGAGGGTTGAGCATATTTCACTCCTAAGGGGAAGTGTGTGAGCAAGACTCAGCTTCCGAAGTGAAAGGCAAGTAAAGAGTTAAAAGCTAAATGAAAAGAAAAGAGAATATAGAGTGGCCTATGTGGCTGGGTTAGCAAAACCCCTTTTGTAGCGGCATAGTGGCCGAGCTTTTGGGTAGTAGCCAGAGTGGCAAGTTTTGGTAGCAATGAGACAAGGAGCATACACAAATAGTGTAGAGTTATTCATACATGTTATGATCATGTTAGTTGGCACCTCCAGTTATTTTTAGTATAGGCTATCTTGCTATCTTGCTTCCATTGGACCAAGTGGTGTAGAACATTCTTTCTCGGTGGTTGAACCCACTGGAAGCTTTAAGTAGTTCTCACGCCCTTGGGTGACCATTTTTCCAGGTCCAGGTACATCGAGCGAGGCGCGCGACAGGGGCAAGGGCCCAGCAGAGTAGCGACCTAGCAGTCTAGAGTCGCCAGCACCCTTTTGGAGTAATTTTCTTTTGAGCAAAATTTGTATGTGAGGAGCAATGTAAACTTTAAATGTTTTAAGTTTCATTTGGAAAGCAAAAAAAAAAAGAAGTTGTAATTTTTGTATAGTAGTTGTATGTTAAAGAGAGTTGTAACATAAGCAAAGTTTAATATTTCGCTCAAGTACGGTATCTTTCAGTATCATCCAACTGTTTGTTGAATGAATGAAAGTTTTTAATTTCATAGTTTAGTTCTCTGATTGATTACTCTTCCGCTACACTAAACTGTGATTGTTGGAATGAACCGTTCCTTTCGGGTCTTGAAAGGTCATGCCCGATTGGCTGGTCTGTTAGCGCGCCCGAACTGTCCAAATTGGCGGTCTCGGGGCGTGACAAGTATTAGATGGAACAGAAACTAAATGCAACTCATGCATCAAAACCAGAAACTTGCCTTTCTTCTGGAGCCATTTTTGATACTTTAGACAGTTTTTCTTTATATGACCCTTTTCTTGCAAAAGAAGCATTTGTGAGTCCAATTACTTGATTGGCTTTGTGAACCAGACATGACTTCCATGTTCTTCTTTTTTGAGCCATTCTTTCCTTTACTATTCTTAGTACGCTTTATTTGTCCCTTGTGAGAAACAAAGTCAACTGTATTTTGTTTTTCTTGTATCAATCTGCCTTCCTCTTGCACACACATAGTCAACATTCATTGATTGACCATTTATCCTTATGTGTGTTATAAGAGATCTGAAATGGTCCATATTCAGATGGTAAGGAGTTCAAAATAAAGTGCACTAAGAATGAATCAGAGATGGTTACTTCAAGTGCAGTGAGCTGCGCTGCAATATCTTGCATTTCCATAATGTGCTCGCGAAACGAGCCTTTTCCGGAGTACTTCATGGAAGACAGTTTATTCATTAGGGTACTCGCCAAAGCTTTACTGGAGCTTACAAACTGTTGCTCCACAGCATTTAAGAAATCGCGGGCTGTCTTACATTCAGGAAGTGAGTTCCGAATGTTTTTACCGACACGCGCCTTCATCAGCATCAAACTAAGTCGATTAGAGCGCTCCCACTTTTCCAAAGATGTTGTTTGGATTGGCGTACTTTGATCTGTAAGAAGAAAAGGTTTTTCCTCTCTTAGAGCCAAATCGAGATCCATACACCCTAATGTAAGCATAATATGTTCTTTCCACTCCTAGTAATTAGAACCATTAAGCATAGGAACAGAATCACCAATAGGAACAAAGGATGAAGTCATAGCTAAAAAATAAAATGCATGTCTTTATTAATAAGAAATCACATAATAATATTCCACACCAAAATTAGAAAAATATAATTTATATGACATCACAACACCTCCTTTGGGAGCAGAATTATGAGCATAAATATTTTTCTTTCTTTCTTTATGCATATACTTTATATGACATCATAACCCCTCCTTTGGGAGCAGAGTTACGAGCATAAATATGCAATTTCTTTATCAGAAATTAATTTAGACTTTCTGTAGATCGTGATAATTTCAAGTTTCCCATATGAAGAAATTGTCAGCTTTGGCCAAGCAAATTTCTCCAAACGAGTTACAAGAAAATTACCATCCTACACCACCCATATTCCTTTATGTCTAGAATCATACTAAACAAAAACAATAGGGTGTAATTTCTACATGCACTTCTTCAAAGCGATTAATTCACTATTTCTTCTAAACGAGACCGCTTTGGCTTGCACCCGAACAGTTGAAACAATAAATTAATTTGACTTAGTGCCGTATAATTAACATAAAAATTATCCAAAAGAACGTTACTTGAAAGTAAATTAATTTATTATTCTTTAGTTAGGGCTGCTTTGGCTTGCACCTAATTAATCGAAATAATAAATTAATTTAACTTAGCGTCTAGATTTAAATAATCTAACAATAATTATGATTATTTAATTTTCATGTTATGACTGATCAAAATAACACTTTATGATATACATAAGTATAGATGCAATAATTTAAAATAAAATATTGCAATCATAAAAATTATGTATATCCTTATATCACCATAAATATCAGATAAATAAATTTATGATAAATTAATATTGTGTGCTAAATTTAAATCCTTATGTGAACGGATTCTTTATGTTCACAATACTTTATTAATTCATGAATTGAAATAAGATGAATTAATAAATTTAATAATTAAAAGTAATCTTTTATGAATTCGGAACAAATAAATAAGTTTTAATAACAGATTAAAGTCCAATAAAAAAAAGATAGCTACAATCGTAAGAATTATATTATCTCGGATCCAAAAGAGGCACAAACCAAAAATTTATTTTTCAATTAATTGGATTTCATCCAAACAACCCATAGAGTCCCAAAATTATGACAAGCCATAATGATGCAGTGGTGTCGTATTGTAAGGTCACACATAAACAAAATCGAGTGGCCTAATGACGTCTTTTTCAAAATTGGGAAGCTAAGAAGTAACGAGATCCAAATTTTAAAAAGAAATTTTTTTTTTGATGGTTTTAAAGAAAAACAAAGCGCATCAAGAATAACAAGATGCCCATGAACAATCATACGACGTGGCAATATTTCAAAAAAATCTTGACTATATATAATTAGAATCAAAGTCTAAAATCCGTTTTAAAAAATAAATTCATCATTATTCAATTCAATTTAATAAAGCATACAATATTAAATTTATCTAACTGACTCTGATACCAATTGAAGGAATTTATATAGTATAAAATAAAATCGAATACATACCAATATTCATGATCATAAATAAAACTGTAAAATAACTTACAGAGCGTCATTGAGAAGAAATTCTTTATTAAACAGCGGAAGCAAGAAATTTAGTTGCAATACTAAACAGTACCGACCGAACTAGGTAATCTGGTTTCTCCTCTTTTTTCAGGCACTCTTCCGTATGGTGTGGATTTAATGGATAATCTTACCAGAATGCACACAAGTAGGTGGGAGGACCAGTACCCTTTTATATAGATTCCAGATCGACTTCCCATCAAAGTCTGATTAGGATTCTATTTAATTTAAATGGATGGGAAAGGGATAAGATATACCATATTAAGTAATTCTATATCTTTTAGGATTGACCTTATTTATAGTAAATCCAAATTTAAATATAATTAATTAGGCCACATATATGGAAATCCTAACAGTAACTATTTACCACATTTTTTACATATTTTGTCGGACCGTCGATTAATCGGTTCTGGATATACCCAAATTTTTCGCCGAACGGGCAAACCTCGCTCCATCCGAACGGAACGGTCAATCCTAGTTCTGCTTAAACAAAAAAAGCAAAAGAATAGATAATATCATATACTACAACAAAATTAGATTATAGAAACATATCTTTGTGACACTTTTGTACAAGTATCTATTTATATTTCATCTATATCCAAAATTAGGTTATAGGGATATATTTTTGGGACACATTATAATAATGTGTCGCTATACGCCCTAGCGATTGCACATATAGCGACATTAATTATAAGTGTCGGTATTTTTGCCAGCGATATTTTTTTCGGATTTTAGAAAAACTTAAAGAGTGTCGTTATAGCATAGTTTTCTTGTAGTGAGAGTATAAGGGATAAAATATCAAAACAACTTTACTACATCTAACGGTTCAGTTACAAAAAGAGAACAACAATTGAGCCCTTGGCTTAACAAGACAACAACCCAAAACCCAACACAGAAGATCGCCAGTTAGACTCCTAGCTACGCTACTCGACCACGTCCTAGCCGTGATCGCATGCCTTACCAACTGAACCAACATTTTAGAGGGGCAAACCATACAGAGTGAGAACTAATTAAAGTTTATAGTAGGTTCAACAACTGAGAAAGAATGTTCTACACTTATTTGGTCTATAGGAGGTATCTACAAAAATTAACCACAAGAAGACAACAAATAAGAAAGC
The DNA here is from genome assembly GCA_029168755.2 of Tillandsia fasciculata. Taxonomy (NCBI): domain Eukaryota; kingdom Viridiplantae; phylum Streptophyta; class Magnoliopsida; order Poales; family Bromeliaceae; genus Tillandsia; species Tillandsia fasciculata. The sequence continues at coordinate 1,960,708 of CM054946.1, read as the reverse complement.
AGTAAAGGTTAAAGAACCACCTAGATGCCTCACCAAACTCCAACCAAACCAACGCCTCGGCTTAGATCTACCAAGCTCACTCACCTTCGCAATAGCCGAAAAGAAATCTCACTTCCCAATCGGTTGACCAGTACGAGCCCCGGGTGGAGGTTGTTTGCACACACTGCACTCCCCCACCCATACCCGTACATTAGTCTGGCTAGGTCGAATACTCGTTCGCTCACCAGATTGGTCCTGGGTGGCAAGTGGGCGTCGAACACCTTCGATTCGCGCCACCTGGTAAAACAACCTTACTGTCAAGAGAGCCAGCATGCACCCACGTCACCCTCAGTGGGTATTCCACCACATAATTGCACGACGCCTGGCGAACCAGCACTGAACCCACGTCATCCTCCTCGAACTCCTCAATCTGCTGAAGATTTCCAACCTTCAGCTCAAACTAGCCTCTCACGACGTCAATAGTGTATCCTCCCGATAGACTCGTTCCCAGATCCATTTATAGAGAAAGCTAGCTGTGAACAGAGGGAACAAACCTAACAACGCAAGACTGACTGGGCGGCGTAGGCGGCGTTGATAAAGTTGATTACACGGCATACCACTGTGGAGGCTTGAATCCCAATTGACGTTTTGACCGTAGGGTCAGCGGCGTGTTAACACCGTTTTCGAGTATCGAGTACGTTTGCGCGCAAAATGGATGCGAGAAACGGACTCAGCGCGATTTTATGATCAAAAACACTTTTGTATTTATTCAGTGGATTCGGGAGCCTAATCCTATGATTCGGGCGCCCGAATGATCAGGGCCTATGGGTCGTTGACCGCGGGTCAAAGCGGACACGCGGCCCGTAGGGATTGGGCCAGTGCAGCAGACGCGTGGCGCACGCGGCGCGATCGGTGCGCGCCACCTCACCACGGGGATACGTGGCGCCCGCGGATTGCTCGACATGTACCACCTCAGCGGGGCACGCGGGAAGCGACATGATGAGGTTTCGGGCGCTCCCCGGATGGTGCCACGTGGCAAGTGGATTTCGGGCGCATTGGCCTAAGTTGGGATTTCAGCAGTGGATAGTTCTTTTTCTTGGGATCCGATGGAGCTTTTTCTTCCACCTCTTGGCCTATATATAGGCTTGTTGTGACCCTGAGAAGCACCCCTACTTTCTCCGCTCTGGTTTAGCTGGTTTTAGGTTGGTTTGAGAGCTCTATCTTTATCTTTTCTCAACTATTGTTGAGCTTGAGACTTCACTGCAGTGTTGGCAGCACTATCGACCATTTTTCCTTGGCTTCCGTTGAGCTGTAGACGAGAAATTTTCACCTGAAATTTGGAAGAGAGCTTTACCTTTGATAGAGCTCGAAGTTTGATATTGATCATAGCCTTCCATTTCAGCTACTGAGCAGGTATATTAAGCTTTTCTTAAACTCTTGTGTTCATGCTGGATTTTCTGGACAGGACTTGATGATTATGATTTTTCTTCATCTTTTTCCCTTGGATTTGAGGATTAAAGAGCTTGGGGATGTTCTAGACTTCTTGAAGATCAAGTTGGAATTTCATTTCTTGGATTTTAGAGATATATTATTGGAAAGAACTGCTCCACTTTGGCTCAATAAGATCATGCACACAGGATTTTTGTGAAACTTTGTATAATATGGAGCATGGATGATTATTCTTCTTGGTATTTATGAAGAATTTATGATGATTTGCAAGGTCTTCAAGAGTGGGTTGAGCCTGTAGCTGCTATAGTTGGATTATAGTCAGAATTTACTTCTTTCTTTGGGTCGTGATCTTTTTCCGACGGTATGTTGGTCGTGAGGGTCGTGACGCTACTTCACCTTGGTTTTGTGATTGGATTGCGATCCAGGTGGGTTGGAATTCTTCCAAAATTAGCGAATTACTCTTTACGTCTATTGCATAGGAACCCATCATGATTACTTAGCTATTGGTATATCTATGAAATCTATTGATTATTTGGAAGATTGTGGAAAACTGAACCTACTGTTACCACATATAGCTTATTACCATATAAAGCTCATATTTAATTTGTATAGTTTATTAGTTTCCATATTCATTGTAATTGTAAATTTCCATATTCATTATATTTCTTTAATTAGATTGCACGGCTGTAAAAGGAAAGAGATGAGCATTGTATATAAGCCTATAAATTGAATAAGAAGAAAAGAAGAGACGATCATCTTTTCCAATCAATATTCTATCATGGTATCAGATCCCTGATTTTAGAAGTTTTTTTTTTTTGGTTTGTTTGGATTGTTTTGCTACTCTCTTTGGATCAGAGATTCTGAAACAAACAGTGAGCCGCAACGAAGTGGTGGCAGATCTGTGCACGGGTGCAGTACCTTTACGTTTTGGAATTTGGCGTGGAAAGGTAGCTCACGATTTCGGTAAAATTTTAGCTTTCTTTGGTGATTTTTTTTTCTTGGTGCGAACTATTCTTATTTCTTTGCAATGGCGAGTAGCACTTCTGAATTTTGTGTTAAGTTTACCGAAAAAAATTATACCGCATGGGAGTTTCAATTTCAATTGTTTGTCACTGGAAAGGAGTTATGGGGACATATTGATGGCACTGTTCCAGCTCCTACGGATGCCACACAATTGTCTCAATGGAAAGTCAAAGATGCTAGGGTGATGTCTTGGATTATTGGGTCATGTGATTCACAAATTATTCTTAATTTACGTCCATATAAAACTGCTAAAGACATGTGGGCATATTTAAAAAGAGTTTACAATCAAACACATTCTGCAAGAAGGTTTCAATTGGAGTGCGAGATTGCAAATTACACTCAGGGAGGATTATCTATTCAAGATTATTTTTCCGGTTTTCAACAATTATGGACTGAATTTTCTGATATTGTTTGTGTTACCGTGTCGAAAGATTCTCTCCATGATGTAATGGCTGTTTATGAGGTTAGCAAGCGCGATCAGTTTTTGATGAAATTGCGATCAGATTTTGAGAACGTTCGTTCTAATCTGATGAGTCGTCATCCTCCTCCTTCATTGGATATATGTTTTGGTGAATTACTTCGTGAAGAACAACGTCTTTTTACCCAAGCCACTCTGGAACAAGAAAGGTTGACTACAACACCTATGGCATTTGTGGCTCAAGGAAAAGGCAAAGATAGGGATATGAGTAAAGTTCAGTGCTTTAGTTGTAAGAATTATGGTCACATTGCTGCAAATTGTGCTAAAAAATTTTGCAATTACTGCAAAAAGCCTGAACATATCATCAAAGAATATTCAATTCGGCCCCAAAATCGTCAGACTGCATTTCAAGCTTCTACTACTAATCCTTTTACAGGTCAAATTCCAGCTGGAACCTCAACAGCAGTCAATCACAATGCTGAGCAAACAGTCCTCACTCCTGAAATGGTGCAACAAATGATTATTTCGGCCTTTTCAGCTCTAGGACTTCACGGTAACGGTAATGGTAATTCTCCATCTAAATTTTGGCTTATTGATTCTGCCGCATCAAATCATATGACTGGCTCGGTGGCTTTGCTTAAAAATGTCCGCGCATATCGTGGTTCAGAACATGTCCGGGTTGCAAATGGACACACCTTACCTATTACTGCTGTAGGAGATATTACTCCAACTCTCAACAATGCTTTTGTATCACCTGGACTCTCTAATAATCTTCTATCAGTTGGACAATTAGTAGAAAATAACTATGATGTACATTTTTCTCGTGGTGGTTGTTATGTGCAGGATCAGGTGTCGGGGACGGTGATTGCGAAGGGGCCTAAAGTAGGACGACTGTTTCCACTCCAACTTTCCATTCCTAATCATGTTGCTTTGACTTCTTCTACTATTATCAATAAAAGTGAAAGGTGGCATAAACGTTTGGGACACCCCAATTCTGATATTTTGTCTTATTTATTGACTTCTGGTTTATTGGGCAATAAAGATAAATTTTGTTCTTCTCGTGCTTCCTTTGATTGTTCTACTTGTAAGTTAGGAAAAAGTAAACTGCTTCCATTTCCTATTGCTGGTAGTCATGCGAAAAATTGTTTTGATATTATTCATACTGATGTGTGGGGAATTGCACCTGTTATTTCTCATGGTCAGTATAAATATTTTGTAACATTTATTGATGACTATAGTCGGTTTACTTGGATTTATTTTCTCCGTTCTAAATCTGAAGTTTTTTTAACTTTTAAATCCTTCCTAGTGTATGTCGAAACTCAATTTTCTGCCACTGTTAAGATTCTTCGATCTGATTCTGGTGGAGAATACATGACTAATGCATTTCATGATTTTCTGAATCAAAAAGGCATTTTGTCACAGCGTTCATGTCCATATACGCCTCAACAAAATGGTGTGGCCGAACGAAAGAACCGTCATCTCTTAGAGGTGGCTCGGACATTATTACTCGAATCTTCTGTTCCACCTATTTTTTGGGTAGAAGCATTATCTACAGCAGTTTATCTTATTAATCGACTACCTTCTCGAACTCTTGATCTTGACTCTCCTTATTTTCGTCTTCATCATCAGCATCCTCCCTATCAACATTTGCATACTTTTGGTTGTGTGTGTTTTGTTCATTTGCCTCCTCATGAACGCCATAAGCTTTCTGCTCAATCTGTGAAATGTGCTTTTTTGGGATATAGTACTAATCATAAGGGGTTTGTTTGCTATGATCCTTCTTTAAAGAGGCTTCGTGTTTCTCGAAATGTTGTTTTCTTTGAAAGTCAACATTTCTTTCCAACTCATGTTAGCTCATCCCCTGAAGTCGCTATTCTTCCTACTTTTGATGACACGTCTTCTTCTATTGACCGGTTCAAACCTGGAGTTGTCTACACTCGACGTCGTGCACTGCAGCCCCTTCCCGAGCCAGATCCGTCATCTGCTCCTGCCCCACCTTTACCGAGGCGATCTACCCGAGTTTCTCGTCCTCCTCCTCGGTATGACTCTTATCATACATCATTTTCTGCTGCTTTGTCCTCCATTTCGGTTCCATCTTCTTACTCAGAAGCAGTGAAGCATGAGTGTTGGCAGCGGGCAATGCAGGAGGAATTTCGTGCTCTTCAGGATAATCAGACTTGGGACATTGTTAAATGTCCACCTCATGTTAAGCCCATTGGTTGTAAATGGGTTTATTCAATAAAGCTTCGCTCTGATGGATCCCTCGATCGCTATAAAGCAAGATTGGTTGCCTTAGGCAACCGACAAGAGTATGGGATAAACTATCATGAAACATTTGCTCCTGTAGCCAAAATGACTACGGTCCGTACAGTTCTTGCTATTGCCGCCTCACAGGGCTGGCCGCTTCAACAGTTGGATGTCAAAAATGCTTTTCTCCATGGTGATCTCAATAAAGATATATACATGACACCTCCTCCTGGTTTGTTTTCTTCTTCTACTATGGAAGTTTACAAATTGAATCGTTCATTATATGGCTTAAAACAAGCTCCTCGAGCATGGTTTGAGAAGTTTCGCTCTATTTTGCTTCAGTTTAAGCTTGTCCAAAGCCAATATGACTCTTCATTGTTTCTTCGAAAATCAACTACTGGAGTTGTTCTTCTTTTGGTGTATGTTGATGATATTGTTATCACTGGGACAGATTCTTTATTGATTACGCAACTTAAGCAATATCTTCAAAACTCTTTTCATATGAAGGATCTTGGTCATCTTACATATTTCTTAGGTTTGGAAGTTCAAACTGATTCTTCGGGCATATTCTTACATCAACATAAATATATTCAGGATTTGATTGCTTTGGCTGGTCTTCAAGATTCTTCCTCTGTTGATACACCTCTAGAAATGAATGTTAAGTATTATGCTGATGAGGGAGAGCTACTTTCTGATCCTTTGTTGTATCGCCAATTAGTGGGTAGCCTCAACTACCTGACTATTACTCGACCTGATATCTCCTTTGCTGTACAGCAAGTTAGTCAATTTATGCACTCTCCACGGCATCTACACTTGGCAGCTGTTCGTCGCATCATTCGATATCTCCATGGCTCTCCTTGTCGAGGTTTATTTTTTCCTGCTAAATCTCCTGTGCATCTTATTGCTTTTAGTGATGCTGATTGGGCAGGATGTCCCAATACACGTCGCTCTGTCACTGGTTGGTGCATGTTTCTTGGGGACTCTTTGATCTCATGGAAGAGTAAGAAACAAGACCGTGTGTCTAAATCTTCCACGGAGTCTGAATATCGCGCTATGTCTGCTGCATGCTCTGAGATTACTTGGCTTCGAGGTTTGTTGACTGAGCTTGGGTTTCCACAGCATGATCCTACTCCACTTCATGCCGATAACACAAGTGCTATTCAAATTGCCACTAATTCAGTATACCATGAGCGCACTAAGCATATTGAAGTAGACTGTCATTATATTCGAGAAGCTGTGGATACTCGTGTCATTTCTCTTCCACATGTTTCCACATCCTTACAATTAGCCGATGTGTTTACCAAGTCTCTCAGTCGCCAGCGCCATCAATTTCTCATTGGCAAATTGATGCTTCTTGATCACCCAGCATCAATTTGAGGGGGGATGTTACCACATATAGCTTATTACCATATAAAACTCATATTTAATTTGTATAGTTTATTAGTTTCCATATTCATTGTAATTGTAAATTTTCATATTCATTATATTTCTTTAATTAGATTGCACGGCTGTAAAAGGAAAGAGATGAGCATTGTATATAAGCCTATAAATTGAATAAGAAGAAAATAAGAGACAATCATCTTTTTCAATCAATATTCTATCACCTACAACCCCTGATGTTTATGATGTATCTGTTGGAACTGAGTTATGGAACCTTGACTAGCACCCTGTCATATGTTGCATGTATCAGAACAGTAACTTTAGAAAACTCTTTACAAAAATGCTTTTCAATCAATTTTTCTTAAATCACGACAGATAATCTAATTTCTCTATCTAAAAAGTGGTAAAATTCACAAATAAAAATCTCAATTTCAGCCTACCAAATAGAAGAATTGTAACAACAATTGTAATTATATAGAACCAAACGACATAATTAGGACTACACTATTTACAACTGTACTATTTTAACAAATACATCCAACCAAACAGCCCCTTAAGTGTTGAAAGTGAAAACCCCTCAAACTAAAACTTGTGCTTAAGCTTAAACAAAACCATATAATTTGAACTACTCTGATCTCTTGTTCCAAGGCTGAAAAAGCTAAGTTTTTACTTTGAATTATTAACTTATTCCAACAAATAAATATGGATAGTAATTAATCCTTTCTTAAGCCTAGAAGGGAGAGTCATTATTAACAGGTTTGAATGTAGATTTTCATTATTTACTCAAACCTCCTACATTATAATCAAACTACTGTTTTAATCTGAATCCCTTTTGGGTTTAAAAGGTTGCAGTGAAAGATGTATGGAGCTATTTTAAAAGGGAAAAAAAGGGTTGGTTTCAATGTATTCAAAAAATGAACTGATACATTTCAATGTAGGGACTAGCTACATCAAAAAAAGAAACTACTTTCATTATAACCTGAAAACTGCATACCCAACTAAAACATTTCGAAACCGAATCAATTAATGGATAGAACATAAATCATTGTAAAATCAGCGTAAACTTTGCAAATTACACTATTTAGAAACAATTTACATTATTTAGAAAACTGAAGCTTTTATTCTAAGAGAAAAAAAAAAAATGCCATCATTATGCTCAAACAACTACGAATATGAAAGTAATATCCTTCCTTTTGATATTTCTTACTAGAAAAACTTTCTGTTTGTCAGGGTTAGCTGAAACAGTTGCTTCAGAAAAAAATGAGAAATGAATCGAGTATGTCATGTTTCTAATATCAGATGCAATTTAGTTTCATACCCCACAGTTCGCGGAAAGTCAGACCTCCTCTTCAACCATCTCAGAACCTCTGCGACCTCTGGGCTACACGAAACCTCACTTTCGTTAATTTTTTGGGCCGCGCTGCTCTCCATGACCTCAATGACCTCCTTCTCCAAATTGCGGATTCCCTCTGCATCTATCGACTCGTGGAGACTGACAATTTCAGTCATCATCTCACTAAGTATCAGATGGCAGCCCGTCAGCGCCCACAGAATCGACAGGGCCTGCTCTACAGGCTCGTTGCAGTATATGGCACGTAGCGCAGCAATAGCCGCCCTTTCCATGAAAGCTCTCCCCCAATTCTCGCGGGCCTCGCACAATTTTGAGATGGCGAGTGCTGCCACCCTTTTCGCTTCACTATCACCTGCCTTCAGGAGCCCCACGAGCAGCCCCATGCCGCCGAGCTCCCCTATTTTGACCTTGTTCACAGGAATGTCGTCCGACAGAAGCGAAAAGATGATCGCGCACTTGGTTTTGATCTCCATTGATAATCCTTCCCTTAGTGCGACGATTAGTATCGGTATCGCTTCCTGAACTTCGGTGATGATCCTCTTGTTAGGCAAATGTTCGGCCGCGACGCAAATGATTCCTAATATCTCATTCTGCAGCTCGGCGTCAGCCTTACAATGGCTCTCAAACAAGAGATGCACTAACAATATGATAAACTCAGGGATTTTGCCGAGGAGATAGTTAACCGCGCGCTTGTGCAAGGTGATGAGATCTCGGAAAGCTTTAGTGGCCTCTACTCTTTTTGATCCAGAATCCGATGTCACAATGTAAACGAGACTGTAAAACTTGCTGCGAGTTCTTTCGTGGAGTTCGATCGGCACCTCGCGATCCCTTACTTTCTCTCTTTTGCGTTTGTACAAAGAGCGCCATGATGATATAAGTTGGGCGATCTGGAGATTGCTTATGAGGATCGTGTTGGGAAGGACCTGCTTAGTTAACGGGCACGTGCAGTTGCCTTCGTCGAGCCATTTCTCTATCACTGATCGCTCGAAGGTCTAAATCAACACCGAAGGGGACGCAGTGAAAAGGTTGAATAAGCCAAAAAAAGAAGAAAAATAAACAGGAATAAATCTTAGATTTATGAGAGGAAATGCAAAACTAATTTCGAGAATGTGATCTTCTATCGATCCAACTGTCGGAAAATGTAAGCTCGTTTACTGTAGAATTAAAATGGGTACATAAAAATTTATCAGATACAAGAAATAAATTCAAATCAAATAGTTAAAGATCGATTTAGAAAACTAGGAATCATTAATCGTACCATTTCTTGTAAACACAGCTCAAAATTAACCATTAATTCATCAAACATTAAAGAAAAAGAAGGATAAATCTTACTATGTTCAAATCAAATCGATAAAAGTAATAATCGAAACATGAGATAGAGTGTTGAATCGAATCGAATCGAATTAAAACAAGAAATGGAGAAGTAGATTACCTTTCCGGAGGCGATGACGACGGGCTCCTTCATCATCTTCCTGGTTATGGGGCAGAGGAAGAACTCGGACACGGGCTCCGACCTGCGCCCCCTCGGCCTCCGCCGCTCATAGCAGTAGTAGTCGTAGTCGTAGCCGTCGTTCGTCCATAGAAACTTGAGAGCTTCCAGCGCCGCGAAGGACCACTCGAAGATCACGGGGCTGGGGGAGAGGCCGTGGGGCCCAACGAAGGACCGCGTGGTGAAGCAGAGGAGCTCGGCAGTCGCCTCCGCGACCCGCAGTGTCCGCTCCAGCCCCGCGAGATTCTTCTGGAGAGACTCGAGCTTCGCCACTTGACGAAGCCAATCGCGAGCCTCAGGGTAAATATAATTCCCCTCTTCCTCGTCTTCGTCCTCGTCCACGTCCACGTCCTCGTCCTCTTCTTCTATCTCTTTTCTAATTACCGCCATTATGTTTTCTATATAGAAAGGGTGATTGAGTTGTTGTGGTTGGGGCTTATAAGAGTTTTGAAGAGCTCTTATTCACAGTTTCTTGATATTTAAACAGTTGGAGCAGCTGGACAGTTAAAACGGTTGTTACAATGTATGGATAGCCCCCCATAGTATCCCGATATTGCTATTTGGTGGTCCCTGTTCTCCGCTGTAAAGAACATAATTGCATATTTTGGTGCCTGATTCTTTTCTTATTAATTATTGGGAGATAACTGTAGACCATAAAGAATATGGGGATTTTGGATTTTCTTTCTTTTTTTTTTTTTTTTTCTTTTTTTCTTTTCTTTTTTTTTTTTTACAAATTTCCCTATTATATCTTGAATATATGATCAAAATTTTAAGATCGCTACAAGGTTTTCAAAATGGCCTCATAAAAATTCTAATTTGTTTAATCTAGTTACATTAGCATGCTGATTAGTGAGTTAGTAATTAACTTTAATGTGAATGCAACAAAATAAATTCATTAGAGGTTGATTTTCTAAGTATGCGGAAAACTTTCACTACTCTGAGTAGCAGATCTGAATCACACTGTCAGTAAAAAGTATGCTCTCCAATCGCCATTGCGATCGTCAAAGTTCAGCATGGATCGCACTACCAAACGAGAAATTTTGGCAGTATTCGAACCCAGACAAAGAGAAATTCCAAATGCCTAACTTATAGAACGTAATTTAGGGCGCGGTGCGAAGCAATGATCAAGCATGACTATGAAATCAGTTTCTTCTAATTAATCAATCACTTGGTTTAAATTGATAAAAATGCTTTTTTTTTTTTCTCTGAATTTGAAGATTAACAGTTGAGTAACAAAAATTGAATTTAAGGACAATTTCTAAATCAATTGGAAATTATAATTTTTTACAATAAAATCGATCTATCATTTACCATTTACCATTTTTGCCTCAAAAGTTTTCTTTCTTACTTGTTGATTGAGGTTATGGTTTTGGAGTCACTCTTCTTTTGCTTGAGGTCGTGGACTGAAGTTCTGTCCCATTTGCTGTGTAATTGGGTATCTACTCGGTCTGTTTTTCGAGTGGTCTGGTTGTGGGGTCTTTTTATCCTTTGTAAGTCTCAAATAGGGTATATCCCTGTTTAATCAAAAAAAAAAGAAATAACAACTAATAAATAGAACACTTACTGAACCGGAATAACTAACTGCAAACAGAAAACAAAACTCGATTTGATTCGAACGGTTCACAATAAATGAATCTTCATTGGTAGCATTAGTAGAAAATTCGCGCAGTACGAAACTTTCAAAATTGGGCGTAAAAATATATGTATATATATATATATATATATATATATATATATATATATATATATATATATATGCGCAGGCCCGAAAGCTTTTCTATTTATCAATCTTAGCTGTACATTTACTGTGCTCAGTAAACCATTCTCTGAAAAATCTGATGCAGTGATTTAAGCTCTCCATTCGCTGTAATCTGCGGGGCTTCTTTTATATCCCACAGTTCGCGGGAAGTGGCACCTATTCTGCAGCCACCAGAGGACCTCCGCAATCTCCACGTTGGCATGATCTGCTGCAATTGTAGGTTTTGTCGCATCGGTCGTGGCCTCGATGATTTCCATCCCGAGGCTAGCCCATTTCGGCTTGTCCATCGATCTGCGGAGACTAACCAGCTCGCACAACGTCTCGTCGAATATCGGATTGCACGACCTCACCGCACAGAGGATCGGGACCGCCTCCTTCACGGGATCGTCGCCCTTCATTACGGCGTGTAAGGCGGCGACCCCCGCCTTCTCCTTGAATGCCCTCCCCCAGTTCTCGCGCGCCTCGCATATGCTGGCGATCAGTGACGCCGCTGCCGCTTTTGTTTCCGCAAAGCTTGCCTTTAGGAGCTCCACGAGCTGCCCCATGACGCCATGCTCACCTATTTTCACCTTGTCCGCGTAACTGTTGGAGAGACGTGAGAGGATAACAGCGCACGTAGTTTTAATCTGAATCGAAGCATCCTCTCGTAATAAGGTGCACAATACGGTGATAATGTGCTGGTCTTTGCGTAAGGCCTCATCATGAGCCTCATATTCGGCGCCAATGTGAAGGATTTTGAGTAATTCTAGCTGCAGCTCGGAGTCCTTTTCGTCCTTACAATGGTTCTCAAACAAGAGTTGGACTAGGAATGTCATAACCGAGGGGTCGCGGCAGATAGGATGCAGGATCGAGGGATCCTTCGAGGCGAGCTCTCGGAGTTTTTTTGCGGTTTCTGCTCTTTCGGATCCGGAGGCCACCGATAACCACCAGAGGTGAGTGTAGAAATAGTGTGGATTGCCCGCGGGGACCGTATCTGCTTCGCCTCGCCCTTCTTTTTCTTCGTATCCGTACAACGAGTGCCACGCTTGTATGAATTCGGTCAATTTCTTGTCAGGTATTAAGATAGTATTGTAAAGGACTTCGCCGGTTAGCGGGCACGTGTGGTTGCCCTTATTGAGCCATTCCTCAATCGCTGATCGCTCGAAGGTCTAAAATAAAATGTGATAAAAGAAGGTTTCGCCGCGAGATGGTGATGATGGAAGCAGATAATAGCAGAATAATGAAATCTAGTGAGAGTTTACATCCTAATTTTAACTTCTTAGAATCTAAATATTAAAATTACTAACAAATTTACACTCGTTGAATGAATAATACTAAGATGGAGCCATGAATTAAAGTTTCAAGAAACATAAGAAAATACAATGTGTATAAAGGCGAAAGAAATTAGCAGTTCCTTTCTATGTTTTCTGAAATTAGAATTGTTCTAAAAATCAAGAAAATTGTATTTCTAAATGGAAGAAGAAATTACAGTCTTAAAAAATAAACAAGATTATGGAACTGAATTTTTCTTTATGACCCATGGAGCAATATATCAGATTGATTGATTAATTCATCAGAAAAAGAAATTTTAGTCCAAATCCTTCTATGTTCAATTAAAAAAAAAAAAAAAAATAGAAATAGAAAAAGAAAATTAAGATTACTATCAAATCGTTAAACAGCAAAAATCAACCCCGAGGGAGACCGCGAACCTTTCCGGACGCAATAATGACGGGCTCGTCCATGATCTTCTTGGAGACGGGACACACGAAGAACTCGGGCACGGGCTCCGACCCTAGCGCGCACCGCAGGGGCTGCGGCGACGGTGCGTCCTCCTCCTCGCCCGACCGGAGGGTGGTTTTCAGTACGCCCGTCGCCGCAAACGCCCACTCCAGCATCTGGAGCTGGTGCGCCGTAGACCGCGGCTCCGAGAAGGCCTCATCCATGTAAAACAGAAGCTGCGCTACCGCGTCCTCGGCCCGCATCTGCCGCCCCCGCTCGGCGATGCCCGCTGCAAGCTTCTTGCTCCCCCGCCATGAGGGCGGCTTCACCTCTTTGTTGGCGATGGGGAAAGAGAACTCCTCTTCTTGGTGAAGGATGGGGAAGGAGAACTCCTCTTCAGAGTGAAGGACGGGGAAGGAGAACTCCTCTTCTTGGTGAAGGACGGGGAAGGAGAACTCCTCTTCTTCGTCGCTCTTTTCCTCTCGAATTATCTCCATGGCCATGGGCTTCTTCCCCTTAACGTCCTTCGCAGTCCGCATTTTTGTTTCTAATGGTTTCTTTGACGAGGAAGAAGAGGAAGCTCTTTGAGTGCCGAGGGGCCTTTTTTAAAAATTAGTTCGTGTTCGCGCGTTTCAAACAGTTTGGAGGACTTGTGATCACGGTTGATCTGGACCGTTGGATCTGCTAGATAGTTAAAACAGCTGAGAACGCGCCTGAATACTGACTGATATGTTAGGACTTTTTTTTTTTTTTTTTTGAAATAATCATCTAAACTTTGAAAATTTGCAAAATGATCCTCTCAATTTTTTTTTTTTTTTTTAAAATAATAATAACCGTGCTTTTACCAGCAGGGCGCCACGGAGGCTATATCATCTGAAGGCGCCGAATCATTCAGCGCCTTCGGTATTTTTACTAAAGGCGCCGAATGACTCAGCGCCTTTACAAAAATCCTATGAAGACGCTGAATGGTTCAGCACCTTCAATGTAGACACTAAAGACTTGGCCAAAAAATTAGCCAAGTCCCCATGGTCTATGTAGAAGGCGCTGAATCATTCAGCGCCTTAGACATTACACTAAAAGCGCTGAACGATTCAGTGCCTTTAATATATATGTTAAAGACATTGAACAATTCAGCGCCTTCAATGTAGACACTAAAGACTTAGCCAAAAAATTGGCCAAGTCCCCAGGGCCTATGTATAAAGCGCTGAATCATTCAGCGCCTTATACATTACACTAAAGATGCTGAATCGTTCAACGCCTTCTTCTCTACTAAAACTCCCCCCCACGGGCTACAATGCCCTCACTTTCCCTCTTTTCAATCCTTACTTCCCCTCTCTCCCCCTCTCCCACATAGTGCCGAAGCAGGACCCGAAGCACATTGTCGCCGTCGCCGAGAGGAAGCCCACTATCGCCGTTGCCGTCGACGAAGCCCACTATCGCCGTCGCCGAAGCCTGCGATTGCCATAGCCGTCGCCGTCTCTCTCGCTCTCTAGATCTCGCACTGTGAGCCTCTGCCCCCCCCCCTCTCTCTCTCTCTCTCTCTCTCTCCCTCTCCCTCTCACTGCGAGAGAGGGATCTCTCACAGTGAAACTCACTCACTGCTCACAGTGAGTGAGTTTCACTGTGAGAGATCCCTCTCTCACAGTGAGAGATCCCTCACTGTGAGTCAGAGACTCTGTCACGCCCCGGGGTCGAAACTGCGACCCGGGCTCGCCAACAGATCCGCCACCTATGCAAAACCCTGCATAGGCGAAGCATCCTACCTGCAAGAAAGGGGCTACAGCTAAACAGATATCAGAGCTATAAAATAAAAGTGCTATAAAACTAAAACCAACCATCTATACAACTGGAATAATGATACAATATCCATCTCCCATAAATGATAACCATACAATATCCTCAAATACAATAAACCAGAACTCAACAGGGAGGAACCAAAAAATAATACATCAGTGTACGGGCTCTCATTACAAGTCAGATCCTCACAATACAATAATCTCTCAAAAGCGAAAAAATAAATAATCTACTGACTGTACTCTGAATCTCCAATGTAGGGGTACCGCTACTCTCCACAGACGGGTAGGGATCTAGCTCGCAACTCTCTCGCCTCGCACAGCAATCGCAGAATCAGCAAAACTCGCTATAACTCTGCAAAACAAAGGAGAGAAGAGAAAGAAGGGGGGGGGGGGACCCCAATGGGTGTGAGAACTACACCAAAAGTGAGTTCTCAGTGGGTACCACCACCAAGTCCGACGATCTGCCCACGAAGTCTACTAGAGGCATAAGATAACAAAGCTGTGATGATCCGGACTTCCGCAGGGACTTTTGCAACATTAATTGTGACTCTAGAAAGCTTACACAGTGTAACGGAGCTTGTAGTGTCGGAATTGGACCTTAGAAATGGACCCGACACGAAAATCGGATCAACTGGGCTTTTTCGGGAGCTTTCGGCAAAATTTCGGATGAGAATTTAGCAAAACGGACAGCGGATTTGGACTCAGCGCGCGAAAATGATCAAAATGGGCTATTTACTTCATTTTTTCGCCAAAAGTTATTGTTCACGCCGGAACTGTGACGACCTGGATCTCCGCAGAGCTGTTGCAGTGCGTTGGGGTGACTATTGGAGGCCTACGTGGTGTGTTGGAGGTGTTTGGGGCATAATTGGACACAAGTGTTGGACTTCGGGCTTAAATGGATCACGCGGGTGATCTGTTGACTTCGTCGGACCTTTGGAGGTGGTTTCGCGCGAAATGGATATTAAAATTGAGCTCAGCGCGAAATTTGGGCTAAGAATACCTTTCCGGGTGCATTCGGCAATTCTTCGAGTTGGAATTTAGCAAAACGGACGTCAAATTCGGATTCAGCGCGCGAAAACGGTCAAAATGGACTACCTACTTGATTTTTGTGCTCGGGTTACTGTTCACTGCCGGAACAGTGTTCCCGGCGATCGCCGGCGGCGGCGGCGGCGGCGGCGGCGGGCAGCGGCAGAGAGCAGCGGCACGGCCTCGGGCAGGCGGCACAGCGGCGGCGGGCAGGCGCGCGCGGCGCGGTCAGGCGCGCGGGTGCGCGGTCCATGCGGCCGGCGTGCACCAGGAAGGGGGACACGTGGCAGATTTCTATTGGGTCGGTGTTGTGGTCTTGGAGCACGGAGCAGCCTAGTTGTGTACGGTGGACAGAGTGGACACGTGGCGGCTTCCCATTGGACGGTCCACTGCTCGCGGTCTACTGAGCGGCGCAGGTGTATGGTGCACCAGGCTTGGACACGTGGCATCCTTCTATTGGTTCGGTTCACAGGGTTTCGTGCACCGGGTTCACCAGGCAGAGAGGTGACACGTGGCGCCTCCCCATTGGTCGGATTACTGTGCGGGCAGGGGGGGCAGCTGGCGCGGGGCAGGATCGGTCGGGGCCACGTGTCGCAACCGGATTGGTGGAAAATGCTGTTTGCTGTTCTGCGGCGACGTGGCAGTCTTTTATTGGTGGATTTTGGTGTTTCCTATTCGGCGGGACACAGAGGTAATTTCCAGAATTATTTTTCTGGTTTTGGCTCCTTGTTTGCATCCGAGAGGCATTCAAGGGGAGTTTTCACCATTTTCGAGGCCATTTCTCCCTGAGGGATGAGAAGATGAAATCTTCTTCAAGAAGAGAGGAATGCTCCTGTGAAGTTTTGGATTTTTCGGCGGCATGAATTACGAGATTTCCATTTTCTCCGGCGCGGCGCGACGTTCCTTCATCGGTGTACCCCTTTCGTCGCGTTTCGATGCGAGAGCTCTCCCGGCCTACCCCGATCACATTTTCCGGCGATTCTTACGCCATTGGAACGGCGACTGACAGAGCTTTAATCTTAGTATTTCCTATTTCCCCTCGTTTCACGCTTTTCGAGGAGTTTTTCTGAGTTTACTGTGACACCATTTGCTGTGATTGAGTTTTGGACAGCGGTTCGATCTTTTGATGATATCTTCGTGCACAGGCATCGGATTGGGGTGATTCAAAAGGCATTTTGCATCTACACATCATGAGGAACATCCCCAAATTTTCTTGGAATTTTCTAAATTTTCCTCGAAGGTGAAAAGTCCCTGTTTACAGAACTTTGCGATTCAGTTTTTGTGATTGGTTTGTTTCGGGGTAGTTTCCTTGTCGAATTTGTATCTCAGCGTAGGAATCTCGGGTGTGAACGTGCAGGTACTCATTTCGACCGGTTCGTCGCGAGGATCGTGACGGTATTTTTCCTGGAATTTTTCGAGCAGATCTCGCAGGTGAAAAAGGCAAAACTGTGGACTGTTGTGTTTGGGACAGATTTTTGTATGAGCATAGTTGTTAATTGTGCTTGTTCTTTTGGGGTGCTTTGTGCAGCGTGTGGTGATGGCTTAGACCGGGCGTGGACTTTACTGTTGGGACCAGGATTTAGCGCTCGATGTGGGTGGTTGTTTCTCGCCTCTATTTTGACATGCTCACTAGGAATATTGGAGTGATCCCCGTTATTGGACATCTTGATTAACATGATCGGGATTGGGTTTATGCATGCCTGTGTGGGGATAGGGTTGCCATGATAGAGTTTAACGTTGCATGTGGAATGAATTATTTATTTTGGACTACATGATTATCCTGTTGATGGTACTACTTGAGGATAGGTGACATGCATAGGTGGATACTGTTAATGATCAATGACTTAAGCATATTTTCTTGAGAACACTTGCATGCTTGTATGGACATATAGATAGGCCATCTTTTATCGTTACACTTTCATGTTGGAACTTGACTTAGGAGAAACCTTATTTGCTTCATTTCTCCTTATTCTTTAGTCAGGTGGTTATGGTTGCTCGGGTTTGAGCAGGGGTTTGGGTTAGTGTAGCCGGGGCCTGGATTGTGGATCATGGGTTTTGGCGGCGACCGCGGATCTTGGGCGGTTGTCCGGATGTCGGTTATAGGACATCGGTGGCAGGGCATGGTTATGGATTATGGGTTTTGCGGCGACTGCGGATTTTAGGCGGTTGGCCAGAGGTCAGGGGTTGGACTTGATGTAGTCGGTAGAGTTCCGGTGACTGCGGATTTTGGGCGGTTGACCGGAGGTCGGTTGTGAGACCGGGTTGTGGATTGTGGGGTATTGCGGCGATCGCGAATTTTGGGCGATCGGCCGGATGTTCATTTGTGCATCAGATTGGGGGATCTGTGTTTCTTTTAGTGGAGGGGTGTGTTCCACTGGGGCTTTATAGTTGTGATCTATTCCTGCTTTTGATGTTGATTTTACCGGCGCGGTTATTGCCCGGTGGTGTTTTGATGTTGATTTTACCGGCGCGGTTATTGCCCGGTGGTGCTTTACTCGAGTGGGTCGCTCCCCTCGAGTTCCCCTCCGGAGGCCGGGGCCAAGCAGTTATGGACAGGGTTGATTTCACATCGGCGCGGTTATTGCCCGATGGTGAGGACGGCAGCAGGAGGTTTTGCCATCACATCGGCGTGGCTTACTTGCCCGATGATGAGGGCGGTACAGATTGGGTCCATCTGGGACGGTTGGGTACTGTTGCATACGGTTATTCCAGTCTAGGACTGTATTTTTTGAGGCATAGTAGTGGTAGTTTCCTGTTTTCAGCAGTCATCATTGCTTACCACACTTCTTTCCTTTTTGCCTATGGTAGACCTAGTGGGTGTGTCAGGGTTTGAGGTTTTACCCACTAGGGGAGGCTATTGGTTTACTGTAGTCTCACCCCCATTCTTCTTTCCTCTTTTTCTTCTCCCTTGTTTTGCAGTGTCTTCTGCGGGTGCTGCTGGGTTTTCAGCGGCAGGTCGAGGAGAGAGGACGGCTGAGTAGATAGACCTCGAGGCAGGATGAGCGAGTTAGCTGGACTGTTGGTGTACCCATGTTTCCTCAGACGATTGTACTTTTACTTTGGGACTAGCTTCTGCCAGCAGGTTGTATTTATTTTGGTGAGCTGGGAGAGAGACAGATGTATCATTTTTACAGATGTATTGTATTTTATTTTCAGCTTCAGTCTGAGATTTATTAGTTTTAGTTCAGCTCTTTTATTATTATCTCTTATATATCTGAGCAGGTTTGGCGCTTCGTGTACGCGGGAAATACCGCGTGCACGGCGGATCTGTAGACGGGCCCGGGTTCTGTTTTACACCCAGGGCGTGACAGGAACAGTAACTCCGGCCGGCGGCGGTGACCGGCGAGCGGCGGAGCACGGCAGCGCAGCGGCGGCACAGAGGCGGAGCGCGGCGCGGGCAGCGCGGGTAGGCGCGGGCAAGCGCGGGTAGGAGCGCAGGCGGCCGGTCCACAGGAATGGCGTGCACCGGGAGCTTGGAGTTTTGGGTTTGCCACCTGGCGGCTCCTGTGTGACGCCCCACTTCCCAGGGGGTCACCCATCCTAGAACTACTCTAGCTCTAGCACGCTTAACTCTCATGTTCCTCTTGGATCTTGCTACCATCCAAAATGCTATAGCCGGGTTAGAGATTTTAGTCCTATTATATCATTTATATAGAGGACTAATCCAAATTCCGGGGGTGTCATATTCTTCCCCCCTTTAAGCCCTGACGTCCACGTCAGGCTCAAGCACATTCACAAGCACCAGGCGATGTGAGACTCGTCTCGCTAGCCTTAGCCGACCTTGTGAGGAGCTGCACTCCACTCACAACGGTCATTAGCCGGGGAGCCTCGCTCTACCCGCTATATAACCCTGGCTCAGCCGAGACTCATCTCACATTTCCGGCTGGTGAATGGCTCTGATACCAACTGTGACGCCCCACTTCCCAGGGGGTCACCCATCCTAGAACTACTCTAGCTCTAGCACGCTTAACTCTCATGTTCCTCTTGGATCTTGCTACCATCCAAAATGCTATAGCCGGGTTAGAGATTTTAGTCCTATTATATCATTTATATAGAGGACTAATCCAAATTCCGGGGGTGTCATATCCTGATTGGTTGGGTTTCGTCAATGGTGGCGGCGGGGCGGCGACACGTGGCTTTCTGTGATTAGCCGACAAGATCCGGAAGACCCGGCGCGTGGACCGAGCGCGTGCACCCCCGTGTGACACGTGGCCACTGTTCATTGGCCGGCGCAGAGCCGCCCATGTACGCCGTTTGCGTGGAACACGTGGGCGGCGGGTGACACGTGGCCTCTCTTGAATGGACTTGCATGGCTGTTTCGTGTTTTGGGACACGCGGCGCGCCATGAATGGCCAATTTTGCTGTTTCCTGTTTTGGCCCGGATTCGGTGTGGAGCTCGAATGATTTTTTGGCCCATTATATAAGCCACTTCTCTCTCTCTTTGCCATTTTCGAATTCTAGAGAGAGAAAGTGAGCTTGTGGTCTTAAGGAAAGTTGTTTCCCTCTCTGTCCTCCATCCCCCCTAGAAGTTTCAGAATTTTTGGAGTTGCCGACAGCGAGTTATCTGCGACACGGCGCGCTTCGACGTTTACCCTTTTTCGGCCTATTTCTGTCGCAGTTCAGTCAGAAAATTCCTGTGCGCTAACCAAGAGGAATTTTTGAGCGATTTCTACGGCAACACGTTCCTAAGAGGTAAGGCTTTATTTTTCGTGTTGATCACTTTGCCCCATTTCGCACTCTTGGCACGGTTCCCAAGGCACCTTTGACCCCCCTTTTTGCTGTGGTATTTTTAGGACAGCATCGACTTCGCCGATTTATATCTTGGCCTAAGAGCATCGGATCAAGGCATATAAGTAGTCGATTTTGATCTACTCGTCGCAAGGAATGCAACCGTAATTTTTCTGGATTTTTCAGAGCACTGTACAATGGTGAAAATCCCTCCTTTTTTGTGCTGTTTGGAAAAATAGCAAAGGCTGTATTTTTAGGATTTGTGTTTACTCTGGGTGTGTTATTCTATACAGTTGTGCACTATTTTCGACGAGTTGCGGGGGTAGAGGACTGTGGACAGCAAGGAGGCTTTTTGGGTGTGGATTACGCTTTTCAAGGTGGGTGGTTGTTGCTTACCTCATTTTTGACTAACTCACTAGGAGTATTAGAGATCCCCTATTTCAAAACTGATAATCGGTATTCCAATTGTGAATTGCATGAGCAGACCCCACAAGTCATATGACAGCTCATTTATGTTAAATTGGGACACTGTTGTTGGGGCAAATGCTATATCATAATCTCGCATGCAAATGGCTTATTATGTCGGTACAGTAAGATCAATCTTTTTAAAATAAATATCAGACACTTTCTACAGTTTTAAAAGAGGACAATTGCATGCTTGTATGGACATCTAGTTAGGCCACTATTTATTGCTACACTATCATACTGGGACTTGACTTAGGAGAAATCATGTTTTATTATTCTCCTTTGCATTTAGATGCATGTTGCTCGGTTTGAGCAGGGTTTTGGGGGTAGTGTAGTTGAGGCCATTGATTATGAGACAGGCTAGGCTCGATTATGGATTGTGGGGCATTGTGATAACCGCGGATATTAGGCAGTTGACCAGATGTTGGTTATTTTATCAGATTGTGGACTTGTTGGGTATTGCGGTAACCGCGGCCATTAGGCGGTTGACCGGATGTTTATCTTTGCATCAGATTGGGGTTGAGTCTTGTTGATCTTTGCATCAGATTGGGGATCGGACTTTTTGCTAGTGGATGGAGTTTCCCACTTATTGAGTACTATTGCATCAGATTGGGTATCAGATTTCTTTAGTGGATGGTTTTTTCCACTTTGATCAGAGTCGTGATCCAGTCCTGCTGTTTTATGGCACTTATGATACTTATTACTGAGATACTTTACTCGTGTGGGTCGCTCCCCTCGAGTGCCACTATAGAGTGTGCGACAGGCAGGCTTTGAGTCCGTGAGACTCCTTCTTTTCATCGGTGTTATGCGTCGGCCAGCATCCCGATACGGCAAGGCACAGCAGGCAGTACCAGTCCTTATTGGTTCATTGATTGGGTTATTTCAGGCAGGCATGTTAGATATTGATGCATACATTCAGTCACTTCCTTCGACATGGCATTTAGAGGCTTAGTAGTGGTAGTTTTCTTTTTATCAGCAGCCTTTATAGTTTACCGCTGTTCTTTTCTTTTTGCCTCTAGTAGTCCTAGTGGGTCCGTCAGAGTTGAGGATTTACCCACTAGGGGGAGACTACTTGTTTATCTAGTAGTTCTCACCCCCCATTGTTGTTTTTCTGTCTCTTTCCCTTTGTTTTGTAGAGTCGTCTACGGGAGCTGCTAGGCCATCGGCAGCTGATCGAGGTAAGGGGATCGCTGAGTAGATGGATCTCCTATGAGACTGAGAGTTGTTGTTAGACAGATGTTGTACCCTTCACTCAGACTGCTGTATTTTTTTTTTTTTTTTTTTGAGTCTGGCTTTAGCCAGCTGGTTGTACTATTTTGGTGAGCTGGGAGATTATTGTATTTATTACAGCTTTATTTTATTTCCAGTCTGAGAGATGATGTAGTTCTTTTAGTTCAGCTCTGTATTATGCTCTTTTATTATATATCTTATATCTGAGCAGGTTACCAGCGCTTCGTGTACATGGAAAATTCTGTGTGTACGGCGAATCTGTTGGCTAGCCCGGGTTCTGGTTTTCACCCGGGGCGTGACAGATTAAGTTGGTATCAGAGCTTCGGGATAGGTCAGTTGGGACTTAGGAAACCCTAGGCTTTTGGCAGACCCTAGGATGATAGGGCGCGAGAGACGAGACATTTTGCGAAAGTCATTGATTTATTGTTTGACTCTTCCAGTGAGAGAAGAGGGATTGACATACCCAATTTCTGGTGAACAGTTATGTTGGTTGCAGACAACATAAAGTCATAGAAATAGGGGGATGTCTTTGACTTTCGCTAGATTAGGTTGTGTGGGGTTTTATTTTACTGATTCGTGGGTTCTCGTGGCAGGATGCCTCCGCGACGCAGGATGTTGACGCTTTCGTAGCCTTCTTCCTCTGAGCCCGAGCAGGAGGAGTCCGGGCAAGGCCAGCAGAGTGAGGTACGGGAGCTTCAGGCTCAGATGGCCCAGATGTCAGAGGCCGTTCGACGTCAGGAGGAGACCATGGGGCGGTTGACGCATATGTTGGAGCAGAGGGCGCAGCCCGAAGAGTTCCCCTGTACCATCTTCACCTGCCGTGGCTCCCCCAGTTGTACCGGTGACCCCAGCATCCTCTGTTGCTCCGGTTACTAGTGGTTAGCTGTCTAGATTGACGGGACCTTTGACCCCTGCAGAGCAGCGAGAGGTGGTTGACTTGTTGATGAGATTCCGTCAGTTTGATCCACCTCATTTCTCGAGGTAGAGTGCAGAGCCGTGGGAGGCAGAGTCGTGGATCACGGCTATGGAGAGACGTTTTGAGACCCTGTTTATCGAGGAGCGGTACCAGGTTCTACTGGCGACTAATTTCTTGGAGCGCAACGCCGAGGCTTGGTGGCGGCGTGTTCGACCTGCTGGTCCGCCTGGGGGACAGCTTCTAACTTGGGCGGAGTTCCGCAGTCTACTTCTTGGAGCCTTCTTTCCGAATAGCGTTCGACAGAGGTTAGAGGAGCAGTTGAAGAATTTTCGACAAGGAGATCGGCCCGTGCATGAGTATATTGCAGATTTCAACCAGTTGTTGGCGTGTGTACCACACGTAGCCAGGGATGAGGCACATCGGATCTATATGTTCGAGCGAGGGTTGCGCCGGGACCTTTTTCAATTAGTCCGTTCGCGCAGATTGCAAACCTTGGAGGCCTCTATGGAGCAGGCACTCTATGTTGAGCGCGGGGAGGTAGTGATGGAGGAGGTAGCTCCAGCTTCCGCAGTGATCCCTAGGGCGAAGCGCCCAGCACCGAATGATGGAGGACAGGCTCGTTCTTGGAGGCCGCCACGACCGCCACGGCCTCATTTTTTCGGCCGTGGGCATTCTGAGCTGCGAGGGCCTGGTGGATCCCAGAGGCCACCGCAGCACCATCAGCAGCAGAGGCCGCAGTCAAGACAGCATAGGTCTCAGCAGCAGTCTTAGAGACAGCAGCAGCAGTCGAGGCGGACCTAGCCTTCGGAGAGGTGTGTCTTCTGTGGGGGTCAGCATCCGGCAGACACGTGTGATATGAGATTTGACCGCTGTTATCGAGGTGGACAGCCTGGTCATGTTCGAGCTATGTTTCCATTTGCGACACCAGCAGCACCTTCTTCTGCATCTGTCCCTTTTTCATCCCAGCAGCGATCGACGGCTCAGCGGCCATATGCCCTAGCGAGCAGGCCATCTTCTTTCCATCCCCCTAACTATCGGCCTCCAACTCAGAGTAGGCGAGTGTATGCTGCGCAGGTAGAGGACTCTTCGGCAGCAGATCATGTGGTGGCAGGTATCACCTTACTTTCTGGCATTAGGACTCGTACTTTATTTGATACTGGAGCATCACATTCTTTTATTAGTAGATCATTTACATCATTACATAGGTTAGAGGTAGGACTTTTGCCACGTGCACGAGAGGTTCAGATTCCCGATCACACTTTGCACGTGGAGGAGTGCTGTTGGTCCTGCCCGATGCAGATCAAGTCCTGGATTAT
Source organism: Tillandsia fasciculata (assembly GCA_029168755.2). Lineage (NCBI taxonomy): Eukaryota > Viridiplantae > Streptophyta > Magnoliopsida > Poales > Bromeliaceae > Tillandsia > Tillandsia fasciculata. The sequence goes on along the minus strand of CM054946.1, from coordinate 1,936,438 downwards.
GCCAATAGACCTGTTGGTCTTGAGACAGCTGAGGAACTTTGATGTGGTTCTCGGGATGGACTGGCCGGCTCGGTATTTCGCGACTATTGATTGTGCCGCGAGGACTGTCACTTTTAGAGAGCCAGGCCTGGAGATGTTGGTATACCGGGGATGTCTTTGCGTCTATGGTTTCGACTTCCCGAGCGAGGCAGATGATCCATCGAGGATGTGTAGCCTTTTTGGCTAGTGTTGTTGAGGGGCCTACGGCGGCGTCGGGACTCGGGGATATCCCTATTGCCCGCGATTTTTCGGATGTTTTTCCACCTGAGCTGACTAGCATGCCGCCAGATAGGGAGATTGAGTTGGTGATTGACGTAGTTTCAGGAACTGCGCCAATCTCTAAGGCTCCTTACCGGATGGCACCGGCTGAGCTGCGAGAGCTTAAGGCGCAACTCCAGGATTTAATGGATAAGGGTTTTATTAGACCAAGTGTGTCGCCTTGGGGAGCACCGGTGCTATTCATGAAGAAGAATGATGGGTCACTTCGATTGTGTGTGGACTATATGGAATTGAATAAAGTGACCATCAAGAACAAGTACCCTTTGCCGCGCATCGACGATCTCTTTGATCAGCTGCAAGGGTCTTGTGTCTTTTCTAAGATAGATCTGCAATCCGGTTACCACCAGCTGAAAGTGAAGGCCGAGGATATTCCGAAGACGGCATTCAGGTCACGGTACGGGCATTATGAGTTTACAGTTATGCCTTTTGGACTGACTAATGCCCCTGCCGCATTCATGGATTTGATGAACCGGATCTTCCGACCGTACTTGGATCGATTCGTGGTAGTGTTCATCGATGACATTCTGGTTTACTCTCGAAGTGATGCTGAGTATGAGGAGCACTTGAGGATTGTGCTGCAACTTCTGCGAGAGAAGAAGTTGTATGCCAAGCTGGTGAAGTGCGAGTTTTGGCTTCGGGAGGTAGTCTTCTTGGGCCATGTGATTTCCGCCGCAGGTGTTGTAGGGCCCCTGAACTCCTTACAGCTTTTTCCCGCATTTTCGCTGTGCAAACACCTGTTGATGGTGTATTCGGCCCATAGCGCATCAAATGGATGCCACAGATGGACCCTGTGAAGCTTTGGCTTGTTGTGTTTGGCCGTCGACTGTTTTTGCCGAATGTTAGAGAGGTTTTTGGCCAAAGCGGAGGTTGGGAATTGGTTTTCTGTCATTTTGGAGCTTGTCTGCCTATCTGGGAGCCCATTCGGGGTGTTTGAGTGGTTTGCGCGCTTATTGGAATCAAGATTGCGACCCGGCGCGAAAAATTGGATTAAATTTACCTTTCCGGGAGCCTCCGGCAAATTTTAGGAGTGGATTTTGGCGGAACGGACGTCGTTTTTGGAATCAGCGCGCGAAAACGGTCAAGATGGGCTATTTACTTGCTGTTTTTGAGCTGGCGGTTACTGTTCATGCCGGAACAGTGTCTCCGGCGATCGCCGGCGGCGGCGCAGCCTCGGGCAGGCGGCAGGCGGCGGCACGCGGCGCGGGCAGGCCGCGGGCAGGCGCGCAGGTGCGCGGGCAGGCGCGCGGTCCACGGCGGCGGGCGTGCACCAGGGCGGTGCCACGTGGCGGCTTATGGTTGGTCGGTCCAGCAGTCGCGGTCCACGAAAGTTCGTCGGGTGCACGGTGGACCGATGGGTGACACGTGGCAAGGTTTTACTGGTGCGGTGTTGTGCACCCGGTCCACGCAAGCGGTGGAGTTGGTGACCGGGGCAGGTGCCGTACGCGGGCAGGTGACCGTACGCACGCGGGGGGGCAGGCGCGACGTGCGCGGTGCACGGCGCGGTGCACGATGGTTGGGGCCACGTGGCGCGCCGCCATTGGCGGGCGCACGTGCACCGGGCGCAGTGAGAGCGGGAGAGGACATGGAGGGAATTTCTCCAAAAGATTTTTCAGCCTATAAATTCCCAACCCGAGCCCTCTTAATTGTTTTTTTTCTCTCAACCCTCTCAACCTTTGCCCAAACTTTCTTAAGACAAATTCTTTCTCTCCGAGTCCTCTATCATCCTGCAGAGTTTCGGAATTTCTGGGTGCACGCATCCCGAGGTTTTGGATTTTACGGTGCGGCGCGACGTTGTGGTTCCTGTGTTCTTCTTCGGCGCAGCAGCGGTGTTTTAGCTCTCCTGGGCTACCCCGAGACCCTTCTGTTGGGTTATACTAATATGGATCTAAATAGGGGAAAAAAAACACCTAGAGGGGGGTGAATAGGTGTAAACAATAAACACTCAAAAAATTATTGCGCAATAAAACCCAATGCGGAAATAAAAATAACACGCAAGATTTTTACGTGGAAAAACTCCAAACCGGAGTAAAAAACCACGGGACCGATAACACGGCGAAATTCACTAGAATTAACACACGTACAAGGTGATATAACGTACTCACAGACGACTCAACCTTTTACCATACGCTCCTAGTCGATCTTCTCCGCTCGCTCCACGACGCTTCTCGAATCCACGATCTGCGCCCAACGCTGAATCCTCAGCGTCCAACGTCGAGTCCACGACGTCCGACCGAATCCACGGTCTTCACCCAGTAGCACGCTTCGAATCCACGAACGTACCTCGCTTCGAATCCACGAAAGCGGTTGCACCTTGAATCCACAAGGCCACGCGAGTCCACGCGCCGATTTGGGGTAAATCGTTATTTTTGGGTGGTGATGATCCGCCGAATACTTAGATTAGAAATAGATCGGAAATACCATCTAAGTATTCATTGATTTGATTCTACTCAAAATCTGAGTTTGGAAAACCTAGAATCAAATCAATCAATATAGATGAAGAAACATAGAATTAAATCTATTTATTTCCTTTCTTCTCTATATGTGGATTTTTCTTTTCGGTCGTATTTTTCTATTATGTGCGGATGCCCTAGAAAATGAAACATAGGGTCTATTTATAGGTTAGAAACCATTGGAAGAAGATAAGGATCAAAAACCATCCGTTTTTGGAAATTTTCAGGACGGCGATCCGGATCGGATTTACTGCGATCCGGATCGTCGTAACGAGATTGACGATTCCAGAAATCCAAGGGTTCGGGATCCGGATCACAAGGTCCGATCCGGATCGTTCATGCAATTCAGCAAACTCCCATGTTCGGGATCCGGATCGGGATGGCCTAGGATCCGGATTGAAATTGCCAATGAACAATCACCCTTCGGGATCCGGATTGCAAGGTCTGATCCGGATCCTGAACATGTCCAATGTCCAGTTTTTGATTTTTATGCAATTAAAAATTCTTCCAGGTGTTTCTACACTACAAGAAGTATTCGGATCACCAAAATCTTTAGTTAAACATACCTGATCCTTTTGAATTCTTCTTTCTTGAGATTGAGGTATATGATCCAAAGTTCTTTCATCTTCAATCTTCAAGACTTAACACTTTCACGAAATACGCCAACTCAAATTCCGTAACAATCTCCCCCTTTGGCGGTTTCGTGACAAAACACAAATCCACAAAAGAAAATTCAAAAAGATATTTTTGTTGCTATCACCATACAACAAAAATTTACAATGGAGATCCAAAAATTTAAAAACATGAGATAAACTCCTAAAACAGACTCTAGACTTAGACATCTGTACTCTCTGCAAAAAGAAATCATTCTTGACAAAAAGAGATCGTTAGATACCTCAAGAATTTAGCATTCAAAACCTAGCAGAGATGAAGTTTATACTCATCATGACATTTAGTAATTCAGATATGTAATAAGATCAGAATCAACCAATGACATATCTTCTAAGCAATAAGATTCCAAATGTCATAACTTTGCTTTGTTAGTAATCAAACAACTTGTCAGTAATAATACATGCCCAAATAGTTAGTCGAATAGTTAGTAGGGACATGCAACAAATCACAAAATAAAAATCAAAAGTTGTAATACTTACCTGTCACCAAAGCCAAAGTTTGAGTTCGTTCAAAGTTCCAAAGTTCACACAAAGTCCACAAAGTCCAAAGTTCAAAGTTCACAAAGTCCAAAGTTCAAAGTTCTCTCTAATCTCTCTCCCCCTTTTTGTCACAAACAAAGCCAAAACGTAGTCAAAACTACAAAATGTAAGGAGAGTTAAAAGTTCCATTAACATGAAAAACCTGAGAACTAAAACTAACGCAAAGTAAGAATAAGACTAAATCCTAAAAACTGAAATCCTGCACACAAAGAAGAGCCTGCACGAAATTTTGTTTAGTCTGAAGTGTCTGAACTGGTACAGCTCAGTTTGCTTAAAATCCCCTTAAGCATCTTCGAAAAATTGGAATATTTCTTCTTGATCTTCTTATGCTCAGATGAAATGTGCTGAAGTTCTCTGGACAGCCTTTCCTGTTCAACAGAAAGTCTTTGCTGTTCTTGGCGAATGGATGCCAATGCATCTGTTTCAGCAGTCATTCTCTCGGAGGTTGATGGATTCTGCGTAGATGCAGATGGTGCATCCTGGCCCTCAATCCATGGTGATTTACTCTGTTGAATTCCAGAAAGTGAGCGTGCTCTAGTAAGAGGCTCAGTAATCTGAATGCCGCTTCTTTTGACACTTTTTCGTCTTGTATATTGTCTTGTCGTTGAGGCAGATTTCTTTAGCTTTTTGTTCTTCAAATATTGCCTATCCCCCTCATCAATTTTTTGTTGAACTTCTTTGAAAAATTCTTCCCATTCCTCTTCATCAAAGTCAGAGCTATCTACATCATCAGTTTTTGTCTTGTCTCGAGTTGTGTCAACCTGTTCCTCTTTGACTGTTGCACGCGTGTGCACCATTGTGACCAACAGCAATATGATCCAAGAGAAATCCATTGTTGAAAGTGCTTTGAGTTTAGAAAGTGTCCTGTGAAAGCCAACTCAAGAACACATGAAAAATTGTTAATTTTGAAAAATTTAAAAAATTGTACCCAAACAATCATAATCATGTAGAGAAGCTAAGAATCAAATTAGTTTTGCAAAAAGAATTTTAAAAGTGGATCAATTCCATGATTTTCAAAAATTCCTCTTATATGCCCTAAAACAGAATTTTCAGAAATCGAAGCCTAAAAATTCGTTAATCAGGTGAAAACCCAGCATATAATCAAAACTAATCTACCCAGAGTTCTTATTTCAAAAGAAATTTGACCAAAAACCATTCACAAACGAAAAAGATAGAAAAATCTCATCACGTTTTGAAGAAAATAGAGAAAACCTGTGAAAAACGAGATTTTGATCAATAAAACTTACTTGGATTCGAAGAACTTGAGTTAGGAAAGCTCCAAGATGCAAGGATTCTAGAGAGAGAAGCTCTAGAGACTTGAGAACAAAAGATTAGGGTAAAAGAATTCAAAGCCCTTTCGTTCTATTAAAAACCCTAGCCGTGATCCGGATCGGATCGAGATTTCGATCCGGATCGGCTACCCGCAGGAAGAAGCCTGCGTTCGGGATCCGGATCATCTTGCCCGATCCGGATCGGCTCCACTTTTTCTTTTAAAAATTTTAGAAAAATTCCATAAAATCCAGAAAAAGTATGTAAGCACTTTACCATATCAACTTTAAACAAAAATCATCGTTTCATACAACAAGAAATAGATTATACTAAATCTATCAAAAATACTCAAAAATGAAACGAAAATTTATGGAAATTAAAACACTTAAAGTTGAACAACTTCAATTACATCTATCCTGATCTTATGCGTAATGCCTTTATCAAATCATCAATTTTGGTAAAGAAAATGAAAGTACAAAGATCAATAGATGTTTGAAATCCCAGATAAGTTAGATAATGTATCTAGACAATCTGTTGAAGAGAGTGGCTCTTTGAGCATCTTTTATCAAAAATCCCACCTTATACCAACCATGAAATATGACTGAGTCAACTATTTCAATATGCATTTCATCAATAATTTTTAAAATAAAAATTTGCTTTGCATACATGGGGTATCTTTTTCTTTTCCCTCCATGTGGTGGTAGTTTTCACACTCCTCATTGGGATGTAACTCTTTCCACATCTTTTGAGCATTTTACTTTTCTTTGACTCCCCCTCAATTGGCTATCAATTATTTAATATATAAGGTATTCAACCAAAAATTGATCTCGCATTCATACTCGACTAAGCAATCAAATAAGATAATGACTATACCAAGAGATCATTGAGAGAGAAATTGACTTTGATCACTTAAAAGATGACTTAATTAACATAAATGATCATTGCAACATTGAAATATTATGATATCAAAAGCATAATAAATTTCTAAATGTGTGAAAAGATGCAATTAAAGTCAATTATGATTTATGCTCAATTAATGTCCTATGTACGAAACATAGATAAAGAACAAAACACAAACAAAAACAAAACCTAACCTAAGCAAAAGTTTCAAAAAGGTTATTTCAAGGAAAGCATGCCAATTGCTTTACGCAAGTGAATAAAACGTTTTTGATCCAAAGGTTTTGTTAAGATATCAGCTAATTGATCCTCAGTTGAAATATATGACAGTTGAAGAATATTTGATTCAACTAGCTCTCTAAGAAAATGATATCTAAGTTCAATATGTTTTGTTCTAGAGTGCAACACAGGGTTTTTCGAAATGTTTATGGCACTGGTGTTGTCACAAAGAATGGTTGTGATGACCCGGATCTCCGCAGAGCTGCTGCAGTGCGTTGGGGTGGCTATTGGAGGCTTACATGGAGTGTTGGAGGTGTTTGGGGCATAATTTGGCTCAAGTGTTGGACTTCGGGCTCATTTGGATCACGTGGGTGATCGGAGGACCCCGTGGAGGGTTTAGAGGTGGTTTCGCGCGAATCGGATATTAAAATTGGGCTCCGCACGAAGTTCGGGCTAAGAACACACTTCCGGGAGCCTCCGGCAAATTTTAGAGTTGGAATTGGGCAAAACGGACGTCAAATTCGGATTCAGCGCGCGAAAACGGTCAAAATGGACTACCCACTGGTCATTTTTGAGCTCGGGTTACTGTTCACCGCCGGAACAGTAATTCCGGCGATCGCCGGCGGCAGCTGCGGCGGCGGGCAGCGGCGGAGAGCGGCGGCGCGGCCTCGGGCAGGCGGAGAGCGGCGGCGGGCAGGGTGCGTGGGCGCCGGCAGGGCGCGCGGGCAGGGCGCGCGGGTGCGCGGTCCACGCGGCCGGCGTGCACCGGAGAGGGGTGCCACGTGGCATGACATGATTGGACGGTGCATTGGTCCCGGTCTACGGAACAGGGGAGTGTTTGGTGGACCGGGCGGGAAAACACGTGGCATCTTGTCATTGGTCCGGTGTATGGCGTTCTGTGCACCGGGTGCAGCGAGCGCAGTGGTTGGACACGTGGCAAGCGAGGGTTGGCCGGGCTACTATGCGCGTACGGGCGGCAGGCGGCGGTGCCGGCGGGCGTGGCGGCCACGGCGCCGACGTGGCGTACGCGTGCGCCACGTGGCGTCCAGCCATTGGCTGGCGCCAGCGGATGCGTTGACCGAGGAAGGGCCACGCGGCGCGAGGAGGTTGGGCGGATTCGCTGTTTCGTGTTCGGGGACACGTGTCGCGCGCTGGGCCGGGTCGGACGGCCGGTTGGACGAGACGGGATCCCGTGTGCGGGCTGGACTGGGCCGGGCCGCACTGTGCGCGCCCGGAAAATCCCGGGCTGGGCCGCACTGTTCACGCCCGAAATGGGCCGGGCGCCCGAATCTTGGAGAAAATGGGAATTTTCCCAATTGTTCCTCCAAGCTCTATAAATAGCCAACCCGAGCCCTCTTCTTTGGCTTTTTTCTCCCAAACCGCACCTCCTCTGCCCGAGCCACCTTAAGGAGAGTTTTTCACCTCTAAGTGCTTGATCTTCCTGCCAAGTTCTAGGATTTTAGGAGGCACGAATCCGAGGTTCCCCATTTTACGGTGCGGCGCGACGTTGCTTCTAGTGTTCTTCTTCGGCGCAGCGATAGATAGTGTTTTTCTCCCTGGGCTACCCCGAGATCTTTTTGCTGTGATTCTTGCACCGGAAGACTCCTAAGAGGTAGGACTTCATCTTTCGTTTTTGGTCGTACTTTCCGTTTCGAGGTTTTGGCATGGATCCCGAGGCAAACAGTGACCCCATTTTCTGTGTAGACTTCCTTGACAGCAGCGGGGTATTTTGGCCATATCTTTGCGCACGAGCGTCAGACGGAAACGAGCTTATACAACTTTTTCATCTACGGATCGCAAGGAACGCGCTCGTATTTTTATTGGATTTTTGTGAGATTTATTTCGAGGTGAAAATTACTGTTTTCTCAGTGAACACTGTACAGTTTTAGCACAGATTTTTGTATGAGTGTACCCCCTTGCCGAATTTTTATCTTGACTTACCGAACTCAGATTTGGACGTGCAAGGTACCGTTTCGAAGCTATCGACGCAAGGATCGCTGTGATATTTTTATTGGAATTTTCTGGGCACTTCTGCAGGTGATAATTTAACAGTTTGGAATTCGAGGTTGTATGTGGTTATAAGTGCTATAATTGGGAGCCTAGTGTAATTAGTGAGCTTTGTATTGTACCAGGAGTATTGCGGGCGTGCTAAAATTGTGGGAGCAAGGATTTAGAGTTTTGGTATTTTCTAGCTGTACGGACTTGGACAGTTTGCACTTCAGGTGGGTGGTTGCTATATCCCTCTTTTCTGACTTACTCACTAGGAATATTAGAGTAATCATCCTTGGAGCATTATGATTGATAATTACTATTCTCATGAGCACATTATGTTGGAAATGTTATTAGAGCATCACTATGTGGGACACATAGTTGAATTCTTAATTGGGACTTATTCATACTTGTGTGGAATCATGGATTACTTCGTTAGCACTTAACCTTGCATGTGGAATTATTTATTATATTTGATCATGATGATTTATCCGGTTAGTGGTTTTACTGGAGGATATGTGACATGCATAGGTGGATATTTATTGTGAGTTTAACGGGGGATTTAGTTGTTGGGTTTAGGTTAATAAGGATCAAATAGGGGAAAAAACACCTAGAGGGGGGTGAATAGGTGTAAACAATAAACACTCAAAAAATCCTTGTGCGATAAAACCCAATGCGGAAAAATAAAAGAACACACAAGATTT
>CM054946.1:578141-605136 GCA_029168755.2 Tillandsia fasciculata | reverse complement strand
GTTACGGAATTTGAGTTGGCGTATTTCGTGAATGTATTAAGTCTTGAAGATTGAAGATGAAGAAACTTTGGATCGTATACCTCAATCTCAAGAAAGAAGAATTCAAAAGGATCAGGTACGTTTAACTAAAGAATTTTGATGATCCGAATACTTCTTATAGTGTAGAAACACCTGGAAGAGGTTTTAATTGCTTAAACATCAAAAACTGGACATGGGACATGTTCAGGATCCGGATCGTGCTCGCAATCCGGATCCCGAAGGGTGTTCGTTCATACACTGGTTCAATCCGGATCGCAGCATCTCTGATCCGGATCCCGAACATTGTTTTACCTGTTGCTTCCTCGATCCGGATCAGGAACTGCAATCCGGATCCCGAACATGATGTTTTGGTAAAACTGTATGAACGATCCGGATCGGGGACTACGATCCGGATCCCGAACAGGCAATTTTCTGGAAACCGTCTTTTGTGCTTCTGCAATCCGGATCGCCAAATCCAATCCGGATCGCCGTCGGTAATTCTTTCCAGAAAAGGCTGTTTTTGATCCGTATATTCTTCCTAGGGTTTCTAACCTATAAATAGCCCTGTATTCATTTCTAGGGCAATAAGCTATTACAAAGAAAATAGCCGAAAAGAAAAAATCCACATATATAGAGAAGAAAGGAAATCAATAGATTTATTCTATGTTTCTTCATCTATATTGATTGATTTGATTCTAGGTTTTCCATACTCACATTTTGAGTAGAATCAAATCAATGAATACTTAGATGGTATTTCCGATCTATCTTAATCTAAGTATTCGGCGGATCATCACCACCCAAACAAACAACGATTTACCCCAAAATCGGCGCGTGGACTCGCGTGGCCTTGTGGATTCAAGGTGCAACCGCTCTCGTGGATTCGGAGCGAGGTACGTTCGTGGATTCGAAGCGTGCCATTGGGTGAAGACCGTGGATTCGGTCGGACGTCGTGGACTCGACGTTGGACGCTGTGGATTCAGCGTTGGGCGCGGATCGTGGATTCGAGAAGCGTCGTGGAGCGAGCGGGAAGATCTACTAGGAGCGTATGGTAAAAGGTTGAGTCGTCTGTGAGTACGTTATATCACCTTGTACGTGTGTTAATTCTAGTGGATTTCGCCGTGTTATCGGTCCCGTGGTTTTTTACTCCGGTTTGGAGTTTTTCCACGTAAAAATCTTGCGTGTTCTTTTATTTTTCCGCATTGGGTTTATTTGCGCAATGATTTTTTGAGTGTTTATTGTTTACACCTATTCACCCCCCTCTAGGTGTTTTTTCCCCTATTTAGATCCATATTACTTATAACCCAACAAGTGGTATCAGAGCGGGAATAGGGTTGTAAACAATGGTTGAAGGTGGAAACATCAATCGACCCCCTTTCTTTGATGGAACAAATTATGCGTACTGGAAAGTGCGGATGAAAGCCTTTTTAATTTCCATCGACGAAAGGGTGTGGCAATCAATTGAATTAGGATGGTCTAATCCAACTGAAATTTTAGATGATGTTCGCACCTTAAAACCTAGGTCGAAATGGACCAAGGAAGAGATAGACTTATCTTCTTACAATGGCAAAGGAATTAATGCTCTATTTAATGCTTTGTCACAAACTGAGTTCTCTCGCGTCTCGGCATGTGAGACTGCGAAAGAAATCTGGGATGTTCTTCAAGTTACGCATGAGGGAACTAACCTAGTGAAGATTCAGAAACTGCAAATGCTCACGAGCAAGTTTGACTCTATCTCTATGGCAGAGAATGAATCCTTCACTGACTATTACACACGATTGCAAGATATCGTAAACTCATGTGCTAACTTGGGAGAGAAGATTCCAGAATTTAAAGTTGTAAGAAAAATTCTAAGAACTCTTCCTGAACGATTTCGCCCGAAGGTCGCAGCCATTGAAACAATTAAACACCCGGACGAAATGCGTGTAGAAGAATTAGTAGGTGCTTTACAAACTTATGAAATGACATTTCCTACTAACTATTCTTCTGGAAAGGCATCCTCTTCTAAGTCTTCAGGTTACGCATTGAAATCAACTAAAGAAGAAGACGCGGATTCATCCTCCTCGGACGACGACGAGAACCTTTCTATGGAGGACTTTGAGAAGCAGCTCGCTCTCTTGACAAGGAAGTTTCGCCGCAACTTTCGAAGGGGAAATTCAAGCAAAACTCCATCCTTCGGAAAGTCGAAGAAAGGCAAGGGTTCTTCAAGCTACAAGTCAAGAAAGCAAGAGAACTTCTCAAAGGATAAGAAAAGTTCTGAGGGACAAGTTCAGTGCTTCAAATGTCGAGGCTACGGCCACATTGCAACGGAATGTCCCAACAAGAATCCGGCTAAGAAGAAAGCGATGCAAGTCGTTACTTGGGATGACAACTCCACGTCAAATGAGTCATCCTCAAGTGATGAAGAAGACAACGCGACAGCTTTCCACGCGTCCACTACATCTTCACCCTTCATGTGCTTAATGGCAAGTACATCCGACTCACTGTCCAACTCCACTGTTGAAAAGATTGCAACGGACGATGAATCAGATGATTCGGAAGGTGAAGATTTTGCTCTAGCCTACCATAACTTTTGAGGGATTCAAAGAAACTGGCTAAGCAAAACAAGGGGTTGAAAGGGAGATTGCAGGATCTCGAAGAAGAAGTAAAAAGGGTAACCTCTCTCTCAACCGATCTTGAAGTGGAAAGGGATAATCTGATTAAAACAAATGTTTCCCTTCAAGAGTCCAATGAGCAACTCGAGAAGAATTATATGGATATGGTGAACAAAGCGAATTACTTCTTGAAGCTCAACGGCGAGGCTCGACAGGAAAAATTGGAAATGACGGAGACCATACGCCAACTGAAGGATGACTTAAAGAGATTTTCTTCTGGAAGGAGTAAGTTGGACAGACTTCTTGGTCTTGGTCAAAGAAATAAGTTCGGCCTCGGATACACTCAAACTGGAGACATTCCAAGTTCGAGTGGTACAGTATTTGTGCCTCAGTCGGTATCTCCTCCTCCGACACCGGAATTCACGACAAGCAACGACAACAACCCTACTACATCCTCCTCGGAATCGACAAGAATCAAGGTATGTTTTCGTTGTGGCATTTCAGGGCACATAAGGAGAAATTGCAAGACGGAAGCCAAACGCACACCTCAAGCACCTCTTGCAATGACTACCAAAAGGGCTATTCCTCGAAAATCAACTGCAATTCATTCAAAGGAAAAGAGCCTTGGTAGTACACCGCTCAAGACGACATCATCAAGGAGCAGCAATTCTTCAAGCAAGACGCTCTCACCTAGGAAATCAACTTCACGATCATTACCGACGCACTCCAAAAAGGTTTGGGTGCGCAAAGGTGAAATTTTCCCTGTCTTGCTACCAATGTTTCCTTGCATGCATATGATAGTTCGTCTTGGTACCTGGATAGCGGGTGTTCCCGTCATATGACCGGTGATAAAAACTGTTTTCAAACATTTGAGAAAAACTCCGGAGGACTTGTTGTTTTCGGAGATGGTCGGTCTTCCAAAATTGTTGGAAAGGGAACGGTAGCTATTCCAGATGGCCCGGTTCTAGATAATGTGTTATTTGTTCATGGCCTTAAGACTAACCTCATAAGCATAAGTCAACTTTGTGATAGTGGTTATTCAGTTAATTTTTCATCTGATAAATGCACTGTAACTGACATGAACCATGCTTTCTTTTTAAAGGGGGTTAGATCAGAAAACAATTGTTATGTAGTTCCTACTAAGATTTCTGAAAAATGTAACCTAGCATCTTTGAAAAATGAAACACTTTGGCATGAAAGGCTAGGTCACATAAACTTTAAGGAACTTGCTAGAATTTCGAATAAAGATGTGGTCAAGGGGGTTCCGAAACTTTCTTTTGAACAAAACCTTGTGTGTGGCGGTTGCCAAAAGGGAAAACAGTCTAGGACTGCACACAAGAACTTGAACCACATAGGTACAAAACGGCCTTTGGAACTTTTGCATATGGACTTAATGGGGCCAACTCGTCAACCATCTCTGGGAGGTAAATGGTATATTTTCTTATTGGTTGATGATTTTCTAGATATACTTGGGTAGCATTCTTAAAAGAAAAAGCTGATACCTTTGATTCTTTTCTCGAAATCTGCAATCGTATTATGATTGAAAAGAATGATAGGATTACTCGAGTTAGGAGTGATAGAGGTGGGGAATTCATAAATTCCAAATTCATTGATTTTTGCACTTCTAATGGCATTAAACATGAATTCTCCGCACCTTACACACCTCAACAAAATGGTGTAGTCGAGCGCAAAAACAGGGTCGTACAGGAAATGGCACGTGTTATGCTTCACAGCCGGAACTTACCTTTTTATTTTTGGGCTGAAGCGGTGAACACTGCTGTTTATGTTATTAATCGCGTGTATTTGCGCCCGGGGACATTGAATACACCATATGAACTTTGGTTTTGTAGAAAACCTAACATCAAATATTTTCGCATCTTTGGGAGTCGGTGTTTTATTTTACGTGATCGTGAGAATCTTGGAAAATTTGACTCTCGAAGTGACGAAGGGATTTTCTTAGGTTATTCTACAAACAGCAGAGCATATCGAGTTTTTAACTTAGAATCTAAGACGATCGTAGAATCGATAAATGTTAAGGTAGATGAAGCTTTTCACTTTGAATCTGAAAAATCTACCCTCGATATCTCTCTTGATGATGATACACCTGCTAATGCATCTTCTTCTAACAATTCTTTCGATAATAATGATGCATCTAACGGTTCTTCAAGTTTATCTGATGTGCAGGAATCATCTCGTGTACCTCCGCCTACTCCTCTACCTCAAACGTTACGCATCTCCAAGGATCACCCTGAATCGAACATCATTGGAGATCCACAAGAAGGAGTTAGAACACGGAGACAATTGGTTTGCGGATTTGCATGCTATGTATCTCAAATCGAACCAAGGAATGTTGATGAAGCTCTCCAAGATGATTACTGGATTAAAGCAATGCAGGAAGAGCTCCATCAATTCGAGCGAAACAAAGTCTGGGAATTGACGAAGCCTCCGAAGCAACACAATGTGATAGGTACCAAATGGATCTTCAAGAACAAGAAAAATGAAGAAGGTACTATCATCAGGAACAAAGCAAGGTTAGTTGCTCAAGGCTACTCTCAAGTAGAAGGTATAGACTTTGATGAAACTTTCGCCCCTGTAGCTAGACTCGAGTCCATTCGTATATTGTTTGCGATTGCTTGTCATTTTAAAATCAAATTATTTCAAATGGACGTTAAGAGCGCCTTTTTAAATGGGTTTTTAAATGAGGAAGTTTATGTGGCTCAACCGAAAGGTTTTGTGGATCATAAACTACCTAACCATGTTTTTCGTCTGAAAAAGGCTCTTTACGGTCTGAAACAAGCACCGCGAGCATGGTACGAAAGGTTGACAAAGCACCTTTTGGAAAAGGGCTACACTCGAGGGGGAGCTGACAGGACTCTCTTTGTGAAGCATTATCAAAACAATTTCATAGTTGCTCAAATCTATGTCGATGACATTGTTTTTGGAGCAACAAGAGATAATGATGCTTCTAAATTCGCGGAGACCATGGAAAGCGAATTTGAGATGTCCATGATGGGCGAATTGACTTATTTTCTTGGATTACAAGTTAAACAAAACGATGAAGGAATTCACTTGTGTCAATCCAAGTATGCACTGGAGTTGGTCAAAAAGTTTGATCTTGAAAATTCTAAGGATTTTCCGACTCCAATGGGAACTAGCCATAAGGGACTTGGAAGTGAATCACAAAGTGAGAATGTAGACGAGAAACTGTATCGCAGTATGATTGGAAGTCTACTATATCTCACGGCTAGTCGCCCGGATATATCCTTCAGTGTTGGGATTTGTGCGAGATATCAATCAGCACCGAAGGAGGTTCACCTGAAAGCGGTGAAACGGATCATCCGATATATCAAAGGTACAATCAATTTCGGAATTTGGTATCCTATGGGAACGACTTTGGATATTGTTGGATACTCAGATGCCGATTGGGCTGGATCAGTGGATGACCGGAAAAGCACGAGTGGTGCATGCTTCTATCTTGGCCACTGCCTTGTTGCATGGCACAGTAAAAAGCAGAACTGCATAGCACTCTCGACTGCCGAAGCGGAGTACATTTCTGCAGGAAGTTGTTCAACCCAATTGATTTGGATGAAAAGCGTGTTGAGCGATTTCCGGATTTCAACATCTTCGGTAACCATTTTATGTGACAACACTAGTGCTATTAACATTTCTAAAAACCCTGTGTTGCACTCTAGAACAAAACATATTGAACTTAGATATCATTTTCTTAGAGAGCTAGTTGAATCAAACATTCTTCAACTGTCATATATTTCAACTGAGGATCAATTAGCTGATATCTTAACAAAACCTTTGGATCAAAAACGTTTTATTCACTTGCGTAAAGCAATTGGCATGCTTTCCTTGAAATAAACTCTTTTGAAACCTTTGCTTAGGTTAGGTTTTGTTTTTGTTTTTGTTTTGTTCTTTATCTATGTTTTGTACATAGGACATTAATTGAGCATAAATCATAATTGACTTTAATTGCATCCTTTTATGCATTTAGAAATTTATTATGCTTTTGATGTCATAATATTTCAATGTTGCAATGATCATTTACGTTAATTAAACCATCTTTTAAGTGATCAAAGTCAATTTCTCTCTCAATGATCTCTTGGTATAGTCATTATCATATTTGATTGCTTAGTCGAGTATGAATTCGAGATCAATGGTTTGGTTGAATACCTTATATATTAAATAATTGATAGCCAATTGAGGGGGAGTCAATGAAATGTAAAATGCTCAAAAGATGTGGAAAGAGTTACATCCCAATGAGGAGTGTGAAAACTACCACCACATGGAGAAAATGAAAAAAAAATACTCCATGAATGAAAAGCAAATTTTTGTTTTGAAAATTGTTGATGAAATTCATATTGAAATACTTGACTCAGTCGTATTTCATGGTTGGTATAAGGTGGGATTTTTAGTAAAAGATGCTCAAAGAGCCACTCCTTCAACAGATTGTCTAGATATATTATCTAACTTATCTGGGATTTCAAACATCTATTGATCTTGGTATTTCATTTTCTTTACCAAAATTGATGATTTGATAAAGGCATTACACATAAGATCAGGATAGATGTAATTGAAGTTGTTCAACTTTAAGTGTTTTAACTTTCGTAAATTTTCGTTTCATTTTTGGTATTTTTGATAGATTTTGCATAATCTATTTCTTGTTGTATGAAACGATGTCTTTTGTTTAAAGTTGACATGGTAAAGTGCTTACATACTTTTTCTGGATTTTATGGAATTTTTCTGAATTTTTCTGGAGAAAAAGTTGAAGCCGATCCGGATCGGGGTAAGTGATCCGGATCCCGAACGCAGGATTCTTCCTGCGGGTAGCCGATCCGGATCACATTCTCGATCCGATCCGGATCACGGCTAGGGTTTTTATAAGAACAAAGAGGATTTGATTTCTTTTACCCTAATCTTTTGTTCTAAAATCTCTAGAGCTTCTCTCTCTAGATTTCTTGCATTTTGGAGCTTCCAAACTCAAAGTTCTTCGGATTCAAGTAAGTTTTATTGATCAAAACTCGGTTTTTCAGTTTTTCATCAAACGTGAGTTGAAATCTTGGAACTTTTTCGTTTGTGAATGGTTTTTGATCAAATTTCTTTTGAAATAAGAACTCTGGGTCAATTAGTTTTGCTTTTATGCTGGGTTTTCTCAAGATAAACGAGTTTTTAGGCTTCGATTTCTAAAAATTCTGGTTTTAGGGCATAAAAGAGGAATTTTTGAAAATCATGGAATTGATCTATTTTTAAAATTCTTTTTGGAAAACTAATTTGATTCTTGGCTTCTCTACATGATTATGATTGTCTAGGTACAATTTTTCAAATTTTTCAAAATTGACGATTTTTCATGTGTTCTTGAGTTGGTTTCACAGGACACTTTCTCTAAACTCAAAGCACTAACGTCAATGGCATTCTCCTGGTTAATCCTGCTACTGGTCACGATGGTGCACACGAGTACATCTGTTAAAGAGGAACCGGATGTCTCAACTCGAGACAAGACGAACGAAGCCAAGGAGGACAGCTCGGATTACGATGAGAAGAATGGGACGAATTCTTCAAAGATGTTCAACGAAAAATTGATGAGGAGGACAGGAAATTTACCAAAGGAAAAAGACTAATGAAATCTGCCTCAACAACCAAACAGTATACAAGAAGGAAAAATGTCCAAAGAAGTGCGAGTCAGCATAGTGGGCCTCTCACCAGAGCACGCTCACTTTCTGGAATTCTGCAAACTGAATCTCCATGGGTTTCGGGACTGGATGCACCATCTGCATCTACACAGCATCCATCACACTCAAAGACACGGACAACTGACACAGAGACTTTGGAATCGATTCGTCAGGAACAACAAAGACTCTCTGCTGCACAAGAGAGAATATCGAAAGAATTTCAGCAGATTTCCTCTGAACACAAGAAGATCAAGAAAAAGTACTCAAATATTAAGAATTTGCTTAAAGGAATTTTGAGCAAGCTGAGTTGTACTAGTTCAGATTCTTCAGACTGAGCAGCACCTTCTGTTCACTTTTTCTATGATCTTACTCTCTTGCAGTTCGCAGTTCTTGGTTCTTAGTTTTCAGGACTTAGTTTTTCTTCTTACTTTTAGTTTAGTTCTCAATTTGTGCATATTAATAGAACTTTTTTCTACTCTCCTTACATATTGTAGCTCTTGCTACGTTTTGGCTTTGTTTTGTGACAAAAAGGGGGAGAGAGTTAGAGAGAACTTTGAACAATGAACAATGATTGTGAATATGAACCTGTGAATATCAAGGTAAGTATGACTCCAACTCAACTTTGGTTTTTCTTTGTGATTTGTGACATGCCTCTATACTAACTATTCGACTAACTATTTGGGCATGTAATATGACTAACAAGTTGATGTTGGACTAACATACTTTGACATTTGGTTTTCGATTGCTTAGAAGATATGTTGGTTTTAACTATGATTCTCTTACATATCTGAATTTTTCAAATGTCATGATGAGAATAAACTCTATCTCTGTATTTGGTTTTGTATGTTTCAATTCTTGAGGTATCTAACGATTTTGTTTGTCAAGAATGCTTTCTGTGTGCAGAGATTACAGATGTCTAAGTCTAGAGTCTGTTCTAGGAGTTTATCTCATGTTTTTAATTTCTGGATCTCTTTTGTAAATTTTTGTTGTATGGTGATAGCAACAAAAATATCTTTTTGAATTTTCTTTTGTGGATTTGTGTTTTGTCACGAAACCGCCAAAGGGGGAGATTGTTACGGAATTTGAGTTGGCGTATTTCGTGAATGTATTAAGTCTTGAAGATTGAAGATGAAGAAACTTTGGATCGTATACCTCAATCTCAAGAAAGAAGAATTCAAAAGGATCAGGTACGTTTAACTAAAGAATTTTGATGATCCGAATACTTCTTATAGTGTAGAAACACCTGGAAGAGGTTTTAATTGCTTAAACATCAAAAACTGGACATGGGACATGTTCAGGATCCGGATCGTGCTCGGCAATCCGGATCCCGAAGGGTGTTGGTTCATACACTGGTTCAATCCGGATCGCAGCATCCTCTGATCCGGATCCCGAACACTAGTTTTACCTGTTGCTTCCTCGATCCGGATCAGGAATTGCAATCCGGATCCCGAACATGATGTTTTGGTAAAACTGTATGAACGATCCGGATCGGGGACTACGATCCGGATCCCGAACAGGCAATTTTCTGGAAACCGTCTTTTGTGCTTCTGCAATCCGGATCGCCAAATCCAATCCGGATCGCCGTCGGTAAAACTTTCCAGAAAAGGCTGTTTTTGATCCGTATATTCTTCCTAGGGTTTCTAACCTATAAATAGGCCCTGTATTCATTTCTAGGGCATAAGCTATTACAGAAGAAAATAGCCGAAAAGAAAAAATCCACATATATAGAGAAGAAAGGAAATCAATAGATTTATTCTATGTTTCTTCATCTATATTGATTGATTTGATTCTAGGTTTTCCATACTCACATTTTGAGTAGAATCAAATCAATGAATACTTAGATGGTATTTCCGATCTATCTTTAATCTAAGTATTCGGCGGATCATCACCACCCAAACAAACAACGATTTACCCCAAAATCGGCGCGTGGACTCGCGTGGCCTTGTGGATTCAAGGTGCAACCGCTCTCGTGGATTCGGAGCGAGGTACGTTCGTGGATTCGAAGCGTGCCATTGGGTGAAGACCGTGGATTCGGTCGGACGTCGTGGACTAGACGTTGGACGCTGTGGATTCAGCGTTGGGCGCGGATCGTGGATTCGAGAAGCGTCGTGGAGCGAGCGGGAAGATCTACTAGGAGCGTATGAAAAAGGTTGAGTCGTTAGTGAGTACGTTATATCACCTTGTACGTGTGTTAATTCTAGTGGATTTCGCCGTGTTATCGGTCCCGTGGTTTTTTACTCCGGTTTGGAGTTTTTCTACGTAAAAATCTTGCGTGTTCTTTTATTTTTCCGCATTGGGTTTATTTGCGCAATGATTTTTTGAGTGTTTATTGTTTACACCTATTCACCCCCCTCTAGGTGTTTTTTCCCCTATTTAGATCCAATTACTTATAACCCAACAAAATGCCGTACTGAAGTGCAACTTGGTACCCATTGCTTGTTGCAGGCTTCGCCAAAAGTTTGACACAAAACGCGTGTCCCTGTCCGACGTGATAGATGTCGGCACCCCATGCAACCTTACTATCTCGTTGATGTAAGATTGTGCCAGTCGTTCCCGCGCCCACGTCGTGTGTATGGGCAGAAAGTGGGCCGATTTCGTCAAACGGTCCACAATCACCCATATTGCATCGTGTCCCTGTGGCGATCTCGGGAATCCGGTCACAAAATCCATGGTAATCATGTCCCATTTCCACTCGGGCACTGGTAAAGGTTGCAATTTTCCTGCCGGGCGCTGATGCTCGGCCTTCACCTGTTGGCACACCAGGCAGTGTGCCACAAATCGAGTCACGTCTCCCTTCATTTGGGCCACCAGAAGGTCTGTTTGACGTCCTTGTACATCTTCGTTCCCCCGGGGTGCGCTGCATATGGGGCAGTATGCGCCTCCCGCAGGATTTCCTCTTTGAGCTCCGGTAGATCCGGCACGCAGATTCGTCCCCGAAATCGTATCGTGCCGTCGGAGTTTACTGTGAAATCACCTTCCTGGTCGGCGGTTATCCTACTTCGCACCAGCTGGAGTTGGTCATCAGTCGATTGCCCTTCGAGAATCCTGTCCAGCAAGGTAGGTCTGACCACCAGTGTCAGAAGTTGTGCGACTGTCCTGCCGGTACTACTTCTAGTCTCAATCGCGAAAATTCCGCAATTAGACTATCTTGCTGGGTGATGGCACTTACACCTGCCTCCTCGGCCTGCCCCTTGCGACTCAGGGCGTCGGCCACCACGTTTGCCTTTCCCGGGTGATAGTGGATCGTTAAATCGTAATCCTTCAGTAGCTCGAGCCACCGCCTTTGTCGCAAATTTAACTCCTTTTGGGTGAAAAGGTACTTGAGACTCTTATGATCTGAGTACACGTTGCAGTGCGCCCCATACAGGTAGTGTCTCCAAAGCTTGAGGACGAACACCACCGCTGCGAGTTCCAAATCGTGCACGGGGTAATTCCGCTCGTACTCCTTGAGCTGCCTTGACGCATAGGCTATAACCTTTCCCCGTTGCATGAGTACTCCACCCAGTCCATTTCGCGACGCATCGCAATATACTTCATAATCCTCCCCTGGTTCTGGCAGGGCGAGAATCGGGGCTCGCGTCAATCTATCCTTGAGCTCCTCGAAGCTTCTCTGGCATTTGTCCGTCCAGATGAACTTTTCCCCCTTTCTAGTCAAACGGGTTAAGGGGGTGGCTATCTTGGAGAAACCCTCCACGAAGCGCCGGTAATACCCGGCTAATCCCAGGAAGCTTCGAATTTCCGTCACCGTCGTCGGTTGGGGCCAGTCCGTCACCGAATCTATCTTCTTCGGATCCACCGCGACTCCAGCCGCCGAGATTACGTGCCCCAAGAAACCGACCTCACGGAGCCAAAACTCACACTTTTTGAGTTTGGCGTAGAGTTTCTGTTCCCGTAGGGTCTGGAGGACTGTGCGCAGGTGTTCTTCATGTTCCTCGTCCGTACGGGAGTAGATGAGGATATCGTCGATGAAGACCACCACGAATAAGTCCAGGAAGGGTTTGAATACCCTGTTCATCATATCCATGAACACCGCCGGGGCATTTGTGAGCCCGAACGGCATTACTGTAAATTCGTAATGGCCATAGCGAGTTCGAAAGGCCGTTTTGGGGATGTCCTCCCCCTTAACCCGGACCTGATGATAGCCCGACTGCAGGTCGATCTTTGAAAACACCGTCGCCCCCTGTAGTTGGTCGAAGAGGTCGTCGATCCTTGGCAGGGGGTATTTGTTCTTAACGGTGACCTTATTTATTTCCCGGTAGTCGATGCACAACCGGAGACTTCCGTCCTTCTTCCTCACAAACAGGACGGGCGCGCCCCAGGGTGACGCGCTTGGTCTGATAAAACCTTTGTCCAAAAGGTCCTCCAATTGTGCCTTGAGTTCTTTCAACTCCGCGAAGGCCATCCTGTATGGTGCCTTGGTGATGGGTTTGGTGCCGGGAAGCAGCTCAATAGGGAAGTCAACCTCTCGTCCCGGCGGCATTCCGGGGAGCTCCGCCGGAAACACATCCGGAAATTCCCTTACCACGGGAATTTCGGAAGGCGAGGGAACGGGTCGGGTGGCTAAATCTACCGAGGCTAGATAGGCCACGCACCCGCACTCTATCGGCTTCCTAGCCCGCGACGCGGAGATGACAGCCAAAAAGGAAGTGCTTTTACATGCCAAGTACACGTTTTCCGAGAATCCCGGCTTCTGTAGTTGCACCTGGCGCTTGTCGCAGTCGATGATCGCCTGATACTCGGTAAGCCAGTCCATGCCCAAAACAACATTGTATTCTCTTAGCGGTATGACCACTAGATCCCAGGGGCACGACAACCTTCCCAGTCTTATTGAACACGAGGGTATTAGGCCAGTCGCCGCGATTGGCCCCCCAGGTGTCTAGACGGTCATCATAACATCGAGAGGGCTACTTTCTATCATATGTGTTTGTGCAAAGGTGCGGGAGATGAAGGAGCGAGTCGCTCCGGTGTCAAACAGGGTTCGAGCTCGAAAATTAGAAACGGAGGTAATACCTGCTACCACTTCCTCTGGCGGTACCGCTCCGTGTTGATCCATGTAGTAGAGTCTCCCTCCGGGTTGCGGTCGCGATTCCCCTCCTGACCTTGGCGCCGGAGGGTGTGAGGACATTCCCGTTGGCGCTCTACCCCGTCCTGGTGCCTGCGCCGACGCGGTGGAAGCTGCGGAAGATGCCGCTCCAGTGTTCAGGGGACAGTTGAATCGAAAATGCCCCTGCTTGCCGCAGCGGTAACAGTGGTCTTGTCTCTTATGGCATTCCGTCACTGGGTGCGATGCTCCACAAATAACGCATGGCTTGTTCGCTGGTCGTGGCTTCCCGGCAGGCGCACTCTTGCTTCCTTGTTGCGTCTTGGGGTACTTTGGGGGTCGGTTCCCACCAGAAGGGCCCCCTCCCGGGTAAGTCTGCGTTCGCTTCTTCTCCCGGTTATTTTCTGATCCCTCACGTCGAGCTCGGGTGATAGCGAACCCCCGCTCCACGATGGTGGCCCTGTCCACTACCTTCTGGAAGGTGTGGTGTTCCACTACTCGCACAACTTCGAAAAATATTGCTCCGCAATCCGTCTACGAAGAGGCGGGCTGTGTGTGCTTCATCCCTTATAACAAAGGAAACACAATTGGCCAACCTTACATAATCTTGTCGATGCTCCACGGCGTATCGATTCCCTTGTCTGATGTGTTTCAGGTTCCTTGCGGTGTCTTCGGATACTGGGGTGGTCGCCTCCCGTTGGGAAAGCCATCCCCGAGTTATGGCTGGGGTCGTTTCGGCCCCCGGCAGACTCATGACCCTTCTGCCGGGTGCGTGGAACGGCCAATTCCCGCCCCACCATAGTGGTCCTATCGATCACATTCTCGGTAAGCGGGTAGACCCACCGTCGGTATTACCCGATTAGTGTCGCTATGTGGACCACCTCTGGGAAGGCGAGCCTGGTAGGGTTCGTCTTTCCTAACAAAAAGGGGAGAGCGCTATGCCATGTCGCGTAATCCGTTGTTGGAGTAGCCGATTCTCCACTGTTGCCGGAACCGTCGCATCCTCTTCTGCACCATCGATTGAAGAGCGGCTTCGGGCCATTGACTGTGCAAATAAAGAAACCAAGTTAGCCCTAAGGTTATCACCCTAGCACCCCGTCTCACGATTACACCTATATTACGTTCCCGTTTTCCCCGTACTCTCACGTTCTACCGCACCTATACCTTGGTCATCTCATGTCCAATTTGCTTGTGGCACCTTACACTGTGGATGTGGATCACGTCTACTATGGTTATGGTTGTTTTTCTCTAATACCATTTGTTGGGTTTAGGTTAATAAGGATCTAATAGGGGAAAAAACACCTAGAGGGGGGTGAATAGGTGTAAACAATAAACACTCAAAAAATCATTGTGCGATAAAACCCAATGCGGAAAAATAAAAGAACACACAAGATTTTTACGTGGAAAAACTCCAAACCGGAGTAAAAAACCACGGGACCGATAATGTGATGACCTGGATCTCCGCAGAGCGGTTGCGGTGTGTTGGGGTGGCTATTGGAGGCCTACGCGGTGTGCGGGAGGTATTTGGGGCTTTTACAGAGTGACCAGCAGCTTCTGGAGGCTTACGGGGCATGTCGGCGGTGTTCGGGCGCCAATTTGGACACAAGTGTTGGACTCCGGGCTTCAAATGGATCACGTGGGTGATCGGGGGACCCCATCGGTTGTTTAGAGGTGTTTGCGCGCAAAACGGATATTAAGATTGGGCTCGGCGCGAAGTTTGGACCAAGAATACTTTCCGGGAGCCTTCGGCAATTTTTAGGGTGAGAATTTGGCGAAACGGACGTCAAAATCGGATTCAGCGCGCGAAAACGCTTCAGACGGTGTATTTGCGGCATTTTTCGGAGCTCGGGTTACTGTTCACTGCCGGAACAGTAACTCCGGCGATCGCCGGCGGCAGCCGGCGGCGGCTGGCGGCGGCGGAAGGCGGCGGAGGCGCTCGGGCAGGCGGCGCGCGGCCGCGGGCAGGCGCTGAGGGCGCGGGCAGCAGCGGCGGGGGCGCGGGCAGGCGGCCGGTCCACCGCGCGGGCGTGCACCAGGCGGAGGACACGTGGCTGGTTTTTATTGGCTGGCTCACAGGCGTTGGTCCACGGAGTACTCGGGTTGGCTGTGGTTCACGGTGCACCGGTGTTGGACACGTGGCATCTTCCCATTCGTTCGGTCCACAGAGGCTCGTGCACCGGGTGCACGGAACTGTGGAGGTGGACACGTGGCGCTCCCCGATTGGTGGGTCAACTGTGCGGGCTGGGCAACTGAGGCGACTGGGCGCGCGGGCAGAGCTTGGGGGACACATGTCGCCATCTTATTGGGTGTTTTCGCTGTTTCGTGTTCGGCGGGACACAGAGGGAATTAAGTGAAATGTTTTTTTGGTTTTCCTATTAATCCCATCCGAGGCTCATTCAAGGGCTTATTTCTCCATCTTAGAGGCTCCATCTCCATTAGAGGTGAGAATATGAAATCTTCATCAAGAAGAGAGGAAGCATCCTGTGAAGTTTGGGGAATTTTTGAGGCACGGATCCCGAGATTTGGATTTTTCGGCGCGGCGCGACGTTGCATCCCTGGATTGTTCTTCGGCGCAGCGACAGTGTTTTAGCTCCCCCGAGCTAACCAAGCAGTATTTTTCAGCGATTCTTGCGCCATCTTCTTCATAACAGGTAGGGCTACATTTCTTATTTCTACTGGTTTTTCCCCATTCCGAGGTTTTCATAGGTTTTTCGGATCATCTTGTAACCCCATTTTCTGGGGTGGAGTTTTGGACAGCGCTGGATTGTTTGGTGATATCTCCGCAACCGGACATCGGATTGAGGCGATTCAAAAGGGGATTTGCATCTACACATCACAAGGAATCTCTCTGAATTTTGTGGAATTTCGTGGAATTTCCCTGAAGGTGAGAACCCCTTTTTACAGAACCTTGTAGCACAGTTTTTGGGTGAAATTATTGTTCGAGGTGGTCCTCTTGTCGATTTTGGTTCTCAGCATAGAAAAATCGTGGGAAAACGTGCAGGTACTCGTTTCGACCGGTTCGTCGCGTAGATCGCAGTGGTATTTTTCTGGGAATTTTGTGGGCACATTTCGCAGGTAAAATGGCTGAACAGTAAATCTGGTTTTGGGGACAGATTTTGGGGTTAACTTGGATAGTAATTATGTGTGTATCCTTTGGGTTTTTTGGCACAGTGTTGCGGGGGACTGTTGAGGATCGAGCGCGGACTTCGCTGTCAGGACTTGGATTTAGCGCTCGAGGTGGGTACCGTTGTTTAACCTCCTACTTGTGATGTCCCCACTAGGCCTATTTGAGTGCTAATATGTTATATGGCTAAATGAACCGGTAAAATGGACATGGCATGCATATTTGGGGAATTGGGCTTATGACTAGAGTTTATGACTTCAAAAGGACTAAGTGCTGATTAATGGTTAATTCTTGTAATTAATATGTCGCTTAAAACCATGGGAAGGGCTTTGTTAATTGGATATGTGGCATATGCATGATGGGACCTCTTTTACATATACCTAAGCTATTTTGGGGCAACTTGTAAAATGGAAGGCTATTTAAACGGCATATCTCTACTTGGTGAGAACTAGAACACTTGAATCATGTTTAGTAATGATAAAAGACTTTGCATGCGTGTATGGACATTTAGTTAGGCCACCTTTTTCTGCTACACTATCATGCTGGAATTGACTTAGGAGAAACCATGCTTTTCTCTTCTTTTGTCTATATTTGGGGGATAGTGCGCTCGGGTTCGAGCAGGGGCTGGGATAGTGTAGTCAGACGGTTGTGGGTTTTGGGACAGGCAGGCTGTGAGGACAGGGCATTGCGGCAACCGCGGATCTTTGGCGGTTGACCGGACAGTGGTCATTGCATCAGATTGGGATAGAGGCTTTGGGCTTTCTTTTAGTGGATGGGTTTTCCCACTTTGATCAGAGTCATGATCCAGTCCTGCTGATTTATGATACTTGTTACTGAGGCATTATACTCGTGTGGGTCGCTCCCCTCGAGTGCCACTCCGGAGTGTGTATTTTGTGACCGTGCCGGTCAGGAGCCGGTCTGTTGCCTTGGGGCGGGACCGTGCCGGTCAGGAGCCGGTCTGTCGCCCTCGGGATGGGACCGTGCCGGTCAGGAGCTGGTCTGCATCCCGTAGCTGAGTTGGGAGTTAGTAGGCATAGTGGGCAGTACCGGTGTTCGCCGGTGATCGATTGGGTCTAGGCAGGCAGGCATTTACATTCTGATGCATATATTTAGCTATTCCTAGCTGGCATTTTAGAGGCATGTAGTGGTAGCTTCCTACATCATCAGTTGGCATATTTACAGCTTACCACCTTTGTTCATCTTTTTCGCCTCTTGTAGTCCTAGTGGGCACATTTGAGTTGAGGTCTACCCACTAGGGGGAGGCTGCTGTTTACAGTAGTTCTCACCCCCACTGCTTTTTCTCTTTTCTTTCCCCTTTGTTTCTTTTGCAGTGTCTTCTGCGGGTGCTGCTGAGTTTTCAGCGACGGGTCGAGGAGAGAGGACGGCTGAGTAGATAGACTTCGAGGCAGGTTGAGCGTGTTAGCTGGACTGTTGGTGTACCCGTGTTTCCTCAGACGGTTGTACTTTTACTTTGGGACTGGCTTTTGCCAGCAGGTTGTATTTATTTTTGGTGAGCTGGGAGAGACAGATGTATCATTTATACAGATGTATTGTATTTTATTTCCAGCTTCAGTCTGAGATGTATTAGTTTTAGTTCAGCTCTGTTTTTATTGCTCTTTATTATATCTCTTATATATCTGAGCAGGTTTGGCGCTTCGTGTACGCGGGAAATACCGTGTGCACGGCGGATCTGTAGACGGGCCCGGGTTCTGGTTTACACCCGGGGCGTGACAGATTAAGTTGGTATCAGAGCTTAGGGATAGGTCAGTTGGGACTTAGGAAACCCTAGGCTTTTGGCGGACCCTAGGATGTTAGGGCGTGAGAGACGTGACTTTTAGCGAAAGTCGGTGATTTGGTTTTGACTCTTCCAGTGAGTGAAGAGGGATCGGCATACCCTATTTTTGTGGGACAGTTATGTTGGCTGCAGACAACATAACGTTACAAAATAGGGGGATGCCTTTGACTTTCGCTAGATTGGGTCGAGTGTTTGGGGTGTGCTGATTTGCGGTTTTGTCGTGGTGAGCGGTGTCTCCCCGACGTTGGGGCTCTGACCCGAGTGCACCTTGGTGCGGCAGTTGGGCCTGAGCTGGTTGTTTCGGGCCGGATACCCAGATTGGAGTCTGGGGGGGGGGGCTCCGGACCCGAAGGGTAGGAGTGTTGGAGGCAGATCAGCGGAGCAGCGCGGTGACACAGTTGTCGGATCAGCACAGTGGTGCAGCTGTCGGAGCAGCGCGTTGACACAGTTGTCGGATCAGCACAGTGGTGCAGCTGTCGGAGCAGCGCGTGACACAGTTGTCGGATCAGCACAGTGGTGCAGCTGTCGGAGCAGCGCGGTGACACAGTTGTCGGATCAGCACAGTGGTGCAGCTGTCGGAGCAGCGCGGTGACACAGTTGTCGGATCAGCACAGTGGTGCAGCTGTCGGAGCAGCGCGGTGACACAGTTGTCGGATCAGCACAGTGGTGCAGCTGTCGGAGCAGCGCGGTGACACAGTTGTCGGATCAGCACAGTGGTGCAGCTGTCGGAGCAGCGCGGTGACACAGTTGTCGGATCAGCACAGTGGCGCAGTTGTCGGATCAGTGCAGTGACACAGTTATCGGATCAGCACAGTGGTGCAGTTGTCGGATCAGTGCAGTGGCACAGTTGTCGGACTAGCGAGTAGCCCCTTCGTGCCGGCGTTTAGTGCTGGGGCACCGAGGAAGGGTGGACAGTTGACTGCAGGGAAGACTGTGGGATTGCATTGAAGGAGTGAGCCAGTTTTGGCGGATGAGTTGCCCCGATTTGTGGGATTGTGTATGGAGCCTTTGGTGGCAGGGTCTTGTTCGGTGGGGGATTGAGAGTTCTAGGGACGCCTCATTGGAGTAGGCGCCGGGTATGGAGCGTGGCATTACAGTTCCTTTGGATTGGGACCTGCCGCCTGAGGCGAGTTCTGATTAAGGCGCTTGGCGCCGGGTGTTGGAGGACAGGTCAGTCGGATGAGGCACTCCTGATTTCTTTTCTGGATAGTGGATTTTGAGACCGTCAGAGCACATGGATTTCAGCGGCCAGTGTGGCGGTAGGTTTGAATTGTTCCAGGCTCTTGGGTTCGTATCTTTCGATACGAGAGGTTTTCCCCTTCTTGGTGGGTAGTGTTTGGCTTCATTGTTTGGGTTAGGGTAGGACGGTTACCGGGTGTTCGGGAGGTCGTATTCCCGATCTTTTGCACGTAGGGACGTGTCGTGGGTCCTGCCCGGTGCGGTTGAGTCCTTGGTTGTACCTGTAGGCCTGATGGTCTTGTGGGGCTTGGTTTGGTACTTAGGACGGTTAGGCTGGCTCGGTTTCTTTTTCTTTTCGCGGCAGCTGATTATGCTGCGAGGACGGTTTTCGTGGGAGCCAGGCCTGGAGGTGTTGGTGTACTTGGTTTGCTTGAGAGTATCTTCGCTTCTTTGGTTTTGGACCTTGTGAGCGAGGCGGATGTCTCGTAGTGGGTGAGTAGCCTTTTGGCTGGTGTGTTGGAGGGATCTGCGGCGGCATCAGGACTTGGTGATACCCCTTTTTGGTTGTGAGTTCCTAGCTGTTCTCCTATCGGAGTTGTTTGGCATGACACCAGTTTGGGGGTTGAGGACCCAACTCCAGGATTTGATGTGTTGGATTTGTGTCAGGCCAAGTGTGGCACCTTTGGGGGCGCCGGTGCTATTCGAGTTGTGGAAGGTTGGTTCACTTCGGCTTTGTGAGGACCCGTAAGAATTTGATGAAGTGACCATCGGGAGCTGGCACCCTTCTGTCAAGCAGGATTTGTTTTACCAGCTTCAAGGGTATTGGATCTTCGCGAAGGTTGTGTTACAGTCTGGTTCTCTCGACTGCTCATGGCTGAGTATTGATGCCGGAGGGTTAGGGATGTGCTTCTACATCCCGACGGTTTTGGTTTGGAGATATGAGGTTCTGAGACCAGTTGGGGGACTTATATCGGATACTTTGGGAGTACAGAGGTACTGGATCGAGCTTTTGTGTCGACGGACTGGTGGTCGGATTATCTGAGGCCCTGGGAGGGGCAGATGCTTGTACCGATGCGGACTACTTGATGGCCGAGCTGTTAGCCCAGCTGTACCTGGTTGAGGTGGCATGATCCTCTGGAGTGTTCTCCTTTGTTTCGTTCTGATTAGAGACCCGAGGATTGCATCGCGTCTCTGGAGGAGGTATTTGTCAGCTTTGGGAGCTTGAGTGGTGGATGATTGGATATTTACCCCCTGTCGGTTGAGATTCCGTGTTGAGGAATGACTTTAGTTTCGAGGACGAAACTTTTTTTAGTGGGGGAGGATGTGATGACCTGGATCTCCGCAGAGCTGTTGCGGTGTGTTGGGGTGGCTATTGGAGGCCTACGCGGTGTGCGGGAGGTATTTGGGGCTTTTACAGAGTGACCAGCAGCTTCTGGAGGCTTACGGGGCATGTCGGCGGTGTTCGAGCGCCAATTTGGACACAAGTGTTGGACTCCGGGCTTCAAATGGATCACGTGGGTGATCGGGGGACCCCATCGGTTGTTTAGAGGTGTTTGCGCGCAAAACGGATATTAAGATTGGGCTCGGCGCGAATTTGGACCAAGAATACTTTCCGGGAGCCTTCGGCAATTTTTAGAGTGAGAATTTGGCGAAACGGACGTCAAAATCGGATTCAGCGCGCGAAAACGCTTCAGACGGTGTATTTGCGGCATTTTTCGGAGCTCGGGTTACTGTTCACTGCCGGAACAGTAACTCCGGCGATCGCCGCGGCGGCCGGCGGCGGCGGGCGGCGGCGGAAGGCGGCGGAGGCGCTCGGGCAGGCGGCGCGCGGCCGGGGCAGGCGCTGAGGGCGCGGGCAGCAGCGGCGGGGCGCGGGCAGGCGGCCGGTCCACCGCGCGGGCGTGCACCAGGCGGAGGACACGTGGCTGTGTTTTTATTGGCTGGCTCACAGGCGTTGGTCCACGGAGTACTCGGGTTGGCTGTGGTTCACGGTGCACCGGTGTTGGACACGTGGCATCTTCCCATTCGTTCGGTCCACAGAGGCTCGTGCACCGGGTGCACGGACTGTGGAGGTGGACACGTGGCGCTCCCCGATTGGTGGGTCAACTGTGCGGGCTGGGCAACTGAGGCGACTGGGGCGCGCGGGCAGAGCTTGGGGACACGTGTCGCCATCTTATTGGGTGTTTTCGCTGTTTCGTGTTCGGCGGGACACAGAGGGAATTAAGTGAAAGTTTTTTTTGGTTTTCTATTAATCCCATCCGAGGCTCATTCAAGGGCTTATTTCTCCATCTTAGAGGCTCCATCTCCATTAGAGGTGAAATATGAAATCTTCATCAAGAAGAGAGGAAGCATCCTGTGAAGTTTGGGGAATTTTTGAGGCACGGATCCCGAGATTTGGATTTTTCGGCGCGGCGCGACGTTGCATCCCTGGATTGTTCTTCGGCGCAGCGACAGTGTTTTAGCTCCCCCGAGCTAACCAGCAGTATTTTTCAGCGATTCTTGCGCCATCTTCTTCGTAACAGGTAGGGCTACATTTCTTATTTCTACTGGTTTTCCCCATTCCGAGGTTTTCATGGGTTTTTCGGATCATCTTGTAACCCCATTTTCTGGGGTGGAGTTTTGGACAGCGCTGGATTGTTTGGGTGATATCTCCGCAACCGGACATCGGATTGAGGCGATTCAAAAGGGGATTTGCATCTACACCTCACAAGGAATCTCTCTGAATTTTTGTGGAATTTCGTGGAATTTCCCTGAAGGTGAGAACCCCTTTTTACAGAACCTTGTAGCACAGTTTTTGGGTGAAATTATTGTTCGAGGTGGTCCTCTTGTCGATTTTGGTTCTCAGCATAGAAAAATCGTGGGAAAACGTGCAGGTACTCGTTTCGACCGGTTCGTCGCGTAGATCGCAGTGGTATTTTTCTGGGAATTTTTGGGCACATTTCGCAGGTAAAAATGGCTGAACTGTAAATCTGGTTTTGGGGACAGATTTTGGGGTTAACTTGGATAGTAATTATGTGTGTATCCTTTGGGTTTTTGGCACAGTGTTGCGGGGACTGTTGAGGATCGGCGCGGACTTCGCTGTCAGGACTTGGATTTAGCGCTCGAGGTGGGTACCGTTGTTTAACCTCCTACTTGTGATGTCCCCACTAGGCCTATTTGAGTGCTAATATGTTATATGGCTAAATGAACCGGTAAAATGACATGGCATGCATATTTGGGAATTGGGCTTATGACTAGAGTTTATGACTTCAAAAGGACTAAGTGCTGATTAATGGTTAATTCTTGTAATTAATATGTCGCTTAAAACCATGGGAAGGGCTTGTTAATTTGGATATGTGCATATGCATGATGGGACCTCTTTACATATACCTAAGCTATTTTGGGGCAACTTGTAAAATGGAAGGCTATTTAAACGGCATATCTCTACTTGGTGAGAACTAGAACACTTGAATCATGTTTAGTAATGATAAAGGACTTTGCATGCTGTATGGACATTTAGTTAGGCCACCTTTTTCTGCTACACTATCATGCTGGAATTGACTTAGGAGAAACCATGCTTTTCTCTTCTTTTGTCTATATTTGGGGGATAGTGCGCTCGGGTTCGAGCAGGGGCTGGGATAGTGTAGTCAGACGGTTGTGGGTTTGGGGACAGGCAGGCTGTGAGGGCAGGGTATTGCGGCAACCGCGGATCTTTGGCGGTTGACCGGACAGTGGTTATTGCATCAGATTGGGATAGAGCTTGGGCTTTCTTTTAGTGGATGGGTTTTCCCACTTTGGTCAGAGTCATGATCCAGTCCTGCTGATTTATGATACTTGTTACTGAGGCATTATACTCGTGTGGGTCGCTCCCCTCGAGTGCCACTCCGGAGTGTGTATTTTGTGACCGTGCCGGTCAGGACCGGTCTGTTGCCTTGGGCGGGACCGTGCGTTCAGGAGCCGGTCTGTCGCCCTCGGGATGGACCTCCGTTCAGGAGCTGGTCTGCATCCCGTAGCTGAGTTGGCAGTTTAAAGGCATAGCAGGCAGTACCAGTGTTCACTGGCGTATCGATTGGGTCTAGGCAGGCAGGCATTTACATTCTGATGCATATATTTAGCTATATTCCTAGCTGGCATTTTAGAGGCATTTAGTGGTAGCTTCCTACATCATCAGTTGGCATATTTACAGCTTACCACCTTGTTCATCTTTTTCGCCTCTGGTAGTCCTAGTGGGCACATTTGAGTTGAGGTCTACCCACTAGGGGAGGCTGCTGTTTACAGTAGTTCTCACCCCCACTGCTTTCTCTTTTCTCTTCCCTTTGTTTCTTTTGCAGTGTCTTCTGCGGGTGCTGCTGAGTTTTCAGCGACGGGTCGAGGAGAGAGGACGGCTGAGTAGATAGACTTCGAGGCAGGTTGAGCGTGTTAGCTGGACTGTTGGTGTACCCGTGTTTCCTCAGACGGTTGTACTTTTACTTTGGGACTGGCTTTTGCCAGCAGGTTGTATTTATTTTTGGTGAGCTGGGAGAGACAGATGTATCATTTGTACAGATGTATTGTATTTTATTTCCAGCTTCAGTCTGAGATGTATTAGTTTTAGTCAGCTCTGTTTTTATTGCTCTTTATTGTATCTCTTATATATCTAAGCAGGTTTGGCGCTTCGTGTACGCGGGAAATACCGTGTGCACGGCGGATCTGTAGACGGGCCCGGGTTCTGGTTTACACCCGGGGCGTGACAGATAACACGGCGAAATCCACTAGAATTAACACACGTACAAGGTGATATAGCGTACTCACTGACGACTCAACCTCTTACCATACGCTCCTAGTAGATCTTCCCGCTCGCTCCACGACGCTTCTCGAATCCACGATCCGCGCCCAACGCTGAATCCACAGCGTCCAACGTCGAGTCCACGACGTCCAACCGAATCCACGGTCTTCACCCAATGGCACGCTTCGAATCCACGAACGCACCTCGCTCCGAATCCACGAGAGCGATAACACCTTGAATCCACAAGGCCACGCGAGTCCACGCGCCGATTTTGGGTAAATCGTTGTTTGTTTGGGTGGTGATGATCCGCCGAATACTTAGATTAAAGATAGATCGGAAATACCATCTAAGTATTCATTGATTTGATTCTACTCAAAATGTGAGTATGGAAAACCTAGAATCAAATCAATCAATATAGATGAAGAACCATAGAATAGATCTAATGATTTCCGTTCTTCTCTATATATGTGGATTTTTCTTTTCGGCTATCTTTTCTTAATCAGCCGATCTATTGCGGATGCCCTAGAAATGAAATAGGGCTATTTATAGGTTAGAAACCCTAGGAAGAATATTCGGATCAAAAACAGCCTTTTCTGGAAAGAAATCCCGACGGCGATCCGGATCAGATCTGGCGATCCGGATTGCAGAAGCACAACCACGATTTCCAGAAAATTGCCTGTTCGGGATCCGGATCGTAGTCCCGATCCGGATCGTTCATACAGTTTTACCAGAATATCATGTTCGGGATCCGGATTGCAATTCCTGATCCGGATCGAAGAAGCAAACAGGTAAAACTAGTGTTCGGGATCCGGATCAGAGAGTGCTGCGATCCGGATTGAACCAGTGTATGAACAAACACCTTTCGGGATCCGGATTGAAGCCACGATCCGGATCCTGAACATGTCCCATGTCCAGTTTTTGATGAATAAGCAATTAAAACCTCTTCCAGGTGTTTCTACACTATAAGAAGTATTCGGATCATCAAAATTCTTTAGTTAAACGTACCTGATCCTTTTGAATTCTTCTTTCTTGAGATTGAGGTATACGATCCAAAGTTTCTTCATCTTCAATCTTCAAGACTTAATACATTCACGAAATACGCCAACTCAAATTCCGTAACAATCTCCCCCTTTGGCGGTTTCGTGACAAAACACAAATCCACAAAGAAAATTCAAAAAGAATATTTTTGTTGCTATCACCATACAACAAAAATTTACAAAAGAGTTCCAGAAATTAAAAACATGAGATAAACTCCTAGAACAGACTCTAGACTTAGACATCTGTAATCTCTGCACACAGAAAACATTCTTGACAAACAAATTCGTTAGATACCTCAAGAATTGAGCATACAAAACCAAATACAGAGATAGAGTTTAGTCTCATCATGACATTTTAAAAAAACAGATATGTGAAAGAAGCATAGTTAAAAACCAACATATCTTCTAAGCAGTTGAAAACCAAATGTCAAAGTATGTTAGTCCAACATCAACTTGTTAGTCATATTACATGCCCAAATAGTTAGTCGAATAGTTAGTATAGAAGCATGTCACAAATCACAAAAGAAAAACCAAAGTTGAGTTGAGGTTCATACTTACCTTGATATCATCGATATTCACAATCATTCATTGTTCATTGTTCTTTCTAACTCTCTCCTCTCTCCCCCTTTTTGTCACAAAACAAAGCCAAAACGTAGCATGAGCTACAATATGTAAGGAGAGTAAAGAAAAATAAAGTCCTAATAGTATGCACAAACTGAAAACTAAACTAAAAGAAGAGAGGGAAAACAACGTCCTGAAAACTAAGAACTAAAGTAGACAAGGTGAACAGAAGATGCGGCTCAGTCTGAAGAATCTGAACTAGTACAGCTCAGCTTGCTCAAAATCCCTTTAAGCAAATTCTTAAAATTTGAGTACTTCTTCTTGATCTTCTTGTGTTCAGAAAGATCTGCTGAAGCTCTTTCGATATTCTGTCTTGTGTAGCAGAGAGTCGGTGTTGTTCCTGACAAAATCGATTCTAAAATCTCTGTCTCAGTTGTCCGTGTCTTTGAGTAAGATGGACGCTGTCTAGATGCAGATGGTGCATCTGGTCCTGCAGTCCATGGTGATTCAGTTTGCAGAATTCCAGAAAGTGAGCGTGCTCTGGTGAGAGGCCCACTATGCTGACTCGTACTTCTTTGAACATTTCTTCTTCTTGTATATTGTCTGGTCGTGGAGGCAGATTTCATAAGTCTCTTTCCTTTGGTGAATTTCCTGTCTCTTCATCAATTTTTCGCTGAACATCCTTGAAGAATTCGTCCCATTCTTCTGTATCGTAATCTGAGCTGTCTTCATTGGCTTCGTTTGGTTTGTCTCGAGTTGAGACGCCTGGTTCTTCTTTAACAGATGACCTCCCGGGCATCATTGCGACCAGTAACAGAATCAACCAGGAGAATGCCATTGATTCTAGTGCTTTGAGTTTAAGAAAGTGTTCTGTGAAAACCAACTCAAGAACATATGAAAAAGCGTCATTTTGAAAAATTTGAAAACATTGTACCTAGCAATCATAATCATGTAGAGAAGCCAAGAATCAAATTAGTTTTCCAAAAAGAATTTTAAAAATAGATCAATTCCATGATTTACAAAATTCCTCTTTTATGCCCTAAACCGTTTTTAGAATCGAAGCCTAAAAACCGTTAATCAAGTAAATCCCCATAAAAGCAAACTAATGACCCAGAGTTCTTATTTCACAAAAAATTTGATCAAACGCATTCACAAAACAAAAATTTCCATTTTTCAACTCACGTTTGGTGAAAAACCATAAAACTGAGAAAAACCGGAGTTTTGATCATG